>JARHVA010006523.1:357500-560000 GCA_037957365.1 Torreya grandis | reverse complement strand
AGACCTAATTTATCTAATTAAACTATAATCTCTCATAAAATACTATAGATATATAAGTGGTACTAGTGATAATTGTGACCATATGGATGAAAATGGATGCATAGATAAAATGAAGTGGGTTGGAACAACCACTTATTTGAATGAGATGCCCTAAATAATAATAGTTTTTAAGGAGATTTTGAAGTGATTCTAGCCAATCACATGGCTCAGTTGACCCTTAAGTTGTAAATCAGACTAATTTTAGAGTTTCATTGGATTAGAGTAAAGTGATTAAAAAAGTATCATTTAGTCCTGTAAGACCTTAAAGGGTACCCTAAAATATTTTGTTTAAGCCCCCTAAGAATAAATTTAAGTTATTCAATTCAATAATTGTATTTAATTAAAAAAAATGAAAAGAGGGAGGAGGTGTTAGAGGATGAATTTCCCATAGTCATCTCTCCTCTGCTTGATTAACCATGTATGACTAACATTAATGGAGTCTCCAAGGTTTTAGTCCAAAATATTTATTTCATTTTCAAATTTATCGCATGATATAAAGATGCATGAGTTTATATTATAGGTATCTAGTTTTAAAAAAATCTTTTGGGAGGTCTTAGTCTCCCATAGTTTCCAAATACATTTTAAAAACATCAAGCTCCATCACAACCATTAATGGATGCCACAGGTTTTAAAGTATTTTTTTTTTAACAAAATAGTGTTAGGTCTTAAAATTTATTTTATGGTATATGGCATGAAAATATTATAGATACTCTTTTTATTCATCCCATTTTAGGGCATCCAGGATGTTGCACAAACCAGAAGGGTCAAAATAGCACCTTTATTCATGAAGTCAAATATGAAAAATTATAATGTTTGAGGTCTTAAAAGTTATATTGTTTGGAAGATAAAAATGGATGAGGTAATTATTTGGGTCCATCGCACCCCTAGGCCATGAACTCACCTGATTCAGTTGAACAACATTTTTACACGTTTACTAAAGATTTCGGTTTTAATTTATTTGTTGTCATTTTAAAATTTACAAACTTAACGTATAATTTTTAATAATATAAATATTGTTTTATTAAATAGTATAGCCTATAATTTATTTATACTAACCATTATAGTAATTCTAAAATGTTAGGACTTTATTAACCACTAGACTTAAAAAACTTGACATTGGTTATCCTATAATCTCTCACATGGAGCGATTAGCCCAACCACACAACTCACTTATATAAAAAAAAATAATCAAACTAGCATTATGGGCTTAACCTATATATTGTATGGCTACATGGAGGACCAATAATTAACCTATAAACCTTCCCTACATGAATGGGTTGTTCCCTTCACAGGGGTTTGCGTGTAATTAAAATTACTATATGGAAGAATTTTTTTCAAAAAATCATATATAGAAATGCATAAATCCAAAAATTAAAAAAAAAGGAACAAAGTTCAGAAGTTCCATGATTTCATAATAAACGTTTTTGGATAGGTTTTATAACTCAATAAGCATGCATAAAAATTAAACAAGGTTCAAGGCTTTTACAAAGGAAATGAGACCTTTTTAGTAGTCCTAACTTACAAATTCATATCTTTTAAACAAAAGCAGATAAAAATATTCCATAAATTTCTATGTATTCTTGGGAAATCATTCCATTTAAAAATAAATATTTTTGGAAATTCTTATAAGTTTAAAATGGCAAAAATATTAATTGAATGGAATGGTCAATTAATGGATACAATGGAATAAATATAAATTTAAAATATCATTTTTTTTTCAAAATTAGTTTTTGTATATAAAAATATGGAAACATATAATTTCCAATAGTATTTTTATAACTTGAATATTTCATTTTAATAAATTTCCTTTTAATACATAAAATTTCCCTCCTCTTCAACAAGGAATAAAAATATAATCAAGATTTTAAATTTAATGAAATACATCATGCATTGGCTTCCATTTATTACTAGAATAAAAATAAATTATTACATTTTACAAGACTTTTAAACATATAATAGCATTTTATCAAGTAATCATAATGCTAAGAACAATAATCTCTGAGTCAACTTTATAAGTCACCTTCAAGGTCAACCAAAAGTGGGTCTGACCTCCCATTCTTTTTCCATCATTAGGTGACTTCCCTAGGCCCCCAAGATCCTAGGCACAACAAATCTATGCATGTTTAAATCATCAAGTAAATTGGGAAACTTTAAAAAAATGAAGTTAGGATGATAGCTAAGGCTTGTGAAAGGTCACTCACTAGGTAACACATCTAGGAGAATCTCAAGTTTTTTGATGTAAGTGGAATCAAACCCCAAAATAACATATAAATAAAATAAAACATAATAACAAATGAAAAAAAAAAAATAATCCATAACATATATCCAATACCAAAAAGGCCAGCCAAAAGAGAAACAACATGATGGGATCCCTAAACCCTTTTTCTACCATCTATTGTCCATGGGAGAAAATAAGAACAATTGAACATCTTAAATAACATGTATGAGGGCACAATAAATTTTTGTACCACTTGATACTACCACAATATAAAATAAATATATGTATGATGGCATAAGAACCCAATTCCACCTCCCTACTACTATGTAAGAGTGCAAAAAAAACATGCATATTCAATCTTTTTTTTTGTAGCATAACATTGATATTATAAATTAACAAAAATTCATAAAATATATCCAAAAATTTAGGATGGATCTTATGTCTCCTATCCCAAATAGTAATTAAAAACCATATGGAGGAAATTTTCACATCCATGGGAATACAAGCAAAGAAAGAGGGATCTATGATAGGCATGCATAAATAACCCATGGTTTTATATTGAGGAGTAACTTATTATAAGGAGGAAATTCCAACTATATATGCCTTTTATTCTAAATTATATCATATGTTATAATATAAATCTCTAAATCATTTCTCTTATTCCCTTGCAAACCTTTATGGTTATGTGAAATAGGAGAAAATGCAACTACTTGTAGATGTGATGAAGTTATCTGAATAAATTCCTATGGCTTGGGATATGAAGAACTATTTTTAGGTGTCATTTTATAGTTATGAGAATGTATCATGCTATTTAGAACTAACTAAATATGTTCATGTGTAATTACATCATGCTCTTAAGTAGATAGATAAAATGATTTGTGTAATATGCTCATGCTCATAAATAGATGAAGAATCTGATATAGTAATATGCTTTCGAAGATGTAGTTCTTGCTCTTTAATATTTCTGATAGAATATCATTACCATGTTCCTCAATGATTATTCAAGGAAATTATTATATAAATATCATTAGTTTTAAGGGATATTCATATTAGATTCCTATAACTTTGACCACTTTATTATCATTAATAAATTTGATAAATTCATGTATTGTAGAAGTTATTAATCTAATATTTTGTATCCAAGGGTGTCCTAATATCATATCAAATACCCATGTGCTTGGTATAAATATTAATGGAGTAGACACTATGAGAGGGCACACTTGTAAATATTACACTATATTCCCAAGATTATCCTTTGTATGACCATATAATATTTTCAAAACTATAGAAGTATCTTGTAAATCTTTCTCTTTATAACAAAGAGAGTAAAAGATAGTTATGGTGGACACTTTTTCTCTTGATATAATGTCTATAATAACAATATGTATGGATTTATTGTCAACATATACATAAATAAAGATTGCATGTCTATTTAAATCATAATCAAAAAATTTAGTATCATAAAATGTGATCATAGGATGTGATGCTTGTTTGATTTTAACTATATCAATGATACTATCAAGTGGATGACTATATGTGGGAGGAAGAGTATGACTAGTATATTTATAATGTAGTTCATATTTTCCTTGTTACTTTCTTCATGATTTTGAAAATGATTTTTATACATTTTTAGTTTTGAATTTTCATTTACTTATGTCTTATCCTCTTCAATATGTGTGCCAATATCAATAATGTTCTCATCAATAATAAATTAAATCTTTTGCTTAAGTAAGGAACATATAAATTTATGGTAGTCACAATATACATTTCAATAAAAATATTTAAGCTATGGTCTATACATGTCCACTTTAATTAGTGGAGGAATATTTATGAAGTTACATTCAATTACCTTTCGCAATAGTAAATGAAGAGGTTAAGGGAACCTTGAAATTTGCCTCTTTAGTGAGGTTGTAATTAGAGATTTTATTTTGGTTGTGAGATAGAATTAATTATAACCTTAGAATTAATATTGATTTAATTTAGTTTTCAGTTAAAATATATCTTTATTTTAAACTTAAAATTTTAAGTATAATTATTATTTCAATCACACTTAATCTTATTCATTGTGATCAACTTGAACTCATGCTTGATACAGGAGCACCATTACTTGACTTGTGTTGTCTTGGTAATTTTGGTTTGATCAAGTGTCTAAGTGGTCAATTATATTATTTATGCTATTTTAATGAATATTAAGAGGATTAATGCATAATTTTTAATTTTATCCAAGTGTCTATGAGTTATGGGTAGGTTAGAATTTCAAATTGGCACTTTCCCACCAATTTTCATAATTTTAATTTTTTAATGAGTTTATCTACTCTAGTTGTTGTAGGAGTACTTTGAAGGAGTAATAAAGGTTTAAAATTATTGGTGAGAATTATTTAATACACATTTTTTCTATATATTGATCCTAATTCATAAATTTATGGAAAAATCAACTTTGATATTTGTTCCAATGTGTAAATTTATTTGTAAGTGATCGTTGGAAGGTCAAAAAGTGATTAGAGTGGTTATATTTGATAAAAAAAACTCATATGTTTTTGGATTATTGTCATTTATTTGGGGTTAAATAATGTATTATATGATTCAATACCAATAAATAAATAATGGAGTCCTCATTTTTGATAAGGAGTGATTGTAAACTCATTTTCCTATATATGTGTATGAGAGAGTGATTGTGTATGACAGTGTATTGGAGGAAAAATAAATAAATATGACTTGAAAATTTTTATTATTTATTTTTAAATTATTATAATTTTTTTATAATTTTAATTAAATAAAAAAATTTATTGGTTTCCAAGTCTTTTGTGAAGAATGGGTGTTGCAGACCCAAGATACCCTATTTTCTATGTTGAAGGAGACAATAAGTGCTCTCTGTGTTAAGAAGACTATGTTAAATATGTATATAAACACATGAATGTTTGTAATTTTTTTTTCCAATTCCTTAAATATTCTTTTAATTTTCCATTAATTTTATACATATGTTGTTTGTAGTGTTCAAGCCATGTGGGACATTGAGTTTATGTATAGAGTCAATACAAGAACTTGAGACAAATATGGAATAGAGGTATGAAGATGGTATTATTTTTATTATGATAGTATTTTTGGGTTGTCACTTATCCTATCTAACCTTAACAACAATTTTTAAACCATTTTGGGAGCATAAAACTATAAATTTCTTCTTCTCAGGCACTTACTGTCACAATAAACCCTAAATTAGGGTTTTGAGTCAAAATTCCATTTCAATAGTGTTTCAAATAATGAGAATTATTAAAAAAAAATATTTAACTAAATTTATTTTAATGTATTTTCTATGTTTTGAACCGATCCTATATGATAATGTATGGTTAGAGGCAATCGTGTGTAGTATAGGGTACTAAAGGCCTAATTAGGACTAAATAGAAACCTAAAAGTAATTAAAAGGGGGGTGTTTAAGTATATTATATCCAAGATATTTTTTTGAGACATAAAATAATATATAGGATGATAATAAATGTTATTATTTTCATAAAACTAATATGTACCTGACTGTATAAGAGAAAATTACCTAAAAAAGGTAACTAGGACACTCTACCAAAAGGGAAGAAGATGTTTAGGTGGTGAAAGATGTATAGAGAGGATTTTTGAGTGGATTAAGAAATAATAAATTACTATTTTTATCATGTGTAAGGTCATAAGGATCATAAAAAACATTGAAAATCATAATCCCATATTGAACTCTTTGCCTTAAGCTTGATCAAAGGAAGAACAAATTGACAAAAGATATAAGAGTATGAGTTTTTTAGTATTTCATCTAAATAATTTGGTATCAAATCTTAGGATATTTTGGGAAGATATTAATACAATATTCAATCCATAGGATGAGGAGCAACAACATCCTAAATAAGGTTACAAACAGTGGATGCATTGGTAGTTGAGGTAACGAACTTTCAAGAAACGTTGCAAACCATAGAGTTGGCTTAGGGAAGATAAATGAATAGGGGTGATGTAAGTGAAGGAGAGGATGAAGGTCCTCAATAATAAGAAACTTAATAAGGATATTAAGGTATAATGGAATATACATTCATAAGAGTAGTCCTTAGAGTGAATTCAAAACCTAATATGGAGTTGTTAGTGTATGAGGGTAGTCTCAATGTTGAAGAGTTGGTTGATTAGATCATATCCATGGATAAGTATTTTGATTATGAAAATATGAATGAGGAAAATAAGCTAAAGTTTTTAGTAACAAGTCTGAAGAGTCATGCATCGTTAAGGTGGGTTGGCATACATGAATAATGGGTAAGTGCATAGAGTTGCGGGACAATTCTGTGGAGATTTTAGGTAATATAATAATGTAAATAAATAACGTGATTGAATTACATAATTAGTGAAATCACATTATTTAAATTATGGATCAATAATTACTAAGCCATAACATGATTACATTAATGTATAACTTGATCATGTTATTATAAAACTAATAATGTGTACGGGTTAGTGTTGTTTTATAAATTAAATTAGG
The DNA here is from genome assembly GCA_037957365.1 of Torreya grandis. NCBI lineage: Eukaryota > Viridiplantae > Streptophyta > Pinopsida > Cupressales > Taxaceae > Torreya > Torreya grandis. The sequence continues at coordinate 553,245 of JARHVA010006523.1, read as the reverse complement.
TTTTTGGATTCAAAATAAAATAATGTGTACATGTTATATAATTCAATAATTACACATTATATAATGTACTATACAATGCATATGTATTATATAATACATATACATTATTTTTTAATAAGGATAAAAACATATCTAGAAGCTTTTGGGAGTTGCACATGAATACAACTTTGGCCAGATTCTTATATTTACTACTCTAAATGTTAAGTAGAATAAAAAATAAATTTAATAATATAAATTTAAACTTATAATTTAAATTTATTTTAGTAAATATAAGAAATTAGGGTCACTCAGCATCTGATAGAGTTGGTCTAACATCTGCACACCTTACAATGTGGAAAATAGTTTTCAAAATCCAATCTGGTAAGTACTTAGGCATTTTTAGGGTCTAGGTATTAAACCTATGGATTTCAAGACAAATTTTGCAATTTATGTCCATTTTTGGTAAAAATATAGTATTTTTTAGTTTTTTTGCCTTATATATTGATTCTTGGCATTTATAGGAGTCCTAAGTTTGTCAAACTTGAAGTTTGAAAAGTACTCACTTTAACTTGATCCAAAGTGGTGTGATTGGGGTAGTGTAGGTCATATTTATGACCTACACACATAAAATGACTACTTTATGTTAATTTCACTTTTTCATCATCCCTCCCTCATCCTTGATCACTTCCTAATCATCCCTCATTACCCCTAATCACTCTCTCATCATTATTCATTTTCCTTAATCACTCCCTCATTTACCCTCACTATCCGTAGTCATATCTAATCACTCCCTTATCATCCATAATCAATCCTCCATTGATCCTTACTATCACTCATTATCCCTAATCATTCCATCCTCATCCTTCATTATCCCTAATCACTCTTTCCTCATCCCTCATCATACCTAATATTTTCTTCATCCCTATTCACTCACTCTTCATCCCTCCTCATCCCTAATCACTCCCTCATTAACATTCATTATCTCTCATCATCTCTAATCACCTGGTCTTATCATCCCTAATAAATCCTTCATTGATTGTCACCATACCTAATCATCCTTCATCATTCCCTCATCATCCCTCATAATCCCTAATCAATATTTCTTCATCCCTCATCATCATTTATCACTCCCTCATTGATCCTCATCATCCCTAATCACTCTCTCATCATCTAACATAAGTATATACTATAAATATATATTTGATTAAAATAATAGGTTTTTTAATCCATTATAATATAAATTAAATATTTTCTAAGACTTGTGATGTCAATACCCATTTGTGATATTAGTCAATTTTATTATTGCATGAATTGGATGATCTTCCAAATTTATTATCAAGTAACATAATTAATGACACAAAATAGAGTCTAAATTTTAGTTCATTGAATTATCTTTATTGTGCAACTGACTAGATGAAACTTTATTCAGTTCCACATTTAGTAGTTTGGTTCAAAAGATAAAAATTAAACACAAATATCTTGTATATTTTTTTAATTTTGAGAAGATTTAAATTAGATGGAAAGTTATTTAGTGTTTCCCATACTTTTATGACTTGAATCTTGGGTAGGTTCAGACATGCACTCCTTGTGTGTGTAATGTGTCCCAAATATTTTATCTCTTATATGAAAAATGAAGAGTTATTCATTTTATCATAAAAATGTGTTTCTATAAAATGTGAAACACTAGTTGAACTTGGTGTAGATGTTCATCCTATGTTTTCTAAAGATTAATATGTCATCAAGGTAGATTAAAAAAATAATATAGGTAAATGGATTGAGGATGGCATTCAACATCTTGAAATTAATTAATTCATTACATGAGTTAACCCAAAATTCATAACCAACTATTCATTCAATCATTCCTTTGTTTTTAAGACTATACTCCAAATGTCTAGAGGTCCAACATGAGTATGATGATACCCAAACTTAAGATAAATTTTTGAAAAGACTTGTACACCATGGATACGGTATGAAAATTCCTTAATATTTAAATTAGGATAATAGTTCTTCAATTTAATCATGTAAATATTTTTTTAATTGATTCACAACTTTGGCACGAACATAATTGAGCTTCTGCAAGGCAATGATTTGGGCATGATGTGTCCATTATCCATGATTTCATGGATATACCACTTGATATATTCATTATATATAAATGATATGTTGTAAAAAGAGGTTTAATGTAGAGGTATTTAAGGGATAAAATCAATAGTATTTTTTAGTGTATAATATGTAGGAACTTATTTAGGTGACTAAAAGATATCCTTGTATTCAACAAGTTTATGGTTCAATTATTATGTCTGTGTTATTGTTAGATAAACCACACTATGGTATGGTGACATAAGGATGATATTAAATTTAATTATTACCATTAAGATTATACTTTTTATTATAACTAGTAATATTCTTGCATTTTCTGGCACTAATGACTGAAAGATTATAAACTAACTATGATATATTGTATTTCATATCATGACAATTTATCACAACGTTTCAAAAATTTACTTCATAGACTACATTTCAATGGTAAATATATAATTAACCACATGTAAAACATCACACACCTCTAATGGTGAGATGTCATAAAGGATTTCATTTTTAAAAATTTTGACTTTGTACACCAAGTGACACTACTAGGTGATCCATTTCTCAAGGCCTACACTAGACCATACACTAACATATGGTTATGGATGATGTATAAAATTCAAGTTCAATTTTTGAAAATATGCTTTAGGATAAATTAAATTCTCATAAATTCCATTGTAAATGATGAAGTTTATTAGCTCATGATTAATATACATTTGCAAATGAAATAATATTTTCAATTCATTTAATTTCTTATTGTGGAAGTAGAGATATTTTTAGTACTGACCATATCATTCGATTCATAATATATTATCTACTTACCTTTTTATAGTTATAGATAAATTTTACCCACTTCTCTTTATGTGGAAGTAGAGAGTTCATAGTGTGACACTCTTCGTTGGATTGAATATTGAAGTTATGAATTAATTACCACTTTCCAATCTTGGAATACTTATTCTAATCATTTGAAAATTATTTTCGACTCTCTTGTATGATGAATCAATGAAGAGACATACAAATAGAAGGCATTGAAAGTAATTATTAGGATTATAAAATGTCCTCATATGGAAATAAATTGACTAGTTTCCAAAAAATTTAAAGCTTTGTGATCCTCATGAATTTAATACACATTTTTAGTGCTATGGTGGTTTTACTTGCTTCTATTTTTCTAGTGGATTTTTAATTGTCAATTACATAATTTCTAATAGGCCCATATTTTTCCATAGGTGTTAAATATTTATGTTTCAAATTTTCCTCCACATAATTTTGATCATTATGTATTATATTTTATGTTAGCACTCAAATCTCCACTTGTAGCTCCTAAAATTTTTAAACCCCAACAAAATACTACCATAAAGGTATTGGATGGAGTGATTAAGGACAAAGAGCGATGTTGAGGTATTAATTAGAGATGATGAGGGAGTCAATAGGGATGATGAAGGATGGTGAGTGTTAATGAGGGAGTGATTATGTAGTATGAGTAAGTGATTAGGGATGATAAGTGATGGTAAGGATTAATGAGGGAGTGATTAGGGGTGATAAGGGATAAGGAATGAGTGATTAGAGATGATGAGGTATCATGAAGTAGTGATTAGGGATGATGAGGTCATGTAGGAGAATCATTACCCAATGTAAATAGTGATCTAATTTACATGTTTTGAGTCTTTAAGTGGTCAAGGTCATAAGAAGTATGTAGTATTATTTCTAAGTTTCTATTTTTGTGTCAATTTTTAATTAGAGTTGTATTGGACTTTCCCACCAAATCTTTCATTTAAATTTTTGAACTTTCATAGAATCTTTAATCTTGTTTTAGGAAGTCAAACATTGAATTTGGAGTGGTTAGACTTTATTGATGAGTTTATGATGTTAAAAAACATACACCTAACCTCATATTTGATAAATATGTTAGTATTTGAGTTATTTAAGGATACTCTCAATGTATAAAAGAAGTTACAATTTAGTTAGGATGGTTATTTAGTGATAAAAGTCTTGTCCATGTCTTTTTTTGTATTCAGAGTCTGATTCAAGAGAGTTGTGGGAGTTATGATTCTAAATGATGAATGTAAATAACCCCAAAAAAGTGAATAAAGATAGGTTTTGATTATTTGTAGACAAGAAAACAAACAAACCCTACATCTTTTTTAATATGTGCAAAGATAGTTGATAATGTGCATGATCAATGGTGAAAAATGATTAGTAACCATTTATTTTTGATATTGGTTTGATTGGTAAGTTTAAAATACCTTATATTTGATGTATATTGTATAATTTTTCATTTGATTTACAAATGTTTTGAATGTTCAAATTACAAAATGTATACCTTATGCTTTTACAAACTATGCCTTAAAATCTGAGTGAAGGTCAGATTCTTGTAGAAGATGATATTATATTTGGTGGGATTTTGGAATGTATTAGTAATTATTAACTTGAAATAATAATTCATTAATATTATTTAAATATTGTATTTTTTTACTTTTATAAGGACATTCTATGTTGAACAACAGAACCCTATTTTTTATGAGCAAAAGTTTTGAGTATACATCTATGTGAGAAGGTATATGCATATATTGGAGTGAACATTAAAATTTATATTTTGGTGATTTTATTTTCATATGATAACTATGTATTATATTCTTTCAAGTATCTTTCGTATATTTGGATGAGAAAAAATAAATCTATCATAGTCTTGCAGTATCAAGAAACATAACACAGTCAAAGTGGTATATCATAGAAATTAGAAAATAGAGTGTTATAGATGAAATAAATTGATTGTTTAAAGTTTTTAAACATTTTTAATAGGATTTTAAACCTTCATGTTTGTTTATAACCATTTTTTAAATTAATTAGAATAAATAACCTTTCTTAGATTACTATAGACTTATGACTAAGGACACAGTCTATTAGAATTTGGAAAAGTCAATCTATTATAGATTAAGAAGGGAAATATAATAGTTTAAAAATGTGAATAGATTCAACTCAAACCTAATCCAATAGGCCTTTTTAATATTTAAATCTCATTTTGACCCTTCTCAGGTCTATAAAACTAGTTCAAACCCTATATTAGGGTTTTTACTTTCAAAGTGAGATTTTAGGAGTTGTAATCGTCAATAATTCATGAAATTTGGTGAAAAGTTTGAGTTCAAAAAGAAAAGAGAGATTTTTTTTTTAAAGTTATGTAAGTATGAATAAGTATGGATGGGGGAGGACTATGTGGTAAATAGGGTAGAAGGAAACTTAAAGACCTAATCTGTAAGCAAAAAGAGCCAAATAAATGCTATCAAATAGTTAAACCAAAGCCTAAAATGTGGTGAAGATATGGGAGATAGTAGAGGGTATCCGTAAATGAGGTTGATTTGATTGCTTGAGTCTATATAGGACTCTACCAAGGAAATTATCCGAAAAAAGGATACAAGAAGAGTCTATGACATAGTAAGAGGTAGTGTATGATATGAGGATTTTGTTGAGAAGTTATGTAGGGTTGAGAAGAAATTAGAGAGAAATAAAAGGATTGGAAGGAAAGTTTTTAGGGACATATTAATGCCTAAGGAACTAGAGCTAATATTTTATCCAAGTTATTATAAATCATAAAGAATAGTGAGCGGGATAGTCTCAAATAAAGAGAGATTGAATGCATTGAGTAAGGAAAATAGAATAAAGAGTTTAGTGAGACCATATAAATCATGGTGGAGAATAAATGAAATGAATAAAATATAGATGTGAATTTTAAATGTATTCAGGGTCCAATGATAGAGATCAAACAAGAAAAGATAAAGTGAAAACTACATGTATATTGGTAGAGAGCTTGGACAAACAGAGTATGCAATAGGGCTTTAAATCATGATGGATGATGAGGGGAAATGAGGGAGTGATTAGGGATGATAATGGATTGATTATAAATGATGAATAATTGTAAGGTTTGATAAGGGAGTGACTTGGGATAATGAGGGATGAGGAGAGACTGATTAGGGATGATGAAGTGGTGATTAGGGATGGTGATATCCAATGAGGGAGTGATTAGGGATGATGAGGGATGGTGAGAGCCAATGAGGGAGTGATAAGGGATGATGAGGGTGTGATTAAAAATTATGAGGGTTAATGAAGGAGTGATAGGGGGTGATAAGGTATGAGGAGTGAGTGATTAGGGATGATGAGGGATAGTGAGGGTTAATGAAGGAGTAATTATGGTTGATGAGGGAGTGATTAGAGATGAATAAGGATAGTGAGGGTCAATGAGGGATTGATTAAGGATAATGAGTAATTATGAAAGAGTGATTACGGGTGATGAGGCATGAGTAAGAAGTGATCAGGGATTAGGGAAAGATGATAAACAAGTGAAATCAACATAGATTAGTTGTTTGATGTGTGCAGGTCATAAATGTTACTTATGTTACCCAAATCACACAAATTTGCATTAATTTAAAATTTATTGGTTTTCAAACTTAAAATTTGACAAACTAGAAAATCCTAAAAATGTTAGGAATCAATCCAAAAGGCACAAAAACCTAAAAATTGACTATATGTTTATCAAAAATGGACATATATTACAAAAATTATGTCCTAAAATCCTTAAGTTTAATACTTAGACCCTAAAAATGCCTAAGTACTGACTAGATTAGATTTTAAAAAACTATTTTCCACATCCTAAGTCATGCAGCTGTGAAACCAACTCTATCAGATATTGAGTGACCCTAATTTCTTATATTTATTAAAGTATAAGAAAATAAATGTAATAATATAAATGTTATCACCAAAGTTGTATTCATGTACAACTCCCACATGCTTTTGGAGATATTTTTAGTATTATTATAAAATAATGCATACACATTATACAATACATTATATAATGTGTACACATTACATAATACGTATGCATTACATAATACATATGTGGTACATAATGCATACATGTTATTTGAATTTGAATTAAAAAATTGATACTTTAGGATTAAAAATAGCTTGGAATTTTTATTCAAAGGCTTATGATTGTGCATCTATAGCTGAGACTGAGATTTTTGACAAAAACCAATAAATTTCAACTCCAATCACCAAATATGCTATGGATTTCAACATAAAAATTCAAAAAATTATGACTGTCATGAATACCATACTTTCCTCTTTCCAAATATATGATTTTTATATTTTTTTGGATATTTTAAGGGTTCAAACTATATTTATTTTGAAATAAACTTTATTTAGTCCACTACATGTCATATCTATACATGCCTATTTATGTTTATGTAATTTTTTTCATTGATCCAAGTGCAAAAAAATATATATGGTATCAAACTAAGCCTAATTGTAAACACACTAAAACAATAGATATTCAGTTTTTTTAGGTAGTTAGGGGGTTGCACGACCAGCTATCCATTTTTTTGTCATTTTTTAGGATCTACGTAATTGCAAAATTAATTAAAAAAAATATTTTTTGAAAAAATATAAAAAAATTAATAACACACTAGAAGATCTTATCTAAATATTCACCAAAGTTTTTCAAAAAATATTTAATAATGATCAAAAAATGGTGGGCTGCATGGCCATTTATCTCCATTGTTTTCTCAAAAAAAAGGAGGTCCTCTTCAAATTTTAGATGTTTTACCTATTTATTCTTAACCATTTTTCAAAAAAAAAATGTTTTTTTGGTAACTAGACTTGAAATGCTACAATTCATGTTTTTATGCTATCTTCAAATTTTGAGTGTGGCCATCTCAAATTATCTAAAAAATTTCAAATTTCTAAAATAATAGAAAAATCATGTCCATGGGTAGGCCCTTTTTTGTCCCCCAATTTTGTGCACTTACCCAAAAGAAGAAGAAGGGGAAAAGAGAATATAAGGTCATGAGATAGAATTTTGGCCAAGATGAAAGGAAAATTAATTCCTAAAGGATATTAGACCCACTTTTTTAATAGGATGAAAAATTTGAGATAAAAATACATTACGGTGAAAGATTACATAGAGGAATTCTACAAGCTAATCCGAGCAGGATACATAGAGGAGGATGCAGAGAAGCTTGTTAGGTACATCAATGGCCTAGAGTTTGTCATTAAAGATGAGATTATTATTTTATCATCAATAATAGTATAGGAGGCCTATCAAGTTGCATTGAAGGTAGAGGAAAAGTTTCTATAAGGCAAAGTGAATAAATAGAGGTAGAGGTGGTAGAAGCTACAAAGGTAGAGGTCAATAAGAAATAAGAGGACAACTAGGTAATATAAATCAGTGGTAAAGTCAGAATAAATAAGTTAGTAGTAGTTATAAGATTTCAATCCCATCTATTAGAGGTGGTAATGGATATATAGGTGGAAGATCATATGGTAAAGGAAGAGGTAATAATTGATTTGCTAAAAAGTGCTTTAAGTGCAACAAATTTGTAGGACATAAGTCATATGAGTGCCCATAAGACATTCAAAGTGGCATCTCTTAAAGTGAGAGTAGAAACCAAGTTTTTTATAAAGAGGATAAAAGTGTAGATTCAATGTCAAAATATGTATAATAACATAAAATAGGGGAGAGTTTATTGATGAGGAGAGTTCTTTTGAAAACTAGACATGAGGAGAGAGAACCACCACAAAGAAAGATGTTTTTCAAGACCATGTGTAAGACCAGAGTTAAATGTTGTAAATTCATAGTTGATAATGGTAGTATGGATAATATTGTGTCTTTCTTGATGGTAATAAATCTATGATAAAAAATTAACAAGCATCCAAGTCCATAAAAATTCTCTTGGATTCAAAATATCTATCAAGTCCTAGTGAGTGAACAATGCGATGTAAACTTGTAGATAGGTGGGTATAAGGATATAATTTTGTGTTATGTGATTCCCATTGACATTTTCCATATTATCTTTGTTAGACCATGTAATTATGATAGAATTTTTATGCATGATAGGAGATCCAACACTTACACCATTGAGAAGGATGGTAGCAAGCACACACTAACCCCATTGAAGGATAGTCAAACATGGAAGAAGACACAAAGTAGTGTGATGATGCATGAAGAAAATAAATACTTGATAAAAGGATTAAGTCACAGTAGAGAGGAAAAGAGTATGATAATTGAGAACAAGTGCCAAGAGGAGGACAATGTAGTATATGTTTCCAAAGAAATAGGAGAAGAAGGTGCATCAGTCAATAAGAATTTCTAGGTGTTGAATGAAAGAAATAAAGAGGTGTTATAATCAGCCCAACATGATTATTTTTATTCAAATGAAAATTTGGAGAAGATATTGGCAGACTTGTCTGATCACTTATCATTGATTAAGAGCATGGTGTATTTGGAAGACTTTGCTAAGAAAGTTAGCATGTTAAGAGGGTTTGTTATAGATAGAAAATTTATTGATTAGGTACATAATTTATAATATACATAGATAAACAAATTAATTAAATATTTTTATGGTATTATAGATAATAAAATGACACAACAAGACACAATCCAAGAAGTAACAGATCCAAGAATAACAAGGATAACCATGCAAGTGCAAGAGAGTGACTTCATATAAGACAAGAAGGAGTGGGTAATGATTAAATTATGTGTTTTATGTGTAATTTTGTTGAAATATAACAGTAATATGATAAATGTGATCAAGTGGGAGATTGATATGAAATAATTCAACCTCAAAGTAGAAGGCATGATGGCATTTTTCAAAGAACAAGGAGGTTTATGTGTTACTCATAAACTTTGGGATCTAGGAGGAGGTGAAATTACATAGTTGGATTGAACAAGAGAGAGAAATGATAAGGAGGAGGTTAATACATGCTAACTAAACTTTCAATGAAAGTTTATTTTGCACCTCATTAGTATGATTTAGGAGCATCATTCATTAACTTGTGTTGTCTGGGCAATTTTAGTTTGATAAAATGTCTAAGTGGTCAATTATATTGACTAGGGTATTTGAAGGTATTTTAAGAGTATTAGGGAATGATTTTTAATTTTCCCAAAGTGTCTAAGAGTGATAGGGTAGGTTATAATTTCAAAATGGCACTTTCCTACCAATTTTCATAATTTAAATGTTTTAATGATTTTGTCTACTCTATGTGTTGTAGGAGCACTTTGAAGGAGTCATGAAGGTGTAAATTGATTTTTGAGACTTATTTAAGACACTATGTGTCTATATATGGATTATAATTCCTACATGTATAGAAAAATTATCTTTGGTATTTGTTCCAATGTTTAAATTTGTTACAAGTAATTGTTTGACGGTCAAAAGGTGGTTAGAGTGGTTATAGTTGATACAAATATCATATTTTTTTTGATTCTTGTCATTTATTAGGGATTAATTAGTATATGAGAGGATTTAAGACCTAAGAAATAAAGAATGGATTCCCTAAAGTTTGAAAAGAAGTGACTACAAACTCTTTTTCCTACATATGTGTATGATAGTGTATTGGAAGAATAATCAATAAAGATGACTTGATAATGTTTATGATATATTTTTAAATTGTTATACACATTTTATTATGTTACTTAAATATTTTTCTTATTGGTTTCCAAGTCTTTTGTGAATAGTGTTGTAGACCTAGGATAACCTATTTTGAGTGTTATATGAGAGAATTCAAGACCTAAGAAATAAAGAATGGAGTCCCTCAAGTTTGAAAAGGAGTGACTCTAAACTCTTTTTCCTACATATGTGTATGATAGTGTATTGGAATAATAATCAATAAAGATGACTTGATAATGTTTATGATATATTTTTAAATTGTTACACACATTTTATCATGTTAATTATATATTTTTCTTATTTTTTTCCAAGTCTTTTGTGAATAGTGTTGCAGACCTAGGATAACCTATTTTCAGTGTTAAAGTAGACAGTAAGTACTTTGTGTGTTAAAAGGATTGTGTGGAAGATGGATAGAAATACATGAATGTTGGTAAGACTTTGTTTTAAATTCTTGATATATTATTTTAAGTTTTAATGAATTTTATACATATTTTATTTGTATATATGTGTTTAATCCCTATGGAAGACTGAGTTTATCCACACAATCAATGTAAGAACCTAAGGTAAATATGAAATAGATGAATGAAGATGGGATTATTTTACTTGTAAAAGGTGTGTGTGGTTTTCATAGATCCTATCTAACATTCATAGTGATTTGAAATCATTTTGGGAGAATAAAATTATAATTTTTTTCCTCTCGATCACTCTATTACAGTACACCCTAAACTATAGTTTTGAGATAGAATTTCATTTTACTAATGTTTCAATCATTAAAAATTATACACCCTTTGTAATTTGATATAATTAACTATATTTTAAGATATCTTTGAGGTTTTTAACCTATAATGTATGGTAACGTATGGTTATAGGTGATTGTGTGTAGTGTAGGTTAGTGAAGGCCTAATTTGACCTAAATAGAGACATAAAAGGAGTTGAAAGCGGGGTGTCTGAGTAGAGTCTGGCCAAGAGATTTTGTGGAGACATAAAAAAAAAATTGGGTGGTAATAAATGTTATTATTTTCACAAAAATAATTTGTATTTGACCATACAAGATAAACATTCCTAAAAAAAGGCTACTAACACTGTTTGCCAAAAGGGAAGAAGTTGTATAGGTGGTTAAAGATGTATAGAGAGGATTTGTTAGTGGGTTAAGCAATCGAAATGGACTATTTAAATCATGTTTAAGATCATAAGGATCACAATAAACATTGAAAATTAGAATACCATATTTAAATCTTTGCCTTAAGATTCCTCAAAGGAAGAACAAATTGAAACAAGAGATAAGAGTGTGAGTGTGTTAGTACTTCCTCTACATAAATGCTCTTTGACTATATGGCATAGTTCATTGTAAGATTCGAAATTATAAAATATAATTGAATCTTGAATTGGAGATAACAAAATTTGAGTAAATATATATTATATCTCATTATAAGCCATTTGATTTATCATTTTTACTAGCATAATATTTTATCTTAGCACATATTCATTGATTTTTTCATCAAACCTTTGTTTGAGATTCTAAAATTATTTAATATTTCACTATTGTTGATAGAAAGTGTGAAAATAAATTATATGAAAAAGGGTTTAAAGATTTTATTGATTGAATAAGGAGATCATAGATCCATCTAACAACATATTCATTTAGACTTCTTGGAAAGATATTTATCAACAATTTGTCATTATATGCATAGTGTAGGAAAGTTGCATGGAATGCACACAAACATTATTAATGATCACCTTTATATTCATATAAAGGAATATTACAAACCAAAAATCCAATTGGTATTTGTTAAAATTAAATTTTGGAACTAGGAACTAGGACCCCATATAGGACTACATGACTCAACTATCTATAGCCAAAGGGTTATGTAACAAGAAATATGAGTCCACATTTGGGTTATGAAAATATATTTTTCTCAATTTAAGATGTATTAGATTTTAAGCCAATAATTTCATGCTAAAGAGTAGCATTCATATAATTAATAAGAATATAGATAGAATGAGTAGGCATATGCATAGATACATTTTAGATGCCAAGTCGTGATCTTAAACCAAGGGATGGTGCTAATGGAGTAGAAGTAGGAATTAATGTAATGGTATAGGTATATAAATTGGAAATACTATCTTGTAACCCTTTATTTTTTAAATCTCTATCACCATAAAAGAATGATTCAACCTTTTTCTCAAGTTCACGAAGATATTTCATTAATTTTTCCTCATCAGTTGGAACATATTGTTCCTAAGTATTATGTTATGAAGTGATATCCATGATTCACTTATCAAGTGGGTATGGTATATGTAATGGAAAATATTGTAAGGTTTCAGATTTTAGACAATATATAACATATTATCCCATTATTCCCAAGTCATTTCAGATTTGATGAAATCTAGTGGATAAAATAGTGACATGATACAATAGTGCAAGATTTTTAATAGGAAGAACATGGGTCTTAACATTATTTAGTATATGTTATTGACTAACTTGATGTTGAATCCATATAAAAACATAATTAATATCATCTTTTAAATAAATAAATTATGTGATGATAAATTGCATAATATTATGTATCATATGAAACAAATATCACTCATTGATCCCATTTTGAGTAAAATACAAAATGAATCAAACAACCTAATGGTTATGAATATAATATAAGAAGAAAAAATTATAAGGGTGATATAGGAAATGGTTTGAATTATTATGTGGGATCTGAAATATACTTGATCATTCATTGATGACTACAAACCAAATAGTTTAGAGAATTAACTATAGTGGAAAATAATATTTGTATCCTAATAACCTTATTGTTAAGGGTACAATGAGAGTAAATTCCCTAGTCAATATTCTTCTCTTATATGTACCACAAACCAAATGGATAAATGATTTATATGTTATAAATAGTGGATCCTAGGTGGTTATGATATACCATGAGGTACATGGAAACTAAAGTCTGTATTTAATGATATGCAATGGTTGTGAGTATTAGGGTAAACCCTTAATGCCATGATATTTGTAAAACATGGCACCACATAGCCCTTAATGATAGTCACTAATTAGTTTTAAAACTACCAGAATAAAATTTATAAAACCAACATAATCAAATATAAGATGAGAAGAAAATAAAAGCAAAATATATATTTTTAAATATATTAATAAATTTCATCCCAAGGTTGAATGAAAGATATTTTTGTCAAATTCATCCAAGGTGACAATAAAACTTCTTCAGTATTAGATTAATCCAAATTCAAATAAGATTAAGTCATTATATGTCAATTTTTTCCAAGGTTGAAGGTTGTTTTCTTTGAGTATCAGGAATTTATATAAATATGTATGAAATCTAAGGACAAAAATCAAGAAAACAATAAAAAAATATTAGGTTCACTATAATGTGTAATCTATTTCTAATTAAAATGAATAAAACTAATATATTTATACTATCGAAATTAAAATTTAATAATACAAAAATCTAAAAATGAGATATAATATACTAAAGAATTTTATAGAGTTAAAAATTATTTAAATGGAGTATATATTCTTATAAATATGCAAAATTTGCTAAAATAATTTGATGGTGACCATATAGGCTGAATGTGACCATATCCTACTTGAATGTGTACCTTAGTTTTTAATCTTGGCCTATGCAATTATCTACAATGGTTTTGTTATTAAATTTATACATTGATATACCATGTGAAATATCTATAAAACATAAACCCTTATTCTTGGATAAAAACCAAATTAGAAACAAAACACAAGTGGGGAAATATGAAGTTAAATATCCAAGCTATCCTTCAAAACCCCACATAATCTAAGTGTTCTCTACATAGACCAAATGGGCCTAAGGGTGATGTAGTTCTCCATCCTAGGGTGATTGTGTGATCTATGATTTTGAAACTATGTTTATCTATAATATTGATTGAAATGCTTGATAATGAATTCCCTTAACCTGAAATAAAATATATTTATACATGGCCTGTGACTATTAGAATGTATAAGAATTTAAATTAGAATAAGTAGTGATCTTTTCTTAGTGTGTAATAATCTTTCCAAGTTTTTCATGCCAAATAATGACATTATGGAAACATACAAAATAATTTCATTTGTTTTGAGAAATGTGCAACACACATTTTACAAAACTACATTCCCACATGCTCACCATATTTGTGGCATGTGGCACATAAGCATGTACAAAATCAACATACCCAAATAATATGGAGATAATGTGTGTATGAAATCAAAAATGCATGAGATACACAAATCAATACTAGATCAAAGAAGATAAATTATATTTACACTTCTGATTGGGGATACATTAAATAATCGAGAACATGACTAATGCAAATCTACTAGACACAATTATGGAATATATTATCCTAAATAATATCACTAGGGTAGGTTCCAAAGCCTCCAATCAAGTAAAACTATGAAATAACCCAAATTAAGTCCTATGTTTTCATATTCACTATACTAATAACAAGTAAAGCAAATAAATATAATCTAGTGCTCACAAAAGCTTGTGACAAAAAGTGAGGGTAATAAACAATAAAATTAAACATGCATATAAGACATATACTAATGTCAATGTATACAAAATCATAATGCATGAAAGATAAGTGTAAATGCATATCTATCTACTCTTACAAAGGAGGAACAAAGTTATGAATACTTACCTTTAAAGATGAACTTGCTGAGACTCAATGTCTCTCTTGGCCAAAGTGATTAACAAGAGGTTATTGTGGTATGTAAGCATGACAAGGATAAATCAGCTATAGGCCATAAAACCTATCAATTCATCCAAAAGAATTCTCCATGAGACAAGATCCATATCTCCAAATAAAGTATGAAACCCTAAGCTTGATCCTCAAGTAGAATGGTATATAAGCATTTGTGAAATAGATATTACTTATTCTCTTCTCTACATAATGGAGAAATGATTGTGTATATATAGGATGTTAACCCTAATCCCTTCTAAAAATTTTGGCCAATAGGGTTGATCCAATCGACCTAGTATCACTATTGACAAAAACTCACTAGGTCATGGGCTAGGTAGACCAAAAGCCAACCTAGACCTTAAATGTGTTTTACCAATAAGAGTACAGGGTTGACCTAGTCAACGTAGTCATGTAAACTGTCAAAAGGGTTTTAGGTAAGAAAAAGGGGGAATGAAAGTAGCAAAATATTGGAGGAGTGTGTAAGAGAAAAAAACAAGATTATGGGAATGGTTTTTAGGAGATAAGTGTGTAGATATCAAGTGGCGAAAGGGACAACAATCCTGCAAAGCAATAATGGTTTGCCCACCCCTTTTCCAGTGCACCCCTTAAGGTATACACTTAGAGAGATTGAGACTTAACAGGTTCTTACAAGATAAATGTCATCATTAGTTGATAAAACATTGAAATTATTATGTGTATATATATGCCCCACTTGAAGCTCATCTCACATAGGTGTAACATAGGATGGTACTTCGAGAATAGAACATTATGACATAACATTGATGTTAAATAAAGTGCAATAAGGAGAAAATAAGATAAATTAAAGGACATAATTAAAAAACAAATACCAATACTTAAATTAGTGTTGTAGATAAATAAGGATATGCAATAGATGTGAAGGCATCCAATGTGATGAACAATAGGCAAACCTATATATATATATATATATATATATATATATATATATATATATATATATATATATATATATATATATATATATATATATATATATATATATATTAGTGCATAAAAGAGTAAAAAATATTTGTTTTTGAAATATAGGATTATAATAGTGGAAACAATTTCCTATGATGTCGGGATTCTATAATTTTTTATAGTTTGAAAAATGAGTTAGTAAAAACAAAGATATGATCAAAATAAGGAATATGATGATAAATATTTTAAGGTTAACTAATTGTGAATAGTAGCTTTAAATATGGTGAAAAATAATTCATTTGCTATTATCTAACTATTTTAAGAGAAAACTAGAGCTCTAAGAGACCTGTCAAAAGTTGAAATAGCCAAGATGGTGAGGAGAAAACATCTAAGATGAGGAGGATTCATAGAAACAATAGTAAATGTAGCATACGTAGGTAATTGAGAATTGAAAATTTATTTTGAGTATTTTATTGAAAATTAACTTTTTTATATAAATCTAATAATTATATCAATTTAAGAAATTATAATTAACCCCAAACAGTTATTAAGGAAACTAGAGGTCAAATAGGGAATGGGATTTGAAAGGTATTAAAATAATAAATATCAAAGGAATTTATTAAAAAAGTCAAAAGGTCATAGTTTAAAAGAAATAGGTTGACCCAGTCAACCTAATAGATGGAAAATCATGTCTAAAAATGGAAAAACTAGTAGGTATAGGCAAACTTAGTTGGTCAAAGAAGAGGGATGACCTAGTACCTCATGATAGACTTAGTTGGTTAAGTCAAAAGGACAACTTAGTACAAAGGGGAAAAATGAAATAGTTGACTCAATTGTTTAAGGCTAAGTGGATGACTTAGTACTATTAGGTCAACTTAGTTAGTTACTAAGTGGCTAATATATACTGTAATGAAGGAAATTGGTTGATATAGTACTTTTAAGGCCTATGGTGCTTGATTGAGTATTGAAATCACCAATTAGGCAAAAAATAGGTCAAATTGATAAGATGGAGGTCTAATACTTCTTTTGTTATTTGATTGATTGTAGGGGAACTAGATATTTTGGTGATTGCTGGATGCATTATGGGTATCATATTTATTGGAGTTTTTGATAGAGGTAGGTCAAGATAGATTGGTTGTACTAGGATTATGAGGCATTATGGAGACGTGATGAATTCCATAGAGTGTTGATCTAGTGGTCATGTTTCTAGGAGCCTGAGAACACTTGACCAATACTTTTAGATGGGTGGTGGATGGGCATACCATAGATTTTGGTATCACATTAGAGGTTGTCCATGCATTGCTTAGAATTCCTATAGGGAGACACCAGTGATCATAGGGATACAAGATGATCAGGAAGAGTGGTGATTATTAGCCTAATGGGTGACATACTCGAATAAGATTTACCTAGGATTGAGGATGAGTCTATTTAATGTCTATATTACCCAAATTCTAGATATCTAGAAGTATATGATGTGACTTGTGATAGCATGAGTGTTGTGTCACAAGTCAAATGACAAGGTAACATTGTATGTAATAGCCTTGTGTGAGTCAATATTAGAGTATGGGGAACTCTATGACTCGGGTTCTATCATCTTGGTTTAGCTCAAGCATGATATGTATAGAATGTTGTCCACAAGGTAGAAGACCATGAGACCAATGGTATTATTGGGTGTCTAGATATATGAGAGGTTCTTGATATATCAACCAGCTAGATTACCCCATATGGTTGATGATCAGTTACCTTAGCTACTAAGATGAGACACAACTAGGTGGTATGGGACATGCCCCACATTCTAGTGCTATAGACTATCATATGAGGAGAGATCATGTGTCAGCCTGATGGACACATTATGATAGTTTGGCTGAGTTGGGTGATTGTGTGCTAGAGTTATTATGATTATGGATCATAGGCCACTACACCTAATGGTTAGAGTTGAATTTAGTGGCATGCTTACTAAAAAATTTCAAACTCCCTCACTTTATGGCTCTTATATTGGTGCCCAAATTTTAGGATCAACATGTGAGATAGATGAGGGGGGAAATAGGAAGAGGAGCAATAGTCATGAGATTAGAGATCATATAATGGCATGAGAGCCCAAGGACTAGTTGATCATGATAGATGATAGCTAGAGAGGGCATGGACATGGATGTAAGAGTGTTATAGGTACCACAATCAGCACCACCATGGGTAGACTAATGACCACCTTAATCATACCACTGACAGAGATACTAGCAGCAAGCTAGAGCATAGAGGGTGGTCATCTAGGATGACCCATCAGTTAGCCTAAGGTATATTTAGTCTATAGAGGCACCACTGAGGTAAGGATTGAGACATGCATAAGTGTTGAACCCAATATTTTATTTGATTAAGAGTTATCCCATAAAATAGGTGCTCAAGGGATGAGCTAATGGAGAGATCATGCTTGATGGTTGATCAAATGGGGAGATGGTTATCGGTGACACCTGGACATGTAATAAATGGTTAAAATTTGTTTAAACTTTGAAAATAAAATACTAGTTTTATAAGATTTGAGTGATTGATTGATATATATATATATATATATATATATATTGAGATAAATTGATAACCTAACAACTATATGGTTTAAATTTTGTAGATCCTATAGATGAGGAGTCTAAATGGGGATCCTTGGTGATGGGATCACTCCATGATATTATGGATGAGGCATTGATGAAATATGACCCTACCACATTAGATGATCCCATGGTACCATCTACCCCAGATTAGGCGAGTTGGCTCACTCTAGAATGGAAGGCCATGAGGTGACTATAGGCATGTGAAGATGGGATACAACCACTAGCAAGGGTGGGAATCGGAGAGGCATAGGCATGGTAGGCCTTGGTTCAGGAGAGAGATGCTCATTTGACTACCATTATTTATCTAGGATAGGTATAGATCTAGGTGGCCAATCTATAGGGATAGGTAGCAAGATTGAGATCTTAGACATCCTCTTTACAACATACTATTTATAGGGGATTGTTTGAGTCATCCATGGGTAGTGTGGCTAGGCCATGAGATAGACATGATAGATCCCAGAGTTAGATCTAAAGTGATGTATTTTTATACCTTATATTTAAACAAAGGATATATATAGAGAGATATTCTATTTTGACAATTGGATTTTGATATTATGTATTTATATTGTGATTATGTTTGTGGATACATGGATATATTTATTTCTATCACATGTATTCTTCTTTTTTCTAATATGATATATGAAATACATGTGTTGTGTTGTGTTTTCTTTTCTATCATTATGTAGGATACATACATGGTTAAAAATAAATAAGTGAAAAGACTTGGTAAAGTATAATTTATCAAAAACAAATATACTACACACTATTTCACATTGGGAAATGTATAATATCAAAATATGACCAAGTATAAGAAACCAAAGAGTTGTAAACAAGAGGGCAAAATTTTGTTCTTAAACCATGAAAAAGATTTGGATCTAAATTAAAATAAGTAAAATCACACTAAGTCATGTTGGGAAGTATGAAATTAATGTAATAGAAATAGAAATCACATGAAAGACCAAATGGTAGAAAAACAAATCAATGATGATAAATCACATTGGGAAGTATCAAAGAGAAACAAAATTTGGAAAAATGGTCTTAAATTAAGCACACTAATTCGAGATGGGAAGTATGAGAAATTTAAGAAAAGTGGTTGGATTCTTACATGCAATCATAAAATAAAAAGACAAAAGATGAAATATTAATGAAGCATAAAACAAAATAAATCAATATGAGAAGCATTTCAATGCCATGTAACTCACAATCAATCACATCTTATCTCATATTTGACACATGTAATTTTGTTGTGACTTAGATATTGGAAAATTCTATTAGGAAGGCCAATTTCAATCCATGGTCTTACACTAAAAATCACAAAGGGAACACTGGTGAGGTGGAAATAATTTGAAAATATGGTAAAAGGGGGTGTTTGGAATGGTAATTTGATATTTTGGTAATTTTTAAGGAAAGCCACATCCTATACATCGTCTTATAATGCAACTCACAAATAGAATCCCTAGGGGAGTGATTAGTAAACAAAACAATATTTCTAAAGGGTAAATATTATGATTTTAAGGAGTGAAAAAGGAAATGTAAAAATCATAATGTATCCATATTATCATAAGACCTTATAATACATGAGGCACACTAAGAACATGAGAAGACACTAAGTGACTAGTGACCATCAATATACAGAGGATACATGTTCACTATAGACATAAATCTTGTAGGCAGATAAGTGTGCTGCTAAGATCAACTCAGATGGGTTATTTATAATAGGAAAATTAAAATGGACATACCTTTCCATGATGTATTCCCCATTCCTCATGACCCCTTAAAGATCCATCCATCTATTGCAAAGATTGGGTACTTGCATGGGAAAGTAGGTAACACTAAAAGATTTTTTTATTCTCCTTTTCTAGTCTACTAGCCTACCATGCCACAATAGACCTCATCTCTATTATGAGGCCAACTATGGAGTTTTAAATTTGATTATAAAAATGAGATGTGCTTAGAATCACATCTTTTAGTGTTATTTGATTTTTGAAAATTTTAAATGTTGCCTTTTAGATCATTGCCTTTTGTTAAATGATTTGAATTTTTAATATTTTATGGATTTTATGATTTTGATTCCTCCTCCATATAGACTTGGAATGAATAGTCATGAGATATAAAGTGATACACATGAATGAGTTATATGCTTTGGCCAAAGGAAGATAAGTATCCAAAGACAAGACTAACTAGAACACTTAGGCATAACTATGAACCAACGTGTTATCTGAAGTCTCAATCACGTGTATGCTTAGTTTTCAAAAGGGAATAAAGGGAGATCCAAAGTGGACCAGTGAAAGGAGATTATAATGAAATGAATTATTCGCTAGTTGATCATATGGTAAAGAAGGAATGACTAAAGAGAGCAAGGTTTGTATAAACAACTCACAACAACAAATATATGTGTTTATAGAGATAAGGTAGAAAATAATAATGAAAAATAAAAAGGGAGTCATAATAAAATTAAATCAAGAAGAAAAATAATTTAATTATGAAAAAGAGTCCATAAGATAACATAATGACATCATAAGACACATATAATGTGAAACAAAAGTCACAATGTAAGATAGATAAGAGTTTGACACAATGTCAAATGATATAAAAATAGATAAATATAAAGTTGAAACACACATCTAATAAAAATTAAAATGTAAGAACACCATGCATGTTTTCATAAGTATTGATATATTTATCCACACACATTATCTATAACATCTAATAATTCTCTATGAATTTCAATGTGAACTACAACTATTGTCTCATTGATATTCAGTAAAAGTTGAGAAAATACTTCACATCAAATCTTCTAGACAAAAAATGTAGGAATATTTTAAGGATCATTTTAATGAGGGGTATCATGCAGGGGATGTTTGGGAGAATTAATGGGAGTAGTTTTTATAGGAGATGAAGGGGTCACTCGTGGGAAAGGAGCCATAGGTGAGGGACTCATGGGTGAAGAAGGATCCATAGGTGAGGGAAGGTCCACGAGTGAGGGATTCATAGGTGGAGGAACAATAGGTGGTATAGGAATGACTAATAGGTGTTATTTAAGATGTTGTTGAAGGATGTGGCAAAGATCAGTGTCATGTGTGCCAAATTGGTGCTAGAGACAATATACCACTCTATACTTATAAATATACTTAGGTAATACTTTTGGTGGAGGTATAGCCTTATCTGATGGCTAAGGAGTGATGGTATGCAAGGTGTCAATATATTATTTCAGCCTTTGACAATGCATGGATCAATGATTATCTATGCCATGGAATCAACATATACACCTATGAGTAGTCTTGGTAGGTGTAATCACAAGAGGAGGTGAAATATAATTTGAGGGAGCTTCATATAGGGAAAAATCTCTAGTCTATTAACTGGTAACTTTGTGAATGTCACAATAAGGTTAATTGACCCATTTGGTGATAGAAGGATCCAGCTATGATAAAAAGAGAAAATCATCACCAAGAGAAGGTGGGATTGGTAGAGATACTAGACAAGGCTTGACTAAAGGAGCAATAAGATTATAAATAGGAAGACACTTACCTATAGAGGGATTAGGAATGGGATCTAAACTAGGCTCTACTGAGGGAGGAGTGGGGTCCATAGAAGGTTGAAGGATAGTCACATGTATCTTAGGGATAAGAAATCTAGAGGGGTCATGGTATTTATAAAAGTGGTAGGGACTAGTAATAGAATGATCAATAACCATAATATTATGAGGTTATTCATAAACTATAGGTGTGTGCACCATATCTACTTACGATCAAGAGGAAAAATTCTAAAATTTGAAATGATAGAAGATGGAATATGGGAAGATATACTAAAATTATGAAGCAAAGTGGAATGATAAAAGATAATCTCAGCATCAATGGCCTAAACAGGACCTCTTATGAATGGGTCATTTAAGGTATAACCATCATCATAATCAAGTGTATGAAGATCAATAGCATAGGTAGGGATGATGTTATGATCTGATGTGGTGTGATTAATGGAATGTTGAGTCTTACTTAACACAGTGGAGATGTCATCATAAGGTGATTGATAATAATGAGGTTGTAAAGAAGTTAGAAGATGAGATTTGAAATGAGGTGAGAGATCTAAGCTTTTAATCTTGATATTGATCTCATCATACTCATCATCATCAAAATCTAGGAGGTTCAGCAATATATTTCCAATGAGTTCAGGGTGACCATTGTAACCTTGGGTTGAATTGACAAGAAATTCAAATCATTGAGATTCACAAAATGGAACACTTGGTAAGGGTTCAAGGGTGGTAATCTTGAATACACCACATTCTTGGAATTATTCAAAATTCTAAGGGTTGGTGTCACCTTGAATCTTATAGATGGCTCCATTATGATGAAATTATATGCATTGGCAAGTAGAAGAGGTAATTTCTCTCATACAATGAGTCCATGGCCTACCAACTATAATGTTTTAGGATAGATGAAAGTTAAATATCATCACCTTCACATGAATGGTGATAGGTCGGATAGTAATGGGAAGCCACACACAAACTAAAGGACGAATTTGCCTTCAATATTATCCTTGACATGTGTTGTATGTGGATTTAAGATTGCGTTCATAACATCCAAGGGTTTTGATAAATTTGAGAGGCAACATAAGTTCTAGAACCCTCATCAATGAAGGCATGCTTGACTTGGATATCACCAATTTGAACACTAATAAGTAGAGGAGGATCATCCACATGAAGCATAATCTCATCAATAATCATAGGAGCAATAGGGAATTTGAGGGAAAGAGAAGTGACCATTTTTTTAGCAACATGTATGGATATATCTTTGCACTAGTTTAAAAGGATATAGTCTTTTCCAAATAAGGTGGATTTATGTCCTAGTAGGGGAGGATGAGGGATGTTCATTTCAAATAAAAGCTACATAAGATGGTTACAATGACATGGAGAGGTCTGTATAAGTTCAAGGAATGGGAATTGAGATGAGAGATTAGTGAGTTCCATGATAAGATCCAACTCATCATAACCCATATGAAGATTATTTTAAAAAGGTGCATAGTGTTGAAAGAGGTCCTCGGAAGGAGGAACCAAAGTGCATGTGAATTTATGATGATAAGAGGTAGAATTTTTAATTTGAGGACAAGTTTTTAGATTATGTTGAGAAGATGGAGTAGTTGATGAAGATGTCATTTCAGAATGGTTAGAATAAGTGTTGATAGAAGTTGGAGTATTATTGGTGATAGGCAAAGAATATGGAGGAATGGTAGAAATAGTATGAGAAGTGTTATCCAAAAGAGGTGTTGGAATTGGTTCATAAAAATATATAAGGTCATCTTGCCCCAACTTGATTAAGTGAATTGGAGAAGAATCTTGGATAAATATGAAATACATGATAAAATTAAGGTGTGTGGTTGGGTTTAGGATCAATGAAAGAAACCACCCTTCACATCTTAGTCATATTGACCACATTCTCTTTAGGAGTTGGGTCAAGAAGACTACCAACATTATTGGTGGAAGGGGTGGGCTCTTCTTGGTTATCTTAATGATTTGGAAGAGGATCTTTATAGATGGCCAAATGAGAATTAGCCTGATTCAAAGCTTGAGATTTAGTTTGTGTTTCATGGTCTTTGAAGGCAATGTCACAGTCTTGTTGGCATTGATGAATGATAAAACCATGGTCAAAATTGGGACCAAAAAAGAAATCTATAGCCAAATTATGAAGCTGCCTAGAGGTCCCATGAGAATGACCCCAATAATCATGAAACCAACACAATTTATTTGGATCATACCAAGATTTCATGGGTTGAGTGGGATCAAGTTTTTGTGGTAGAGGCCTTGTTAGACATTTTTATAATTCCACTAAGGATAAATGTATTAGAACATTGATTTTGTTGGCAGAAGATAAATGAGGATTAGTGATGTGGTTAGGAGGGGAATCTTTTTCCATATTTTGGTTAGGAACAATAGTTTGAATAGTATGAATGGTATCATAAGAGTCGGTGATACCATCATTGGTAAAATGATGATTCTTATTATTGAGTAACATACAATTACCCATAGAAGGTTTGGATGGATCAAATTGACACATAAGGAAATCTTGACACTTTTTTTAGTCAATGGCCTTTTCCAAAGTACATGGAGAGAGAGTTTAGACCTAATATTGAAACTTTGGAAAAAGAACATTGGTAAATAGATGGAAAAGGTTATCATCTACCTTATTATGCTCTCAGATTTTAGACAATGTCTTCCATAATTTAATGAAATCTTATGTAATTTCGGTCACAAGTTGCTTATAATTGATAAAATGGGCCAAGGTATTCTCATGGAGATCACTAGTTTAGAACTCTTGGACTAGAGCATTAACTAAATATTCAAAAATATAATAGAATGAGATTTAAGTTAGTTGTACCAATGTAAAGCATCACCGATGAGAGTATTTTGTAATATTTTGGTAGAGGCAAAGGTATTTAATTTGACATAATTTTTGTATAGATTTCCAAATGTTTTTAAATGAAGAGTAGGATTGGTTGATCTATTGTAAGAAATGGTAGGGGTATTACCTCCTATATCAATATTAGAAATTTGAGATTTAAGAGGCTCATTTTGAATATGCTTGATTTTTTATTAATGAGAGGAGGTTGGCAAATAAGACTACCATGGGAATCCTGAAGAGGAGGTGGGAGAACATTTTGATTATGCATACCCCATGGCATATGTTGAGGGTGGATTTGAAGATAGATAAGATGATTTTACATTTGCATCATTTGATTTACATTTTTATCTTGAAAATCATTCATTTGATTAAGATTTTTTAATAGAAGTTAATGGGTTTGAGCTGAATTATTATCATTATTTGAAGTACTAGAAACTATATTAGTGGCTTGGGAATCACTATGGGTGTTAGTAGGAACTTAAGAAGAACTGTTAGTAAGTGAGGCACTAGTGATATAATTTTCTTGTGTGGAAAAATATGGACTAGTAAAGGGATGAGAAGAAGTAGCACTAGAGGCATGATTACCTTAGGTATAAAATGATGCACTAGTGGAATAATTGAGAAGAGTGGGTCTTATAAGAGTCCCATTAGATGTATAACCTCTCATGTGAGTAGTGATAATAGGCATGGATGTGGAGAAAGTTATATAGGAAGAAGTAATGGTATGAGAAGGGGTAAAAATAGAGGGAAGAGGCTAGGAATAAAAGAAGCTAGTATCCCCAAATCCATGTGAGAATGTGGCAGAAGGTGAATGAGGCACTTCAACTTGACCACTTATCATGAGATTGTAAATAGTAAAAAAATATTTTCCTTGATGTTGAGGAAACTCATTGATGATTAAGAGCATTTCTAGTGTATACTCTAATTTAGGTTTATCTTCAAATGAGAAGAGAAGATTTTAAAATGAAGAGGAATGAGGAGGGGTCCCATAATTTGTAGTGAAAATGGATATATTCACATTACTTTCATTGAGGATAGGAGCCACAATATGTTTATGAGAAAACCTAGTAGGGTTGGTAAGACTCATAATATCCATTCAATTAAACTCAGTGTTATATTAAAATAAGAAATTTATAATGAAAGAGAGAGATTAGGTAAGGCAATGTTGATGCAAAATAAAGGATATAGGAAGGGATAGATAAGAGTACATAGTCAACTTAGTCAACCTAGTATTAGAAATAAGGTATGAAAACTAATTTAAGAAGGATACAAAGTTGATAGGGTCAACTTAGTACTATAACCTGAGACAGATAACAACCTGATAATCATATAGAGTCAATTAAGTTAAATTAATATTTTAATTTGATAGGCAAAAATGAGTACTGGGTCAACCAAGTTGACATAGTACTACATGTAGGGGAAATAGAGAGTCTGTAAGAGACTGTGTCGAGCAAAATGACATTATATTTAAAATACAGAAATTTTTTGCAATGTAATTTAAATAAAGAAATGAAAGTAAACATACAATCAATTGGGTCAATGATAATGATCCTAATTGAGGTACATAGAATAAAAACTTGCACCAACGGTGGCCAATGCAAGTTTTTGCAATACAACACACAATGAGTAAAGAGCAAGTAGTCAAATGAAAAGTAAATACTAAGTGGTCATATTAAATGTTTTTAGATTATTATAAAGTATTATTTTTTATGTGTGATAGGGAGGTTGGCTAAAATTAGGGAACAAGAAAGTAATTTGTGGATGGTTTCAAGACATTTAGGTTGAAAGGGATCTGTGTTGGCAATAGTACTAGCTTGGTATTGGGGCCTATCCCCTCACTTCACAATTTTGTAGTGATAAGTGTGTCAGGTGCTTCTAAAATATATACCATCAACCATGTGTTTATACTTGGCTAGAAAACCAAGTCGACTTCCCCCTCAATGATGAAATCCAAGTAGGTAGGCCTTAGGTACACAAATGTTTAAATGCATTTTGAAATTATGTGATTGGTAGTGTGTGCAAGAAAGAGAAAAATAGTGAAACTAAATATAATATCAAAAAAACACCTAATTAGACTATGTGATCTATTATAAACATGCAAACAATTGAAAGTGAAAGCGTGAATTAATTACAAGCATATAGTTGTTAATTCCCAATTTAAGCATAGTATAGAGTCAATTCATATGATAGTGTATGCAAACATTATAGAATGTAGTTGAATGTGTCACTAATGTAATAAAAATTCAATAGTCCTTCAAAACTAATTCAAATAGGTCAATGTAGTCTTTCAGATAGAAGACAAAATATAGTACTAGGTCAACTACATCGACCTAGTCTATTTTATGATTGTAATTTTAAAGATTGTAAACTTTGAAAAATAGAACTATAAGAAAGAACTGAATTGAAAAGGAGAGAAGAAAGGAACCTTGGTGGGTTAAAATATGCTAAGGACTATGAAATTTATGTTAAAGGGCCTTGAATGTTGATTTCAAGTTCTGCCAATTATGTCAATTGGATTGACCTAGTTATGCAATTCCCTATTTATTGAGACCTATTAAGATGACTTTAATAGCCTAGATAACCTAGTTTGTTATTTAGAAGATGATTGTGATACTAAGCCAACCTAGATTACCTAATTTGTTGTTCTAGAATTGAATAAGAGACTAAATCAACCTATTCAGCATAATTTATTATTTGGAAGTGAATAAGAGTACTATGTCAACCTGTTTGATCTAGTAACTTGTATATGATGAAGACCTACATAGAAATAATAGAGTCATTTTTATGCAACTATGTGTTAAACCTATGCATAGAAGCTATAATAACACTTATGAGGATTAGATTAACATCAGGTTCACTAGAATGTATGCAATCAAAAATCCATCAGATCTATAAATCAATCTTAGCTTAGAGAAGATAAATCCTACTTACACTTCCCATTAGGGATACATAATATTATTGATAACATGACCAATACAGATCCACTAGACCCAATTAGGGTATCTCTTATCACAAATATTATCATTAAGGAGGGTTCCAAAACCTCCAGTCAATTAAAAATATGCAGTAACCCTAATTAAGTCTTATATTTTCATATTCACTATACTAATAACAAGTAAAAAAAAGAAATATAATATTGTAATCACTAAATACTATGGCACAAAGTGGGAGTAATAAATAATAAAATTAAATATGCATATAAGACATATACTCATGTCAATGTATATGGAATCCTAATGCATGGAAAAGAAGTGTAAATGCATAACTAACTACTCTTAAAAAGGAGGAACAAAGTTAGGAATACTTACCTTTGAAGATAAACCCACCAATCCTCAATCTCTCCCTTGACCGAGGTGCTTCACAAGACATTGTTATGGTAAGGATGAAAAATATTTATCATCTCTAAGCTACATGACTTATTAATGCATCAAAAATACTTCTCCACAAGATAAGTTACGTATCTCTAAATAAAGTATGAAACCCTAAGCTTGATCCTCAAGTAGAATGGTGGATAAGGAGATGCACAATATCTCTCATTTCTTCTTCTTTTCTCTAAATAATGTAAAAATGATTATCTATATATAGGTAGATTATACCCTAAGCCCTTATGAATGTTTTGATCAATAGGGTCTACCCAGTCAACCTAGTATCGTTATTGACAAAAACTCACTCAGTCATGGTCTAGGTATGTCAATAAGAGTTTTTAGTGAGTTTTACCAATAAGAGTACAAGGTTGACCCAGTCAACCTAGTCATTTAAATTATCTAAATGGTTTCTAGGTTAGGAAAAGGGGGAATGAAAGTGGTGAAATAATGGAGTCTATAAGAGGGAAGAACAAGCTTAGGGGAATGGTTTTCAGGAGACAAGTGTGTATATAGCAAGTGGCAAAATGGACAACAATCTTGAAAAGCACTAATGGTTTTCCCACCCATTTCTTGGTGTACCTCTTAAGGAATGCACTCAGAGAGATTGAGACTTGATGGATTTTTGTAAGATAAAGAACATTAGTGATTGATAAAAGTTTGAAAATAGTATGTGTATACAATGTGCAAGTGGGCCCATAGTTGCTACACCACCATGCAAGTCTCATTTGATCTAGTTAGCCCATAATATCTCATACAAGAATAAAAATATTTGAGTATTATTAGTGTTACCCATGTACCTAAGGAATAAAATTGACGTAAAACTAAAAGGAAATGGGTTAGATCAACCAATTATTTGATCAATAAATCCTAACACACAATGCTAATCAAGGAAAGTTTTGAATGATTCTATCAAATCATATGAATGAGATCACACTTGAGTCATAAATAATGTACAATTTTGAATTAAATTATATTAGATGAAATTTATTTTAAAATATCATTTAGTATTTATAAGATCATAAAAGGTGCCTAAAATATCTCATTTGAGCCCATTGATAATTTGACAACCCATTTGCATTGTCGGATCAAGGTAACCTTGACCACCATATTCTATAAATTGAAAGGATGCCATAAATATCATTATGGAGGCCATAAGGTATTCAATTTAGTAATTATATTTAAAAATTAGATTTTTGACATGATAGAGAAGGTGTAATTGGATGATTTTTCCATAGTCATCCCTCGTATCCTTCCCCAACTTTGGGTGACTACCATTCATTGAGTATCCATGATTTTAGTCTACACCTTTTACTTATTTTTAAATTTTCTTGCATATAAATTATTTGTGAGTTAATTTTTTAGGTACCTAGTTTGACATAAAGAATCTAGAAGGTCTTAGTCTCCCACTATTTACAAATAGGTCTTAGGATCTTCAAGCTCCACCACAACCATTAATGGATACCATAAATTTTAATGAGAAAATTTTAGAAAAAAATATTTTCAAGTATTTAATTTTTTATATAGTATAGGGCATAAAAATTGTAGACACCTAAAATTCATCATCAATAACCTCCAATCAGGGTTTTGGCTAGTTTCCATCTAAAACACACAATTTAGCCTAAAAACACCTAAACATGAAAAATCATGTGAAAATGATATATTCAAATGCCAATTTTGTCTAGGGTATTACTAAATGTGGCAATACAATTTATGGGCTAGGTAACTTTGATCAGTTCATTTCAAGTCAAAATGCCAAATTTGCACCTGCATGCTCTAGACTGCTCTTTCCTATCAAATATTTTACACAAGACTCATTCCTTTGTTATTTATCTTTTTCAACATTATAAATTAGAATATGCATCCAATGCATCTGACAGTGACTTCCAATTCCAATCTAGTCAAGTTTAGGACCAATAACAAGGCATTATGATCAATTTGAGTATTTTGTGCATAAAGTGCTTAATCATGTTTAAGATCTAATTAACTAAATCAAGGCCTAATCAAGAATTCCATGGAAACTTATTCAATAATTCATTTTGGAAATGAATATTTAATATCTAAATCATCAAGCGACCTCATTTCTTGGGAAGACATCCCTAGGCCATAAATGCCATAAATATTAAGATTCATGCCCTCCATGCCTCATCAATACCTTCTATGATGCCCTCCATGCCTCTTAATTTCCCATTCTTCCAATTCCATGATGAAGATAATTACAAACTTAATTCTAAAAATTGAATAAATCCTCAACCACACATCTCAATCTTGAGATGGATGGTTGAGGTTGATTTTGATCAAATCTAAAAATTTATAAATAAGAGGCCTCACAACATCATTTAAAAGCTTAATTAGTGCAAAGCTATAATGTAGGATTGGTTCCAAAAAGATTCAAGAAACTAGTATTATAATGCCAAATTTATTCCAAGACAAGCCAAGCCACAATCCAAAGGTGCTAAGAGGAGATGAAGGTAGCCACACTCTATTGAAGAAGACCTCTTGAAGCACAAGCCAAGCAAGCCACCATTACCAAGGCATTTGGAGCATCCAAGGAAGGTGAAAGGAATTATTGTGTTTTCATTCATTTCTTTTTAGTTGTGTTTGTCATTTTATTTTGTTAACTAAGCTCTCCCTAGTGTCTAAGCCTAGAGATGTTATGATATTAGTGTGTTTATTTCATCTTATTTTCATTTTGGAACTAACACTATACTAACCATCCTCTCTTGAGTTAAATTCCTAGATCACATTATGGCACACCCAGTGGGATGAGATACACCTCACACCTAAAGGAGATCATTTTGAAACTCTAAAATATCCATTTGGACCTTTAAAACTCTTGTAAATTGATTTTTTAACTTTATTTTACCCTTTTCTGTTGCCACAGGTTTACATAGTAATTGATGTCAGTAAGAAATACTGATATCAGTTACTTGGCTCAACTAACATTAGTTATCAAAACCGACATCGATTAGATCTTGATTGGACATTGCTGATTTTGGTGGTATATAACTGATGTTGGTCACTAAGTTTTCTTAAAAACACAAACCTGAGAGATATTTTAAAATGCTTGGTTTGGGGTCATACAGAGTCTGTTTTGAATGATTTTTAAAAAAAACCATGTGTTTAATCCTAAAGTTTCATAGATTTTTTAAAAAATTTGGAAAATACATTTAAAATGTTTTTAATCTAACATATTTTCTTTTGGGGTGATGCCTTAAGGGTAGATAGGTAACTAGTGGACTTCGAGTTTGATAAATCATGTTCTAGAACATATTTTGTATGCTTTAAAATGAATTAGGAACATTATTTTAGTGCTTAAAGTAACATTTAAGGTGCTTAAATAAGTGATCTTATCATTATTTTTCAATGTTACAACTAAGACCAAGGGGTCAAATGAACACCACCAAATCTTTCATTTGGGCTTAAAATTAAATACACTTGTCATTTTTGTCTTCAATAGTTATTTGATATAATCTTTTTTGATAAAAATAGGGGTGTTGCATGTATGCCCTTCCATTTGTACCCTATAGGGAACCCTTGAAATAAAAAGAACCATTCCTATTGTAAGTATCCTAGTCCAAGGCTTAAAAAGAAAGTTATCTAAAGCACTCCCCAAAAACTTGTCAATGTTTGGGTGACCTTGTAAATGACCTTAAATTCTTTCTATTTCATGTTTTCTTTATTTTTATGCATCTTGGCTTATGAGGGGGACATCATTACCTCTTGTTAGTTCTTTAGGGAAGCTTTGACCTAGGCTTTCATCTCCTAGCATTAACTTCATTTGGCTCCTTTGGAGTTACACATGGGATGGATGTACATTTAGACATCGCACTCACTGAGCAAACAATAGGATGTAGTGGTTGTAAAAAGGATTAGACCTTTTTACAACTAGCCAATGCTATGATCACCCAATTTTTGTGCTTGTCTTTTGCATCATTTGATGTGAAAGTCATTATGTAATTGATTCCCCTAGAATGATCGAAACCTTGCTAGTTTAGTAAACCCCATATGTCATACCCTTGTTAGGATTTGGATTATTATACTTAGTGTATTTTGGTCATTTTTAATTGGTATCTTTTGAGGTTAAAACTTGTTTGTTTGTTCATAATCCATGTCAAAAAAATATATTTGAGTTGCAAAGGGTAGTGTTATGCTGCCCAAATCATGTCAAACCATTTATGCCTTTAAGTCTTTTGAAACATAACATTGACCACATCATTTGAGTATGCTTACACCATTAGGCTACTCAATTTGTTTCAAGACTTGTTTACCATTGTATCAAAACCATTTGTTTCAAACCTCTTTGTGTATACCATTTGGACCTTTGTCTTGCACTATCATGCTATCTAATCTTGTCTAATTTATTTGGTCAAATCCTAGTTTTAAATGTTGAGTTTTCAATTAGCCTTGTTAATTTTAGATCTAAATATTTATTTATTTCTATTTAAGCCTCAATTCATGGGGCTAATACATATATCTTTCTCTTTTGGGTTACATAACTTCGGTTAGTCGATTACCCAAATTTGAAGACTATTGATGGTTTGTCTGTTTAATGCCTATCTTCATCATTGTTTCTGCCTTTATTTGGGAAAACATAACCTTTTTCAAATATCCTTTTTTCTTATGCCTTATGCCAACTGATCATGTTTATGTTTGATTCTATGTGTCAGGTCTTTGTCAACATTGTTTCCAAACTTGTTAAATTAAATCAAATCACATCAACCTTTGTTTCAAGTCTATATTTTGATGTCATTTGGCCAAAATTCCTAGCACATGCTTATTTGTTTGATCCTAGCTTTTGACTCTACATTTGGATAAAAGACCTAACAACTCAACTTTTCCCTTTCCTAGTTTAGACCTTGTTTAGAATACTTTGAACTAGACCTTTGGCATGTCAGTTTTTATTTAGATGCTTGACCTTTTATGTGTATGACATTTGACATTAGACATTTGAAATTAGGCTATTTTATGAAAAGTCTTAGCACAAATAATTTTAAAGATACATCTCCACCTTTTGACCAATTTAGACCAAGCTTGAACCATTTGTCTTTTAGACATAGTTTTTTAGAGTTTGTAAAACTCTAAGTCTTTTTGTTTTTAGAGCTTTCATCATTCCTGTGGATATGTCTCACTACACTTATGGTGGAGTCACTTACAATCTAACTTATGATATAATGGCCACAAAAAATGACATTTATGGCTTTTTTCAAGACCCTAATGATCCTAATATGGTTTGTGAGATAGATTTCTATCTGCCTCATATTAATCATCCATGGGAACAAAGTCACAAAATAAATTACGATCCAACTCAAGACCTTGATTTGTATGAAGAGGCTTGAGAAGAGAAATTTAAAGATACAACTATAGATAATATTTTTTGGGATATAAATCCACACCATTTTTTCAATAATCAGTACATGGAACACAATCAAGAACTAGCTTATGAGCCAACCCATGACTGGGATGATATGGTTTATGAGAAAGACTTGGATGCTTTGGCCTATGAAAGTAATCAAGCTCCACCACATTATACCATTTATATTATAGGACCACAATATCACATCATTCCCATACTAAGACATCATCCTTTGTCTTGTGCAAGCAATCAAGCTCCATAATGGCCCGTCATCATACAAGGACCTAGTCTTTTGGCTTATGTGGGTAATCAAACTCTACACCACCATATCATTACCATCTTAGGACTTTGTCCTTTGGCTCATGGAATCAATCATGCTCCCTAAGTCCCTACCCTTATCCAAATGTGAGTCATTCCTCATCTATTACCAATCCCAACCAAACCTCAATTGATCTAATCTTTTGAAGAACAAGTTGTGTTCAGAACTAGTATTTTCCAACTCATTCGAAACCAAGGCCAAGAGAACCAACCAATCCAAGATGTTTATATTGAATCAACCATTTATGAAAAGTTAGCCTATGATAAATTACCTATTGATCCTATACCAGTTGTTAAGGAGTCTCACTCTGATGAGCTAGTCTTTGCTGAGTCACTTCTTAATGATTATAACCACCTTTGGGCAAATCATTACCTTGACCATGTGCCTATTTTTAAATATCCTCCTATTGACAAGCTAGTATCTGAGGACTTGTCTCTTGACCTTTTTCCCATCTTAGAGGAGTCTCAATTTAACAAACTAGTTTTCATGGAGCCCATTATACCATCACAGGCCATTACTTATCCAAAACCAAATATTCAACAAGACATCATTGTAATAGAGTACCCATCAGATGAAGAATAAAAGTTAGATTGAGGTTCTATTCTTGAACTAACATCAAATTTAGCATCAAAATCAAAATCAACATTAGTTACGACATGGATTCAAATTCCCTTACTTTAGAATTAGATTTAGAAGAATAATATGTTTAAGATTGTTAAAATATTAGTTACACATGCCTCGTAGATCAATTTGAATACATTTGTGATTTCTCTATGATTTTTGAGGATGAGTAATTTAGCATCAACACAAGTTATCCTAGTATATTTAATGAGGATTATGTAGCCAACAAACATTCCATTACTATTTCATAAGCCATTACCATCAACCAAGATAGCCATATTATTTACATTCCATCTCCCACAAGTTTTGATTAGGACCAAAAAAGTCACACTTCGTTGAACTATATCCATGGTGACATAGTAGTTGAAGAAGAGTAAGGAGGCCAAGACAACATTCATGTAGTAGAAGAACACTCTCCTAGTGAAACCTTTTTGGAAGCACTAGAAGACAATCAAATTCAAAATTCCGCATTCCTTAGTGAAACCTTCTCAGAGGTGCTACAAGATAATCAAGACAAATTCATTGGTGAAAACCTTTTTGAGGCACTAATAGCTGAGCACAAAAGTTATTCATTGATTGATGAAGACACAATCAAAGATCAAATAAAAATAGCTTCTTATCTATAGCCTAATCAGATGGTATCTACTCTCAAGATCAAACAATAAAAAGATTTGTGGTCTTATTGAGAGAAAAAGTCTTCAGCCCCATTCCAACCAAAAATATGTCAAATCTAGTATCAACAACATTACGTGTGACTGAAAGTCTTGATATTCATTTCTTTCACCACCATTCCACATTCCATTATCATCTACCTTTCCATTTCATAGTCAAACCTACCATCCATTATTTATCCTTGTTTACCATTCATGATTTCACTTTCCTTTACAGAGGTTACAAAGATACCTTGTCTTGACACTTGAAGGAATCTTAATCAATGACCAATAAAGAACACAAAAGCATTCCTCACAACCAAATCTACATCAAGTTCTTGATAGAGCAACTATTAAAATGAGGTGTGGGTTAGTAATTAACATGATCAAGTATTTTGTTTGTATCATTTACTGATTAGGACACGCATCTCCCCATCATTAGGAATAACAAAATTAAAAACCACACCTAGGCCAAAAACATG
Organism: Torreya grandis; assembly: GCA_037957365.1. Classification (NCBI taxonomy): domain Eukaryota; kingdom Viridiplantae; phylum Streptophyta; class Pinopsida; order Cupressales; family Taxaceae; genus Torreya; species Torreya grandis. Next base: position 517,312 of record JARHVA010006523.1, on the reverse strand, counting down.
TACCATACCATTTTCATTGCCATGTCATTACCATTATTACATATCTATTTACCATAATTATAGATCCATCCATTTACCCCATCACTTGGGGGAAACCCTCTTACCATTTTATCCAATCTATTTATACCATCATTATCCTTAACAAGACCATACCATCCTATCATTCCATTCCTATCTAGACCAAAGACTATTTTTAGTCATCCTACCCAATCCTATTTTGATCTTAGTTCTTTTGATTCTTCCCACACCTTTTATGGGGAGATTTTGATGAAGTTTCAACAATCAATCCAATCCATGTTTATAATGACAGTCTATGAATGTAGTGTGGCAATTGATCTAACAAGATATTTTTCATCCTATCCATGGTTATTTATGTGAGCTTGATTATAACCACCTATGGGAAAATCAATGTTTCACCAGTCTTGATACTAATTATAACCACCTATGGGAAAATTAGTATCATTTACCTATGTTGTTGTATCTTAGTTATAACCACTTTTGGGTAAACTAGGGGCAACACTTATTTATCATGCATTTCCACATCACCTGCCATTACTATTTTCATTTAACTAGCCACTTATCAGATTTGAGAAGTTGTTGGGACCTAGTTGGGTTTTTTCCCCACCTTTTGTGTGGATGGAATAACTAACTTGAGGTCATTTGTGGACTATGTGGGTCATGCTCAATTTATGTTGAGGTCACCTTAGTCCCCCTTTCCATATACTCTCACTATTTTGTGAGCAACCTAAGCCAAATGATCTCAACATTTTGTGAGCAAGTATCTTATCATTCTATAACAAGTTAAGATACCTCAAAATGCCAAAAACATTTATAACATTTCAAAAATACAAAAGTATTTTTTATGTCTAAGCCTAGTTATTTATCCTTGATCTACCTTATTAGGGCATTGTCATTGTTAGATTCTTTCTTTTTCTTTTGTTTTTAGGCTTTCTATTTGTTTATTTATTTTATTTATTTGTTTGTTCACTTGCCTATTTGTTTGCTTTTAGCATTGTTGCCTTGACTCAGTCTATATGTATGCATTGGGTGATTCCTTACACACATTATTATTGAGTCTATCCATATTCACACATCAATATTATCATCATGGTTTTTATCATTGGTGTATTATTTTTTAGTGTTTATTGGATATTAGGAGTCAGTCTTTATGCATATTTTGGCCAAGTGTTCATGGTGTTCTATCATGAAGCCTACCATAATATGATGTAACAAAAATTAGCTTCAAGAAGGTCTACAATCAAAGGAGTTGCATAAGTTTCTCCTTAGAACCTTGGAAAAATCCTTCCATCCCACCCTTGATCATATCAACCCATTGACCATTCTAGTTGTATCAGTATTAATCAAGATTAGCATCTCCTCATTGATAGGTACAACTAAATAATTCACATTGATCAATCATATTCTTATATTCATCTATTTCATCACTTTACACCAGCTCATATTTAATCTATATTCTAGGTTATATCCTTGATTTATGTTTGCTAATCAACCCTAACTAGGGCAAAATCATATTTACCCAATCCAGGTCTACTTAATGATTATAACTACCTATGGGCAAATCATTATTTTGACATAACACCTTTGGGCAAATTAGCATCCTTTTTACATCAATACATGCAATCATTTTCTTATGTGGATTAATCTCAACCATGGGTTAATTCCACCTTTCTTCTTGTTTCTTTTTAAGGGACCATCCATCAACAAATGTGGTGGGCACTCCCTCAAGGGGTCATCATCATAGGCTTCCCAAAAACCATTTGGAGCTTTGTTCTTCGACCATCATCTTCTTTTTGGAATATAGGCCATTTATCATTCTTTGAGAAGATGTTACTATTATTATATCTTACAATGCCTTCCCAAATAGGGGCAAACTATAGACACCTAAAATTGGTCACTGATAACATCCAATCAAGCTTTTTGCTAGTTTCCATTTAAAACACACAATTTGGCCTAAAAACACTAAAGCACACAAAATGATGTGAAAATTATATATTCAAGTGATAATTTTGGACAAGGTATCACTAAATGGGGCAATGGAATTTATGGGCCAGCTAACTTTGATCAATTCATTTCAAGTCAAAATGCCAAATTTGCACTTATGTGCTTTGGACTACTCTTTCCTTTCAAATATTTTGCACAAGACTTGTGCCTTTGTTATTTTTTTTGGAAACATTATAAATGGGAATGCACATCCAACACATTTGATAGTGACTTCCAATTCTAATCCAATCAAATTTAGGACCAATAAAAAGGCATTCTGATCAATTTGAGTATTTTGTGCATAAAGTGTTTAATCATGTTTAAGATATAATTAACCCAAATCAAGGCCTAATCAAGAATTTCAAGGGAACTTGATAAATTTGTTTTGAAAATTAATATTGAATATCTACATCATCAAGTGACCTCATTTCTTGGGAAGACATCCCTAGGCCATAAATGCCCCAATATCAGGATTCATGCCCTTCATGCCTCATCAATGCCTTCCATGATGCCCTCCATTCCTCTTAATTTTCCATTCTTCCAATTCCATGATGAGGATAATTACAAACTTAATTCCAAAAATATATAAATAGGAGGCCTCATAACATCATTTCTAATTTTAATTAGTGTAAAGTTATAATGCAGGATTGGTTCTAAAAAGCTTCAAGAAACTAGTGTTCTAATTGCAAATTGATTCCAAGCCAAGCCAAGCCACAAGCCAAAGGTACCAAGAGGAGATGAAGGTAGCCACACTCCATTGAAGAAGACCTCTTGAAGCGCAAGCTGAGTAATCCACCATTATAAATGCATTTAGAGCATCCAAGGAAGGTGAAAGGAATTCTTGTGTTCTCATTCCTTGCTTTTAGTTGTACTTGTAATTTGATTTTGTTAACTAAGCTCTCTTTAGTGTCTAGGCCTAGAGATTTTATGCTATTAGTGTGTTTATTTCATCTTTTTTTTTTTAAGAACTAACATAATACTAACCATCCTCTCTTGAGTCAAATTCCTAGATCACAAAAATAACATGAGTCCCCTTTTGGTTTAGTGTGTTTCAGGGCTTCAAAGAAGTCACACAAGCCAAAATGGTCAAAATAATAGCTCTAATAAAGAAAGGGCTAAATTATGAAAAAATTTAAGCTTCCAAGTTTTAAAACTTATCACACGTAATAACACAACAAATGAATGGGGTCCCTTTTGAGGCCAATGCATCGCTCAGCCTTCAACCCGCTCGATTTGGTTAAAAAACATTTGTACATAGTTACTAAATCTTTTGGTTTTAATTTCTTTGTTGCATTTTATATTTTTTACAAAAATAAATTTTAATAATAATTAATATATATATATATATATATATATATTATTGAATGGTATATCCCATTACTTATGCTTGTCCTAAAAAACATGTCATTGATTAGCCACTAACCACACACATGGAGTAGTTAGCCTCAACATGTGGGTCACTTTTATATAAGAATACAAAAAACCTACCATTAAGAAATAAACCCAAATATTTTAGGATCCCATTGGATATTAGTACTTAACTGATAATCCTACCATATTTTAATTGTCATGTGACCTTCACAAGGGTCTGTGTGCAATTAAAATACCCTATAGAGGAATTTTATTTCAAAAATTCATATATAACAACCTATAAATAAAAAAATTATGAAATAAAGAAATTAGGTTTATGAAATTTATAATTTTATACAAAAATTATTTGGATAGATTTTATATCATGATAATCATTCATTAAAATTAAGTAAATTTTAGGGATTTTATAAAGGAAATGTGTCTTTTTAGTAGTCCTGACTTAAATATCATATCTTTTAAATAATATCACATGAAAATATTCCATAAGTTGTTATATATACCCAGGAAATATAATATATAAATAAAATAATTCAAGAAAATTTTGATAAGTTTAGAATTACATAAAAATTAATTGTATGCAATGGTCCTTCACTGGACACAATGAAATAACTGAAAATGGAACATATCATTTTTTATTTACAATTTCTTTTTGTTATATAATAAAACATAGAAACATACCATTTTCCATAGGATTTTTATAAATTGAATACTTTATTTTAATTAATGTCCATTTGATAGAAAAAATTATCCCTCCTCTTAAATGAGGGTTATAAATAGAATCAAGGTGTTAAATCTCATGAAGTACATCATACATTAGCTTCTACTTCTTAATGAAATAAAATTAAAATATTACATTTTACAAGTTTTGTAAACATCCAATAACATTTTATCAAGCCATCAAAATGCTAAGAATAATAATCTTCAAGCAAACTCTATAATACATCCGCAAGGCCAATCAAAGGAGGGGATCACCTCCTATCCTTTTTTCCATAATTAGGTGACTACCCTTAGAACTCATGAGCTTATAAATTCCAACTAGAAGCATGTTCACATCACTATGTAACATACAAGTTACTAAAATAATGTTCGATGATAGGTATGTATTTTTCAAGTATTGTTTACTAAGAAACTCATCTAGGAGACTCACAAGTTTGATTACATAAGATAATATTACAACCACAAAAAATTATAAAAGGAAAGACAAAATGCAATATCAAACACAAAATTACAACAAGGTAGCCAAAATATATTTCAAACACAAAATTCCCATTGAAGGAGAAGAAAACGTGGGATTGTTTCACCATTTTTATACTATCCCTTGGTCATGGGAGAGTATATGCATAGTCAACCATGCCAAATAAAATGTAGGGGGCATACATATTTTGGTCCCACTAACCACTAACACTACATAAGAGTAGACAAAAATTGTGCAAATTGAAACAAATTTTGGTAGCATAATTTTTCCATTTTATTTCAATAAAAGGCATAAAAATATCCAATTTGTTTTTATGGATGTTATATCTCTAATTCCAAATGGGCATTAAAATACCACATGATCAATATTAACACTACCATAGATTAAAATAAAAGACACATGGTAAGAACAATGACTTTACACCTCTTTAAAATTACAATCAGAGTAAGGGGGAAAGATAATTTAACATAAATTAAATTTTAAAGTGATTTGGGAATGGAATCTTATCATGGCTCCCCTCTTGGATCCACTCAAGGACACCACCTATAAGATGTAAGAAACATATATCCTTCTCCTTCTCTAAGCTCATCCACTTCCAATTTACAAAAATTCCAAATGAGAAAATAACTCTAAAGGAAGGCTTTCCTTCCTCAAATAAGTTAAACTTTCTCCTCTAAAATTAAATGGGAAGGTGACATGTGTCCTTTCCCATCCCTCAGCTCAAGGTCAACAAGTCTCTCTTAGAAATAACTTCACTTACAAGCCCATGCTGACAAACAAGTAGGTCTATCCCTCATTAATCAACCCACTATCCCATGGCATAAATGAGCACATGTTCTACCTCAAAGTATTATTTGGATCCTAGAAAGACTCTCCAACATCCCTATTATCCCAAGGACTTAAAAATAGACATAAAATATCTAAAATGACTTTATGTCACCCTCCAAAGTTGGAACCTTCATTCCATTTGAGTTTTCGGTCAATAGGGGGCCCTTTAGTGGATTAAAAAAAAACTTAAAGAATGGAATACAAGGTGAATAATAATCCTATCGTATACAATAATTGGTGTGGATAATATCTTATGGGTTGAATATTTATATGATGTCTAATGAAGTATACACTTCTGAATAGGTACATAAATGATATAAAGAGTGGTTCAAATCATAAAAAGGTCAAGTAAACATGCCACCACTCTGTCAATGATTTGTTTATGCCTTACATAATTTTTGTTCCCTCATTATCCTTCCCTTCTACCTTCACAACATTACATACATGTAATTCCCTACCTTAGATAACTAAAAATGCATAATGTAAATAGTACAAGTGATCTCAATCAACGTAAAATGTACACAACATATACATAAGATAACATATCAATGGTAATAAACTCATACTAATAATGTAAACAAGTGTATAATAAAATATATGCTTAAGAGAAATATTTCTAGTAGTATAGAGTTGATACACATCATAATGGACAACTAAAATAACCTAAGTACACTAATATCATAATGCATAAAATAATCATTTAATGTAAGAATATATTATTATGACATAAGTAAAGAAAAAAACTATATATATATATATATATATATATATATATATATATATATATATATATATATATGACATGTGTAAAACACCAAATGTTTATAGGTAAGCATTATGAAAATAGAGGCCTCACATTACCTCCCATTTTTTAGACTTCCTCCTATAAGTCACCAAAAGAGGTGGAGATACTAGAACCTCAAAGGTGATGCATCCTCCTAAGTGGTCATAGTATCATTATATTTGTCTCATTGGACCCTGACCGGGTCCAACTCTTTATGTCAGAGGCCCAACATCCTACGCTATAATCCATATGGGTTCCTAAACCAAAGTATCTTCTATCTCTACATATAATTGTATACAATACATAAAATGGGTAGTGTCATGTACATATTGACGTAAAACTAAAACATGAAACACATGTAAACACATGATTGACTAGGTGGAGAGGCTAGATAATAAGCTACATGGATGATGGTCTCCCAGATCTTAAATATCTTGAAAAAATTGGGTTAAAACTTAGAAAATTTTCCATAATTGATAGGTATCTTATTGGGTTTCACTCTAAAAACTACTCTATCACCAATAATTAATTGTCAATAAATCCTTTTTTCATCATGATACTTCTTATATTGGTGTCACATAAACACAAGGTGTTGTTAAATCTAAAAAACATTTCACTCCATGTCCTATAAGATGGTAGGATCAATCATGACCTAATACTCAACATGATCCCAAATTAAGGGGGTATGACATGCTCTACTATAAATTTCTTGGAAGGATGTCATCTTGGTCAAACCATCATAGTTGTTACTATATGAAAATTAAACAACGTATAGGAAATCCTCCAACTAGGACTACTAATCCATAACATACATACAAAGCATGTCCTATAAAACATGGTTGAGTCTCTCAATATTTCCATCTATATCAGGATGGTATGAGGTACTTAAATTGATTTTAGTGCCCAATGCTTTCTTTAGATTAGTAAAAAAGTGGGATGCATACATAAAATCATGGTTTGAGATAATCTTATGTCGAACCCTATGCATTTAAAAATTATCATCAAATAATACCCTTGTAATTGATGTTACATTTTAAGTAGTATTTATAGGATAAATATGAACTACCTTTATTAGCTTATCCAAAATCAACATGATCACATGATGATGATAGGATGAAGTAGGCAATCTAAAAATAAAGTCCATGTAGATGGTTTCTTATTTCCTTTTGAGAATCATATGGGGGTATCAAAACCATGATTGATGATAATGAATGGCCTTGAACCTATAAAACTCAAGGTATCAATATAAATAGTCTCTAATGTTGTGACATAAACCATCCTAATAATACAACTACCTCAACTCTACATGCATCTTATTCACTCTAGGTTGTGCCTCATAAGGGGTCGATGAGAATCTAACAAAAAAATTATAAAATCCACATGTTTAATGAATATAGATACCTCATTGATTTAATAAAATGGCATATGAATCAATTGAATATCCCTTAATGTTTCCGTTTGGTTCCATATTTGAAACTATGATCTGTTATAACTCCTAGTATAGATTGTCCTCAAGAAACCACCAAATAATATAGATTCAAAAACTAGTAAATAGTCGTACTGATATAAAATCATATCATTTCCTACTTAATTAATATAAAAACAAATTATTATTTACTTTGATGTATATGATATCATAGTATTAGTTTCACATAAGCTCTATTTAATGCCTCTAATGGGCATTGAGGTTAGGCTAACTAAAGATGTGTTGCAAGCTCAAGTGGTCTATGTCAAGAATAAAGTGGTGACCAAACATAAAGTATCACCATATTTCAAGTAATAATCATTGATTTTGTATGATTAATATGAAACCAATCTACCAACCTCAAATATTATGGATCAAACCCTACAAGGGATGCATAAGTATAAACAAATAAATCCTCTAAAGGATCAGGTACTACTAAGATAGGAGAACTTATGAGATGTTATTCCAATAACTTAAATGCCTACCCACACTCCTCTATCTATAAAAAAATCTTCTATTTTTTATGAATTGATGTCATGATGTTCACAATGTGAGAAACATTCTCAATAAAGAGATAATAGAATCATACGAATCCCATGGAGATAAAAAAAATACAATAGTCATGGGTATTGAACACTCTATGATTGTAATAATATTAGACAAGTATATTGATATATCCTCCCTAAAATTATTTCCCAATATATCTCACCTATGCTTATGAAAAAAACATTTCCCTATGTTTTCATAAAATTGATTCTCTCTCAAAGCTTGTAAAACTTACTGCAAGTGGTTTTCATGATCCTCATTTGATGAATATATCAAGATGTCATCTAGGAATATAAACATAAAATAATATAATTAGATGACCAAAACTTCATTCATAAAGCTTATATACATTATTAGCAAAATTTTTCAAACCAAAATGTACAACTATATACTGTTAATACCAATATCATGTTCAGAACATGGCATTGTCAATATTAGTCTATGTAATTCTCAATTGATGATACCTAAAATTTAGATCTATCTTGAAGAAACCTTTGATTCTTGAAATCTAATCAAATAAATAATCTATCATGGTAATGGGTTATTATTTATAATCATAATTTTTTATGGTGATATTCAACACATAACTGAAAGGATTTATCCTTGTTCATGAAGATAACAAATGCTCCCCATGGAGAAAATGAGGAGAAATTAGACCCTTTTATAATAGTTTTTCAAGTTGTATCTTAGGCTCACATAGCTAGAGTATGGTCATCCATTATGGTGATCCATAAACTAACTCAACCTCACGTACTAAGTCTGTTTGGAAGTTAATATCTATTATTAGGGGAATGCCTAAAAACTCATCAAGAAATACATTGTTCAAATCCCATATAATGGGGTGATCATTTAATTAATCCTTATCTAACTCCTCCTTAGATCTATGACTCATTGTGATAGAGATCATATATCATCCCTTACACATATTTCTATTGATTTTAATTTCATATATTGTGGGATGGGATATGGGTATATTGAACTATGTGAGAACCATACTAGTCACAAGTTCATTGCCACACATGATAACCCTTTTATGGTATTCTAGCTTGGCTCTATGAGTTATGAGCCAATACATACATAAGATAACTCCATAAGTACCCATGTGTATTATGCATAAATTTATAGTAGTAGGGAAAACACCCAGTTTTAGGATATAATAACTCACTAAATATGTAACAGACATCTTTAACGAAATGGCTAACTAAACCTCAAAACTCTCAAGCTAACTAGAATCCACTAGCCTATAATAGTCCATGATAGAAGGGGATATAAAGAAGTATAAAGATATAAAATGGAATATCCCTATAATAGAGACTTTATTAATCAAACATGTGGTATTGATAACCATCATATGATTCTCACATTAGTGGTTATCCATCATTGCATAAAACATCTTGCCCAAATCCACATCACCTATTGTTTGGTTTGACATCAGACCATTTTACATAGTGGTATATAATATACGATAGGGAGATCATGTACATAATGATTAGGAGATCCAAAATTAAGGAAAATTTGTATAATATTCTCTCACTCCAATAGATCTCTAGCTTTCCTTTTACCAACAATCATTATAGACCCTACATGTCTTACCTACACAAACTATTAAGACTATGCAGGTCTAGTTTGTTATTGATCCTATTCCCTAACATTGTTTATCCCCAATAGTTTCTATTTTTCCTATCCCTAAAATAATTATGGATAGAATAATTACTTTCCTCCTATTTTTGGTCTTAAGAAGGTTCCAAAGTGAATTCATTAGGTATCCAACCTCGCCTATTTGTATTAGCTATGTATGTGTTTAGTCCTATGATACATTTATGTACCTAATTAAAATAATTTTTATATCCCAAAACATATTATATCAGGTCTATAAAATGATACTCATACTATGCCAATTTTCTTATCCCATGTTGTAGATCATGAAGTGTTAGGTTGTGGAGCTAAAAGCTTCACTGTTATGCAAATTGTGGAGGTTGCTAAGTTACAGAGTAACCAACATTGGCAGGCCAACTAACATCAGTCATCCTTAGCTACATAGTAATTGACATCAGTTAAGGGTCAGCTGACATCAGTCAGATAGGAACCGATGTCAGCAACCTGTGTGTTCCAAAACTGATCTAATTTTAGACGGACAATCAATTTTCATGTAAAGACTAATTTTAGTCTTGAGTCTACATTTCTAATTATTATTTGGTTTGGGATCTATTTAAGAGACCCATGGGGCTGTATTTTAATTAAGGATCAAGAAGGACAATGAAGAGATCCTTCCAATTGTAAGATCAGTTAGATCTAGAAGTGTACAAGATGAAGGAGATCTACTTGGAGTACTTGGAGTACTTGGTGGACTGGAAGTAGGTAACAACAGTTGAGTTGATTGTCACTTACTGGTGGAGGGAACAACTCAGTGTTGAGTTATGTTTGTAATTGATTGAGAGAGAAAACTCTTGAGGGAGAATTACTATACACCTAAGAGGTGTGGGAAGAGTGTGATTTATTCATTGTATTTCCTTCTAGAAGAGTGTTAATACAAGATTGTATTGTCTCTCATATTCTATGTTGTTTCTGAATTCTAGTTACATATTACTTCTAGTTAAATTTCATGTTAAGTTGCTTATACAAAGGCAATCAAGTGTACTCTTCAGGAGTAGGATCCTGATAATTAGTATCAAAGCTTGGTTCACTAACACCTTGGTTTCAAAGTGTGTTAAGTGTTTATTGATTATAGGTCACTCACAGGGGTTTCTGTTTGAGTGAGAGTATAGCAATGGCAGAAGTATGCTAAGAATGAAAAAATTCAATGGTAAGAATTATTAATTATGGAGGATGCAGATAGAGGATTATCTATATCAAAAAGACTGTACTTACCATTGGGTGGGGTTTTATGTAAGCCCACATGTATGCAAGATGAAGAATGGAAGGTTCTTGATAGAAAGGCTCTAGGAGCTATAAGGCTGACCTTGGCAGCTTTTGTGGTTTCCAACTTATCTTAGGCAAGGACAATGATAGAGTTAATGGAATCTTTGTCAAATTTATATGAAAAACCCTCAACTTTGAATAAGGTATTTCTTATGAAGCAATCATTTAATTTTCAAATGCTGGAAGATGGATTGGTACATAGTCATCTTAGTGATTTCCATGGTTTGGTAAACTAGTTAAATTTAGTCAAAATAGTTTATGATGATGAAATTAAGGCTCTCTTAATCTTATGTTCTTTACTTGAAAGTTGGGATAGCTTGGTAATGGCAGTTAATAATATTGTGTCTACTTCAAATATCTTAAAAGTTGATGATGTTGTTAGTGTAATCTTGAATGAAGAAATTCACAAGAAAAACATAAGAGAATCATCAAGGAATGCTTTAAGTGTTGAAAGTAGGGGAAAGCAAAGAGAGAAGGTCAAGCAAGGGAAATCAAGGTCAAAGATAGGGATGAGAGCCAGATCTAGGTATGGTAGTATAATCTACTGGAATTGTGGAATGAAAGGGCATGTAAAGAAATATTATTGGTTGGTAGAAGATCAGCATGAAGGAAATAAAGAAGTAGATGTTGTAGGTATTGTTGCATAGGATGCTCTTATATGTTCCTTGGATAAAGTAGAATCTTGGGTTTTAGATTCTAGTGCCTCTTTCCATGCAACCTCAAATAGAGAATGTTTTCATGATTATGTCCATGGAGAATTTGGAAAAATTTATTTAGGGGATGGTAAGCCTTGTAAAATTGTTGGCAAAGGGAAAGTGTAGCTAAAATTGCAAATGGGCAACACATGGGTGTTGAAGGATGTCATGCATGTTCCCATCCTGAAGAGGAGTCTAATTTCTATAGGAAAGTTGGGTGATGAGGGTTGTACAGTTACTCTCATAGCGGAATCTTGAAAAGTTTCCAAGGGTGCACTTGTATTAGCAAGAGGTAAGAAAGTAGGTACACTTTATCTTTCTACTTGAATTACTGATTCTCCTTTTGTTTTATCTACTTTAGATGTAGATGAAAATATGTGGCTATGTAGGCTTGGTCACATGAGTGAGAAGGGAATGCATGTTCTTAAGTCAAATGTTAAGAACTAGAAAGCCTTGGTTTTCAAGGAGAAGATGATGGATAGAGATCAGCTCAAGGGGCTAAATAATTTTGAGCAAGGCAATTTGGACAAGGTTATGATCCAAAGTGAGCTCATGGGTAAAAGTCATCACTCACAAGAAAACATAGTTACTGATGTCGGTCAGGTGAGAACATATGTCGAATAGGTAGGAATCAATGTCAATCTGGTGGAGACCAAAGTTGGTGATGTTGGGTAGGTGGACACCAACATCAGCCAGGGAACTGACGTTAGTGATCAGGTGGACACTGACATTGGTCAGGGAACTAACATCAGCAGTCAGGTCAGTCACATGGAACTGATATCAATCGGATGTAGACTGAGAGATGACTGAGATCGGTCACTATTAGAATGAAAGTTGGGTAGACAACAAGCTGTCAAGGAGTCTCAAACACCCATGTGGAGGTCTGAAGGGGTAAGTAAGCTTAAAATTCAGTATTCCTCTTCTTTATACTACTTGTTGCTCACTGATGGTGGAAAATTAAGAAGTTTTGAAAAAGTAATTTAGGTAGAATCTAGGAAACAGTGGGAGCATGACATGAATGAAGAAATTGATTCCTTGAAAGAGAACCAAATGTAGGATTTGGTAGAGTTGCCAGTCGAGAAGAAAGCACTAAAAGACGAATGGATTCATAGGTTAAAGAAAGGAGAGAATGGATAGGTGAGATAAAAGGCTAGTTTATATAGTCTTGAGCAAGCTCCAGGATAGTGGTATAGGTTTGACTGGTTTATGACAAAGCTTGGGTTTAGTCAATGTCAATATAGCCATTGTGTTTATTTTACCAGGTTGGATAATGGTCACTACAATATCTTGTTACTGTATGTAGTGTATATGCTTGTTACAGGGTTACACATGCAGGGATTTGTTGAGGAAAAAGTAAAAGTAGCTCAGACATGTGCCAAGAAGGATTTAGGAGGAGCAAAGAAAATCCTTGGCATGTGTATTTCTAAAGACAGGGAAAATCATAGGTTGATTTTGTCTCTAGAGGATTATGTGAATAAGGTAGTGGAGAGGTTCAATATGTAGGATGTAGAACTGATTAGCACACCTATGGTTGGATAGTTCACATAACAGTGTCCTAAATCACATGATGAGGTTGAGTACATGAGTACTAGACCTGATATTGGCCAAGCAGTGAGAGTTGTCAGCAAGTTTATGGCCAATCTAGGAAAGGAGCACTGGAAAGTATTTCAGTGGATTCTCAAATATCTAAGAGGGACCAGTAGCAGGTATTCATGCTATGCAGGGTCAAGCACTTCTCTACATGGGTATGTAGATTTGGATATGGCAGGTTACTTGGATGATAGGAGAAGCACCACAGGATATGTGTTCATTATTGGTGGAATGGCAGTTAGCTAGATTTTAGAGATGCAAAAGGTTGTTGCAGTCACAGTGGCTAGCAAGGATAAGAACCTTGCGGAAATGTTAAAAAAGCTAAGAACAAAGGAGAAGTTAAATCTTCATTCAACTTCTGTTGGTCTTCAAGATTGAACTTAAAGAGGGATACAAGCTAGGAAACAAAATTAGAGGATGTACAGGTTTAGGTATAGGTGTAGCTATTTATCTCTAAGTCAGAGACTGTTAGGTTGTGGAGCTAAAATCTTCACTATTATGAAAATTATGGAGGTTCCTAAGTTACAAAGTAACCAACATCGATAGGCCAACTGACGTTGGTCATCTTTAGCTATGCAATAACTGATATTGATTAGGGGTCGGTTGACATCGGTCAGACAAGAACCGACATCGATAATCTGTGCATTCCAGAGCTGGTCTAATTTTAGACAGACAATCAGTTTGCATGTAAAGACTAATTTTAGTCTTGAGTTTGCATTTCTAATTATTGTTTGGTTTAGGATCTATTTAAGAGACCCATGGGGTTGTATTGTAATTAAGGATCAAGAAGGACAAGGAAGAGATCCTTCTAATTGTAAGATTAGTTGATCTACAGGGTGTGTAAGATCAAGAAGATCTACATGGTAAGTAAGATCAGTTAGATCTGTAGGTGTGCAAGATCAAGGAGATCTACTTGGAGTACTTGGAGTACTTGGTGGACTAGAAGTAGGCAACAATGGTTGAGTTGACTGTCACTTACTGGTGGAGGGAACAACTCAGTGTTGAGTTGTATTTGTAATTGATTGAGAGAGAGAAATCTTGAGGGAGAATTACTATACACCCAAGAGGTGTGGGAAGAGTGTGATTTCTTCATTGTATTTCCTTTTGAAAGAGTGTTAATACAAGATTGTATTGTCTCACATATTTTGTGTTATTTCTGAATTCTAGTTACATATTACTTCTGGTTAAATTTTGTGTTTAGTTACTTATACAAAGGTAATCAAGTGTACTCTTTAGGAGTAGGATCATGACAATTGGTATCAGAGCTTGGTTCACAAACACCTTGGTTTCAGAGTGTGTTAAGTGTTTATTGATTACAAGTCACTCAAAGGGGTTTCTGTTTGAGTGGAAGTATAGCAATGGCAGAAGAAGTATGCTAAGAATGGAGAAATTCAAAGGCAAGAATTATCAATAATGGAAGATAGAGGATTATCTTTATCAGAAATATTTATACTTACCGTTGGGTACGGTTTCATGTAAGCCCACATGTATGCAAGATGAAGAATGGAAGGTTCTTGACAGAAAGGCTCTAGGAGCTATAAGGCTAACCTTGGTAGTTTTTGTGGTTTCCAACTTATCTCAGGCAAGAAAAATGGTAGAGTTAATGGAAACTTTGGCAAATTTATATGAAAAACCCTCAACTTCAAATAAGGTATTTCTTATGAAGCAATTATTTAATTTGCAAATGCTGGAAGGTGGATCGGTACGTAGTCATCTTAGTGATTTTTATGGTTTGGTAAACCAGTTAAATTCAGTCAAAATAGTTTTTGATGATGAAATTAAGGCTCTCTTAATCTTATGCTATTTACCTAAAAGTCGAGATAGCTTGGTAATGGTAGTTAGTAATACTGTGTCTACTTCAAATATCTTGAAAGTTGATGATGTTGTTAGTGTAATCTTGAATGAAGAAATTCATAGGAAAAGCACAAGAGAATCATCAAGGAATGCTTTAAGTGTTGAAAGCAAGGGAAAGCAAAGAGAGAAGGTCGAGCAAGGGAAATCAAGGTCAAAGATAGGTAGGAGATCTAGATCCAGGTATGGCAGTATAATCTGTTGGAATTTTGGAAAGAAAGGGCATGTAAAGAAAGATTGTTGGTTGGTAGTGTTAGGGTGTGGAGCTAAAAGCTTCACCAAGGAGCATTCATTATCAGGTTCAGGTCTACACAGACACCGGCGTCGGTCAGGAGCGACCGACGTCGGTCACAGGCAGTTGCAGAGACGTTAACATCGGCAGAGGGTCGGTTGACGGTGGTCACAGACAAGCAGTAGGAACCGACGTCGGTTACCTACGTGTCCAAAAAGCTATTTTCATGGATAGAAGCGAGTGTTTGCATGATAAGTTTGAGTTGAAGTCTCGAGCTCGCGTCTCTATTATTGGAATTACTATTTTTAGAGCCCTTGTTCAAGTGGCTTAACTGCTTGTTGGATGTACATGCTCAAGTCTCCTAATTCTATATGTAGAATTAAATCTTCTTAGCTTTGTAGTAGATTATTGTAGTTGGGTGAATTATTGTAATTCATTGTGTGAGAAGAACAGTACAAAATTGAATCAATCCAGGCTTGTTGGAGTTGATTGTTCTTAAGAGAGAGAGCTCTTGAGGAATAGAGATCTATTGAGAGATCTATACATCTAGGAGAGGTGTGGAAGAAAGAAGCTTTCTTCAATTGTATTCCTTTTATAAAGAGTTTGTTAATACAAGTTTTCAGGGTGTTTTCTTGTATCTCTTGTTCTTACTATTATCATTCTAATTACTTGTCAATCTGATTTAATTCTGCGTTTATTGCTATCACAATTGTAATCTATTGTTGGATTGATCCCCCAACAAGTGGTATCAGAGCCTTGGTTATAGGTTCAGAGCTTGATAATTGGTATCAAAGTTCAAGTTCACTAACAGGTGGTTCAGATCTGTGTAGTGTGTATTGATTACAGGTTCTCACAGGAGTTTCTGCAGGGATTTCTATTTGAGTGAGAGAAGCAATGGCAGATGAAAGTAAATTGAGAATGGAAAAGTTCAATGGCAAAAATTACCAACATTGGAGAATACAGATAGAGGACTATCTGTATCAGAAAGATCTCTACTTATCGTTAGGAGGTGTTGCAAAGAAGCCCAAAGACATGGAAGATGAAGAATGGGAAGTTCTTGACAGAAAGGCTCTGGGGTCTATAAGACTAAGTCTAGCATCCACTGTGATATCCAATTTATCACAGGCAAATTCTATAGTAGAGTTGATGACTACGTTAGCAAATTTGTATGAAAAACCCTCAGCTTCCAATAAGGTATATCTTATGAAGTAGTTATTTAATTTGCATATGAATGAAGGTGGATCTGTTTCTACTCATCTGAATGATTTCAATGGAATTTTGAATCAATTAATTTCAGTGAATATAGTGTTTGATGATGAAATAAAATCTCTTTTGATATTATGTTCTTTGCTTGAAAGCTGGCATGGCTTAGTAATGGCAGTAAGTAATACTGCATCTGCATCAAATATTTTGAAAGTAGAGGATGTTGTTAATGTTATCTTGAATGAGGAAATACATAGGAAAAGCACAAAAGAGGCATTTGGGAACGCTTTAAGTTTTGAGAGCAGGGGAAGGCAGAAAGAGAAGAGCAAGAAAGGCAGATCAAGATCCAAATCTAAGGGGAAAGGCAGATCTAAATCCAGAAATGGCAGAAGGCCACAATGTTGGAATTGTGGAAAGATGGGGCACATAAGCAGAGATTGTTGGTCAAAACCCAAGGAGGACAACCAGCACGAAGGAAAGGAAGAAGCCAAGATTGCAGGTATTGCACAGGATGCTTTAATTTTCTCTCTGCATAATAATATAGAATCTTGGGTATTAGATTCTGGTGCATCTTTTCATGCTACTCCTAACAGGGAATATTTCAGTGACTATATCCATGGAGATTTTGGAATAGTGTATCTAGGGGATGATGAGCCCTATAAAATAATTGGCAAAGGTAAAGTGCAGCTGAAGATGCAAAATAGCAACACATGGGTGTTGAGAGATGTGATGCATGTTCCTAGCTTGAAGAGAAATTTGATTTCTGCCAAAAAGCTAGGGGATGAGGGTTGTACAGTAACTCTCATAGCAGAATCTTGGAAGGTGACCAAGGGTGCACTTGTTATGGCTAGAGGTAAGAGAGAAGGTACTCTCTATTTGTGTAATTGTGTTACTAACAAATCTCCTTTTGTATTATCTACTTCAGATGTGGATGCTAAATTGTGGCACTCAAGGCTTGGCCACATGAGTGAGAAGGGGATGTCAATTCTTAAGTCTAAAGGTATGCTTTTAGATTTAAAAGGCATAGATCTAGAGTTTTGTGAGCACTGTGTAATTGGAAAACAGAAAAGGGTTAGTTTTCTCAAGACTGGGTCTACTAAGAAGAGGCATAAGTTGGAGCTTGTTCACACAGACGTGTGGGGACCGGCTCAAGTTGCTTCCATTAGAGGATCAAAGTACTATGTATCTTTCATAGATGATGCTACAAGGAAGGTATGGATCTACTATATTAGAAAGAAATCTGATGTATTTGAGACTTTTAAAGTTTGGAAAGCTATGGTTGAGAATTAAATAGGTATAAGATTAAAGTTCCTGAGATCAGACAATGGCGGTGAGTTCTGCAGTCATAAGTTCAGAGATTATTGTTACATGCATGGAATCCGTAGGCAAAGGATGGTTCTAAGGACACCTCAACAGAATGGAATTACTAAAAGGATGAACAGGACAATAATGGAGCGTACAAGATGTATGAGATTGCATGCCAATTTGCCCTTACAGTTTTGGGCACAAGCTGTTGACACTGCAGTATACCTGATTAATAGAGGACCCTCTACAGCTCTGGATGGTGGTATTCCAGAAGAGGCATGGATAGGTAAAAAGGTTGATCTCTCATATCTCAAAGTTTTTGGTTGTGAAGCCTTTGTGCATATAGATAAGGAAAATAGAAAGAAGCTTGATGCTAAGTCTATGAGATGCACGTTTATTGGCTATGGCTAGATGATTTTGGTTACAGATTGTGGAATCTAGAAACTAACAAGGTAATCAGGAGCCGTGATATTGTTTTCAAAGAAAGAGTGATGTATTGTGATCAGCTAAGGAAGTTGAATCAGTCTGAGTAGAGCAATGGTGAATTGGATGAGGTGAAAGTCCAAGATGAGCAAATAATCACTTGCAGGAAAACACAGAGACCGACGTTGACAGGTTAGGAATCGGTGTCAGTAGGACAGAAACTGGCGTCAGCCATACAGAGACCGACATCAGCCGTACAGGTATCAAGGTCGGTTAGGCAGAACCGACGTCGGCCAGTAACAGGTCTGCAGGTGATCGAGGTCGGTCACTATCAGAGAATTTGGGTGGACAGCGTGTTGTGGACGAGTCTCAGACACCCATCAGGAGGTCAGAAATGGTGAGTAAGCCTCTAATTAGATATTCTCCTTCTTTATTTTATCTATTGCTAACTGATGGTGGAAAACTAGAGAGTTTTGAAGAAGCAATACAGGTGGAGTCCAAGAGTGAGTGGGAGCGTGGCATGGTTGAGGAGTTGGAGTCCTTAAGAGAGAACCAAACATGGGATTTGGTTGAATTGCCAGCTGGTAAGAGAACACTCAAGAACAGATGGACCTATAAGTTGAAAGAAAGTGAGAATGGACAGATGAGATATAAGGCCAGATTAGTAGTGAAAGGATTTGCACAAAAGCCAGGTATCGACTTTGGTGAGATTTTTTCTCCTGTTGTTAAAATGACTTCAATAAGGGTTGTATTGTCTTTGGTTGCTTTTGAGGATTTGCATCTTGAGCAGCTAGATGTTAAGACAGCGTTTCTTCATGGAGATTTGGATGAGAAAATTTATATGGAACAACCAGAAGGATTCGAGGTCAAGGGTAAGGAGAAGTTTGTGTGCAGGTTGAAGAAAAGCTTGTATGGCCTCAAGCAAGCTCCTAGGCAATGGTACTTAAAATTTGACAGGTTTATGACTGAGCATGGCTACAGCAGGTGTCAATCAGACCATTGTGTGTATTTCAAGAGATTTGATAATGGTAGATATATTATTCTATTGTTGTATGTAGATGACATGCTGGTTGCAGGATCACACATGCAGGATATCTCTGAGCTTAAGGTGAAATTAGTTCAAATGTTTGCTATGAAGGATTTGGGAGTAGCAAAGAAAATCCTTGGCATGAGCATTAAGAGAGATAGAAAAAATCACAGGTTGATATTGTCTCAAGAAGATTATGTGGACAAGGTGTTGAAACGGTTCAATATGCAGGATGCTAAACCGGTAAGCACACCTTTGGCTGGACATTTTAAGTTGAGTAAAGAACAATGTCCTAATTCATATGATGAGGTAGAGTACATGAGTAAGGTTCCATATTCTTCCGCTGTAGGGAGTTTGATGTATGCAATGGTGTGTACTAGACCGAATATTGCCCAAGTAGTGGGAGTGGTAAGTAAGTATATGGCCAATCTAGGTAAGGAACATTGGAAAGCAGTTTAGTGGATCCTTAGATATCTGAGAGGAACCAGTAGTAGGCACTTGTGCTATGGAGGTTCACATACTTCTCTACATGGTTATGTAGATTCAGATATGGCAGGTGATTTGGATGGCAGGAGGAGCACCACAGGTTATGTTTTCACTGTAGGTGGAACAGTGGTTAGCTAGATATCTAAGTTGCAGAAGGTTGTTGCCTTGTCAACTACAGAAGCAGAGTATATTGCAGCCACAGAAGTTAGCAAGGAGATGATATGGATGACACGGTTCATGGATGAGCTTGGTAGGGAGCATGAGAGTTACAGATTGTATAGTGACAGTCAGAGTGCAATCCATTTGGCTAAGAATTCAGCCTTTCATTCAAGAACAAAGCACATACAGCTAAGGTATCACTTCATATGACAGGTATTGGAAGATGGTGAGTTGAAGCTGGAGAAAATCCATACAGATAGGAATCCTGCTGATATGTTAACAAAGCTAGTTACAAAAGAGAAGTTGAATCTTCATTCAACTTTTGTTGGTCTTCATGATTGAGTTGAAGATGGAGGAGCTAGAAGATGTTGCTGTACAGGTACTGGTGCAGCTGTTTATCTCCAAGTGGGAGATTGTTAGGGTGTGGAGCTAAAAGCTTCACCAAGGAGCATTCATTATCAGGTTCAGGTCTACACAGACACTGGCATCGGTCAGGAGCGATCGATGTCAGTCACAGGTAGTTGCAGAGACACCGATGTCGGCAGAGGGTCGGCTGATGGCAGTCACAGACAAGCAGCAGGAACCGACGTCAGTTACCTGCATGTCCAGAAAGCTATTTCTGTGGACAGAAGCGAGTGCTTGCATGATAAGTTTGAGTTGAAGTCTCAAGCTCGCGTCTCTATTATTGGCATTACTATTTTTAGAGCCCTTATTCAAGTGGCTTAACTGCTTGTTGGATGTACATGCTCAAGTCTCCTAATTCTATATGTAGAATTAAATCTTCTTAGCTTTGTAGTAGATTATTGTAGTTGGGTGAATTATTGTAATTCATTGTGTGAGAAGAATAGTACAGAATTGAATCAATCCAGGCTTGTTGGAGTTGATTGTTCTTGAGAGAGAGAGCTCTTGAGGAATAGAGATCTATTGAGAGATCTATACATCTAGGAGAGGTGTGGAAGAAAGAAGCTTTCTTCAATTGTATTCCTTTTGTAAAGAGTTTGTTAATACAAGTTTTTAGGGTGTTTTCTTGTATCTCTTGTTCTTGCTATTATCATTCTAATTACTTGTCAATCTGATTTAATTCTACGTTTATTGCTGTCACAATTGTAATCTATTGTTGGATTGATCCCCTAATAGGTAGAAGATCAGCATGAAGGAAGTAAAGAAGTAGATGTTATAGGTATTGTTACACATGATGCTCTTATATGTTCCTTGGATAAAGTAAAATCTTGGGTTTTAGATTTTGGTGCCTCTTTCCATGCATCCCCAAATAGAGAATTTTTTCATGATTATGTCCATGGAGACTTTGGAAAATTTTATTTAGGGGATGGTAAGCCTTGTCAAATTGTTGGCAAAGGGGAAGTTCAGCTGAAATTGCAGACAGGAAACACATGGGTATTGAAGGATGTCATGCATGTTCCCATCCTGAAGAGGAGTCTAATTTTTATAGGAAAGTTGGGTGATGAGGGTTGTATAGTTACTCTCACAGTGGAATCATGGAAAGTTTCCAAGGGTGCACTTGTATTAGCAAGAGGTAAGAAAGTAGGTACACTTTATCTATCTACTTATATTACTAATTTTCCTTCTATTTTATCTACTTCAGATGTAGATGCAAAGATGTGGCTCTGTAGGCTTGGTCACATGAGTGAGAAGGGAATGCATGTTCTTAAGTCAAATGTGAAGAACTTGAAAGCCTTGGTTTTCAAGGAGAAGATGATGGATAGAGATCAGCTCAAGGGGCTAAATAATTCTAAGCAAGGCAATTTAGACAAGGTTATGATCCAAAGTGAGCTCGTGGGTAAAAATCATCACTCACAGGAAAACATAGTTATTGATGTCAGTCAGGTGAGAACTGACATCGAATAGGTAAGAACCGACGTCAGTCGGTGGAGACCAAAGTCAGTGATGTTGGGTAGGTGGACACCAACATCAGTTAGGGAACTGATGTCAGGGATCAAGTGGACACTAACGTCGGTCAGAGAACCAACATTTATAGTTAGGGCGGTCACATGGAACTCACATTGGTCAGGTGTAGACTGAGAGATGACTGAGATCAGTCACTATTAGAATGAAAGTTGGGCAGACAGCAAGCTGTCAAGGAGTCTCAAATGCCCATGTGGAAGTTTGAAGGGGTAAGCCTCAAATTCGTTATTCCCCTTCTTTATACTACTTGTTTCTCACTGATGGTGGAAAACTAAGAAGTTT
Source organism: Torreya grandis (assembly GCA_037957365.1). Lineage (NCBI taxonomy): Eukaryota > Viridiplantae > Streptophyta > Pinopsida > Cupressales > Taxaceae > Torreya > Torreya grandis. The sequence goes on along the minus strand of JARHVA010006523.1, from coordinate 495,027 downwards.
TGAAGAGGCAATGTAGGTAGAATCCAAGAAACAATGGGAGCATGGCATGAATGAGGAAATTGATTCCTTGAAAGAGAATCAAACATGGGATTTGGTAGAGTTGCCAGCTGGGAAGAAAGCACTGAAAGATGAAAGGATTCACATGTTAAGGAAAGGAGAAAATGGACAGGTGAGATAGAAGGCCATGTTATATGGTCTTGAGCAAGCTCCAGAATAGTGGTATAGGTTTGAGTGGTTTATGACAAAACATGGCTTTAGTCAATGTCAATGAAGCCATTGTGTTTATTTTACTAGGTTGGATAATGGTTGGTACATTATCTTGTTATTGTATGTAGTGTATATGCTTATTTTAGGGTCACACATGCAGGGATTTGCTGAGCTAAAGGTAAAATTAGATTAGACATGTGCCAGGAAGGATTTAGGAGGAGCAAATAAAATCCTTGGCATGAGTATTTCTAGAGACAGGGAAAATCACAGGTTGATTTTGTCTCCAAAGGATTATGTGAATAAGGTAGTGGAGAGGTTCAATATGCAAGATGTAAAACTAGTTAGCACACTTATGGTTGGATAGTTCACATAATAGTGTCCTAAATCACATAATGAGGTTGAGTACCTGAGTACTAGACCTGATATTACCCAAGCAGTGGGAGTTGTCAGCATGTCTATGGCCAATCCAAGAAAGGAGCACTAAAAAGCAATTTAATGGATTCTCAGATATCTAAGAGGGACCAACAGTAGGTATTCATGCTATGCAGGGTCAAGCACTTCTCTACATGGGTATGTAGATTTAGATATGGTAGGTTACTTGGATGACAGGAGAAGCACCACAAGATATGTGTTCACTATTGGTGGAACGGTGGTTAGCTGGATTTCAGAGATGCAGAAGGTTGTCACAGTCACGGTGGCTAGCAAGAATAAGAACCCTATGGAAATGTTAACAAAGACAAGAACAAATGAGAAGTTGAATCTTCATTCAACTTTTGTTGGTCTTCAAGATTGAACTTAAAGAGGGATACAAGACAAAAAACAAAATTAGAGGATGTACAGGTACAGGTACAGGTGCAGCTATTTATCTCCAAGCAAGAGATTATTAGGTTGTGGAGCTAAAAGCTTCATTGTTATGCAAATTGTGGAGGTTACTGAGTTATAGAGTAACCAATGTCGGTAGGCCAACTGACATCGGTCATCTTCAGCTACGCAGTAATCAACATTAGTTAGGGGTCGGCTGACATCGGTCAGACAGAAACTGACGTCAGCAACCTGTGTGTTCCAGAACTGGTCTAATTTTAGATGGATAATCAGTTTGCATGTAAAGACTAATTTTAGTCTTGAGTTTGTCATTTCTAATTATTTTTTGGTTTGGGATCTATTTAAGAGACCCATGGGGCTGTATTGTAATTAAGGATCAAGAAGGACAAGGAAGAGATCCTTCCAATTGTAAGATCAGTTGATATACAAGGTGTACAAGATTAAGGAGATCTACATGGTAAGTAAGATCAGTTAGATCTATAGGTGTGCAAGATCAAGGAGATCTACTTGGAGTATTTGGAGTACTTGGTGGACTGGAACTAGGCAACAATGGTTGAGTTGATTGTCACTTACTGGTGGAGGGAACAACTCAGTGTTGAGTTGTGTTTGTAATTGATTGAGAAAGAGAACTCTTGAGGGAGAATTAATGTACACCCAAGAGGTGTGGGAAGAGTGTGATTTATTCAATGTATTTCCTTTTGAAAGAGTGTTAATACAAGATTGTATTGTCTCACATATTTTGTGTTGTTTCTGAATTCTAGTTACATATTACTTCTGGTTAAATTCCATGTTTAGTTGCTTATACAAAGGTAATCAAGTGTACTCTTCAAGAGTAGGATCTTGACAATTGGTATCAGAGCTTGGTTCACTAACACCTTGGTTTTAGAGTGTGTTAAGTGTTAATTGATTACATGTCACTCACAGGGGTTTCTATTTGAGTGGGAGTATAGTAATGGCAGAAGAAAGTATGCTAAGAATGGAGAAATTCAAAGGCAAGAATTATCAATTATGGAGGATGTAGATAGAGGATTATCTATATCAGAAAGATATATACTTACCATTGGGTGGGGTTTCATGTAAGCCCACATGTATGCAAGATGAAGAATGGAAGGTTCTTGACAGAAAGGCTCTAGGAGCTATAAGGCTGACCTTGGCAGCTTTTGTGGTTTCCAACTTATCTCAAGCAAGGACAATGGTAGAGTTAATGGAATATTTGGAAAATTTATATGAAAAACCCTCAGATTCAAATAAGGTATTTCTTATGAAGCAATTATTTAATTTGCAAATGCTAGAAGGTGGATCTATACATAGTCATCTTAGTGATTTCCATGGTTTGGTAAACCAGTTAAATTCAGTCAAAATAGTTTTTGATGATGAAATTAAGGCTCTCTTAATCTTATGTTCTTTACCTGAAAGTTGGGATAGCTTGGTAATGGTAGTTAGTAATACTACGTCTGCTTCAAATATCTTGAAAGTTGATGATGTTGTTAGTGTAATCTTGAATGAAGAAATTCATAGGAAAAGCACAGGAGAATCATCAGGGAATGCTTTAAGTGTTGAAAGCAGGGGAAAGCAAAGAGAGAAGGTCGAGCAAGGGAAATCAAAGTCAAAGATAGGTAGGAGATCTAGATCCAAGTATGGCAATATAATCTGCTGGAATTGTGGAAAGAAAGGGCATGTAAAGAAAGATTGTTGGTTGGTAGAAGATCAACATGAAGGAAATAAAGAAGTAGATGTTGCAGGTATTGTTACACAGGATGCTCTTATATGTTCCTTGGATAAAGTAGAATCTTGGGTTTTAGATTCTGGTGCCTCTTTCCATGCAACCCCAAATAGAGAATTTTTTCATGATTATGTCCATGGAGACTTTGGAAAAGTTTATTTAGGGGATGGTAAGCCTTGTCAAATTGTTGGCAAAGGGAAAGTGCAGCTAAAATTGCAGATGGGAAACACATGGGTGTTGAAGGATGTCATGCATGTTCCCATCTTGAAGAGGAGTCTAATTCTTATAGGAAAGTTGGGTGATGAGGGTTGTACAGTTACTCTCACAGTGGAATCTTGGAAAGTTTTCAAGGGTGCACTTGTATTAGCAAGAGGTAAGAAAGTAGGGACACTTTATCTATCTACTTGTATTACTAATTCTCCTTCTATTTTATCTACTTCAGATGTAGATGAAAAGATGTGGCTCTGTAGGCTTGGTCACATGAGTGAGAATGGAATGCATGTTCTTAAGTCAAATGTTAAGAATTGGAAAGCCTTGGTTTTCAAGGAGAAGATGATGGACACAGATCAGCTCAAGGGGCTGAATAATTCTAAGCAGGGCAATTTGGACAAGGTTATGATCCAAAGTGAGCTCGTGGGTAAAATTCATCACTCATAGGAAAACATAGTTACCAATGTCGGTCAGGTGAGAACTGATGTCGAATAGGTAGGAACCGATGTCAGTTTGATGGAGATGAAAGTTAGTGATGTCAGGTAGGTGGACACTGACGTCGGTCAGGGAACCAACCTCAGTGATCAGGTGGACACCGACGTCAGTCGAGGAACTGACATCGGTAGTCAGGTCGATCACATGGAATCGACATCGATCATGTGTAGACTGAGAGATGATCAAGATTGGTCACTATTAAAATGAATGTTGGGCAGACAGCAAGCTACCAAAGAGTCTCAAATGCCCATATGGAGGTCCAAAGGGGTAAGTAAGCCTCAAATTCATTATTCCCCTTATTTATATTACTTGTTGCTCACTGATGGTGGATTACCAGGAAGTTTTGAAGAGGTAATGTAGGTAGAATCAAAGAAATAGTGGGAGCATGGCATGAATGAGGAAATTGATTCCTTGGAAGAGAACCAAACATGGGATTTGGTAGAGTTACCAACTGAGAAGAAAGAACTAAAAGATGAATGGATTCACAGGTTAAAGAAAGGAGAGAATGGATAGGTGAGACAGAAGGCCAGGTTATATGGTCTTGAGCAAGCTCCAAGACAGTGGTATAGGTTTGACTAATTTATGACAAAGCATGGCTTTAGTCAATGTCAATGTAGCCATTGTGTTTATTTTACCAGGTTGGATAATGGTTGCTACATTATCATGTTATTGTATGTAGTGTATATGCTTGTTGTAGGGTCACACATGCAGGGATTTGCTGAGCTAAAGGTAAAATTAGCTCAGACATGTGCCAATAAGGATTTAAGAGGAGCAAAGAAAATCCTTGGCATGAGTATTTCTAGAGACAGGGAAAATCATAGGTTGATTTTGTCTCTAGAGGATTATGTGAATAAGGTAGTGGAGAGGTTCAATATGTAGGATGTAGAACTGGTTAGCACACCTATGGTTAGACAATTCACATAATAGTGTCCTAAATCACATGATGAGGTTGAGTACATGAGTACTAGACCTGATATTGCCCAAGTAATGGGAGTTGTCAGCAGATTTATGGCCAATCCAAGAAAGGAGCACTAGAAAGCAGTTTAGTGGATTCTCAGATATCTGAGAGGGACCAACAATAGGTATTCATGCTATGCAGGGTCAAGCACTTCTCTACATGGGTATGTAGATTTAGATATGGCAGGTTACTTGGATGATAGGAGAAGCACCATAAGATATGTGTTCACTGTTGGTGGAATGATGGTTAGCTAGATTTCAGAGATGCAAAAGGTTATTACAGTCATGGTGTCTAGCAAGGATAAGAACCCTACATAAATGTTAACAAAGCCATGAAAAAAGGAGATGTTGATTCTTCATTCAACTTCTATTTGTCTTCAAGATTGAACTTGAAGAGGGATACAAGCCATGAAACAAAATTAGAGGATGTACAGGTATAGGTACAGGTGCAAGTATTTATCTCCAAGTGGGAGATTGTTAGGTTGTGGAGCTAAAAGCTTCACTGTTATGAAAATTGTGGAGGTTGATGAGTTACAGAGTAACTGACGTTGGCAGGCCAACCAATGTCGGTCATCTTCAGCTACGCAGTAACTGACATCGGTTAGGGGTTGGCCGACATCGGTCAGACATGAACCAATGTCGACAACCTGTGTTTTCCAGAACTGGTCTAATTTTAGACAGATAGTCAGTTTGCATGTAAAGACTAATTTTAGTCTTGAGTTTGCGTTTCTAATTATTATTTAGTTTGGGATTTATTTAAGAGACCCATGGGGCTATATTGTAATTAAGGATCAAGAAGGACAATGAAGAGATCCTTCCAATTATAAGATCATTTGATCTGCAGGGTGTGCAAAATCAGAGAGATCTACATGGTAAGTAAGATCAGTTAGATCTGCAGGTGTGCAAGATCAAGGAGATCTACTTGGAGTACTTGGTGGACTGGAAGTAGGCAACAATGGTTGAGTTGATTTTCACTTATTGGTGGAGGGAACAACTTAGTGTTGAGTTGTGTTTGTAATTGATTGAGAAAGAGAACTCTTGAGGGAGAATTAATGTATGCCCAAGAGGTGTGGGAAGAGTGTGATTTCTTCATTGTATTTCCTTCTGGAAGAGTGTTAATACAAGATTGTATTGTCTCTCATATTCTGTGTTATTTCTAAATTCTAGTTACATATTCCTTCTGGTTAAATTTCGTCTTTAGTTGCTTATACAAAGGTAATCAAGTGTACTCTTCAGGAGTAGGATCCTAACATGAAGCTCATCCACCTTATTCTAAATGTATTATGGAGATAAGTAACGGGATCTAAAGAACTCTTAAAAAATATCCTAGGTAAGGGTAGCTAATTTTATTCAAATTTTTTTCTCCTCTCCTTCCTCCCACATCTTCTTTTCATATATAAATAAGTTGTTACATAGATGATACTTCTTGTTAGAGTCACACTCTTGTAGAGTGAAGTACCCTTGAATTCTAGTTATCCAATTCTATGATACAAAACATTCTTAGTTACAATCAAATTTCAATGGGAGAAGTCTAATAAAATTACTAACCAAACCCCCAATTATTGGCCTAGGAGGGTGGTCATAGTCTTGCATTTATAAATATTATCTTTTATGGTGAAACACATATCTGTCTCCCTTTACACACTAGTGTGAGAGGCTACAAGACTTGATCCCCTCTCCATCTCTCTCTACATTATGTTGCACCTAGATATGGACCTATGTATCTCACTATGTATTGATATTTTTCACCTCATGAACCACCATTAAGAATTTTTATCTTCTACGTCATGTATTGTTTAAAATCTCTCCTTAAATAAGATAATAATTTATTTGATGGCCTAGAGATTCTGGGGTCTTAGATCTATAGGCTCCTATTGGACTGGAGGTGGTTATGGATTACTAGGTTTCATGATGTTGTCAACATCATGAACCATTAACCATCCCCTAATATTTTTCACAATGAAATGAAAATTGTTATATCACAACAAAAGTAATGAACCAAAACATAGTAAAATTTTAGGTAGATCTCCTAAAGTAGAAAATATGCTCTGATACAAAAATGTCAAGCAAAAAATGGACATGACAGAAACATAAATAAAAATAGGTCATTATTTTTTTGATTTAAAACACATATTCTACACAACTACATTACCCATTGGCTCCCCATATTCATTTCATGAGACAAATAAACATATAAATATCCTGCAATCCCAAATGGCATGGAGACAATGCACAAGTGGATTCATGATCACTACATAACCATGTAGGCTTCAGTTTATCTAATTATACTATAATCTCTCACTAAATACTATATATTTATAAATGGTACTTTTGGAAACCATAACCATAAGGAAAAAAGTGGATGCACAAATAAAATTAAGTGAGTTGGATCAATCACTTATTTTAATGAGACATCCTAACTCACATTATTATTTAAGGACAATTTAAAGGGATTCTAGTCAATCACATGGCTCAATTGACGCTTGAGTCATAAATAAAGTATAATTTAGATTTTAATTGGGTTGGATTAAATTGATTGAAAAAATATCATTTAGTCCTATAAGACCTTAAAATTTACACAAAATATCTTGTTTAAGTCCCCTAAGGATAGAACAACCCATCTACACCATCAACTCAAAACAACTTTGATTGTCAGATCTAGTCAAAGGAAATGATTCCATAAATACCCTTATGTATGCATAAGTTCTTCGATTCAATAATTGGATTGAAAAAAATTAAAAGAGGAAGGATGTGTTAGAGGATGAATTTCCATAGTCATCTCTCCTCTCCTTCATCAACCTTATATGACTACTAATAATGGAGTCTCAAAGGTTTTAGTCTGAAATATGTATTTCATTTTCAAATTTATTGTATGATACAAAGATGCTTTATTTAAATTATAGTTATCTAGTTTGACAAAAATATTCTAGGAGTTCTTAGTCTCCCATAATTTACAGATAGATCTCAGAAGTGTCAAGCTCCATCATAACCATTAATGGTTGCCATGGGTTTTAAGGTGATTTTTTTAGAAAAGCTTAGATTTAAATCTTAAATTATGTTTTGTGTTGTATATGTAATGAAAATATTAAGTGTTCACTTTTGGGTCAGCTCATTTTGGGGCTTCGAAGAGGTCACACAAGCCAAAAGGGTCAAAATAACACCTCTTCTCAAGAAGGAAGTCCAATATGAAAAATGAGAAGGTTTGAGGTCTTCAAATTTATATTTTGTGTAAGATAAAAAAAAGGGAGATGGTAATAATTTGGGGTCATCCCACTCCTTGGCCTTTAACTCTATTGATTCAATTAAATATTGTTTTTCTATGTTTACTAAAGCTTCTGGTTTTAATTTCTTTGTTGTAGGTTATAAAATTTACAAACCTAAAATTTTATTTTTAATAATATAATTATTAAAATAGTATAACTTGTAATTTAGTTATACTATAAACTATAGTCACATTAAAATTTTAGTGTATTATTAGCCACTCTTCTTAAAATATCTGCCATTGGTTAGCCGCTAATCACTCATGTGGAGTGATTATTTTAACCACAAAACTCACTTATATAAAAATACATAACCAAACTATGATTATGGGTTTCACCTAAATAGTTTATGGTCACATAGAGGATCACTGATTAACCTATAAGACATAGCTACATGAATGGATTTTTCCCTTTATAAGGGTTTTAGTGTAATTAAAATCAACCTACAGAGGAGTGTTTTTCAAAAATTCATATCTATCAACCCATAAATCCAAAAATTACAAAACAAAACGAACCAGGTTTATAAAATCCATAGTTTCATGCTAAAATTCTCTAGAAAGGTTTTATACCTCAATAATCATGCATATAATTTAAGTGAATTTCATGATTTATAAAAAAAATTAGCCCTTTTTAAGTAGTCCCAACTTAAAAATTCTTATGTTTTAACAACACCGCAAAAATATTCCATAAATTTCTACATATTTTTGGGAAATCATACCATCTAAACAAAGTTATTTATGGAAAAATTTAAATTTTTAAAACTACAAAAATATTATTTTTTTAGAATGGTTAATTAACGAAATAACTATAAATGGAAAATATCAATTTTTGTTTTCAAAATTACTTTGTGTTATATAAATAAATGTAGAAAAATATAATTTTTAATAGTATTTTTATAACTTGAATATTCCATTTTAATAAATTTTATTTTAATACATAAATTATCCCTCTTCTTCAATGATGGCTATAAATAAATCAAGTTATTAAATTTCCTAAAATACATCATACATTGGCATCTCTTTCTTACTGAAATAAAATGAAAATATTAAATTTTACTTTGCTTGTAAACATAAAACCACATTTTATCAAGTAATCGAAATGAGAGGAAAAAATAATCACTAGGTCAACTCTATAAGTCAGATGCAAGGCCATCCAAAGGTGAACCTCACATCATATGTTTTTTCCATCGTTAGGTGACTTCCCTAGGCCCCCACGAGCCTAGGAATACCAGATCCATGCATTTAAAAATCAACAAGTAAATTGGAAAAAGTTAAAAAAATGAGGTTAGGATGAAATCTAAGGCTTGTGATAGGTCACTCACTAGGCAATACATTTAGGAGACTCTCAAGTTTTTTAATGTAAGGGGATTCAAACCCCAAAACATCATACAAATAAAAATAAAACATAATAATAAACACCAAATGAAAAAAAGGATTTTATAACATATTTATAATACCAAAAATTCCTACCAAAGGAGAAGAAGAATGATGGGATCCCTAACCCTTTTTTTACCATATCTTGGCCATTGGAGAACATAAGAACAATTTAACATGTTGAATAAAACATAGGAGATAATATAAAAATTGGTCCCATTATATACTACCACAATGTATAATACATCTATGTAGGAGGGCATATGAACCCAATTTTACCACCCTTCTACTATGTAAGAGAGCAAAATAAACATGCAAATTCAATCAAATTTTGGAAACATAAATTTTCCATTTTAAATTAATAAAATGCATAAAATATAGTGAAAATGTAGGAGATATATTACATCTACATAGTAATTACAAACCACATGATGGACATTAGCGCAACGTGGGAATACAAACAAAGAAAAAGGGTAAGCCAAATGGCCTTACACTAAATTTAAAATAAAATATAAGTAAGGATGAAAGATAATTTTAACATTAATATAATTTTAAATCAATTGGGGAATTGAATCCTAAATTAGATCATGTCTTGGTTCCACTCAAAAACACCACTTAAAAGCCTTGGGAAATAGCTATCCTCTTCCTTAATTTATTCCTTTAAGCTCCTCTTCTTCTTTATATTTGTCTCCTCCACTTCCAATTTCCCAAATTTCAAAATGCAAAATGTTCTCTCAAGGAATGCATTCCTTATTCAAATAGGCTAAAATCTCTCCTATATAAAATAATTAAAAGGTGACAAGTGTCCCTCCCCATCTCTTGGCTCAAATTTAACAAGTATCCCCTAATGATAAATTCACTTTAAAGACCATGTAGGTAATTAAGTATGTGCATCCCTAATTGATGAACCCATTATTCCAAGACATAAATGGGCATATGGACTACCTAAAAATTATTCTTTGGCTCATATAAATATTCTCCAACATACATATTAGTCCCAAGACTTCAAAATCAACACAAAATATCTAAAACCCACTTTGTGTCAACCTCGAAATTTGGATCTTCCATTCCATTCGAGTTTTTGGTCAAAATTGGTAGCTTAAGTGGATTATAAAAAAATTAAAGAATGGAGTATAAGGTTAATTATACTCCTAAGGTTTATGAGAAGGGGTATGAATATTATCCAAGGTGTTCTAGGAGGTTTAAATAAGTTTAATGTTAGGGTAAAGTAAAGATGCCACCACTCTATTAATTATGTGATTATGTCCTATGTTTTCCTCATTCACTCATCACTTTTTCCTTTTAATTTCATAACATTTCACACATAAAATTGTCTACCCTAGATAGCCAAAGTTTTAGAATATAAATGATACAATTTATCTCAATCAACCTAGACTGCACATGACATATCTATAACATCACATATAAATGGTAATAAACTCAAAACAATAATCTAAACACATGTATAGAAAAACATATTCTTAATAATAATATCTGTAGTATCACATAATTAATATGCATAATAATGGACAACCAAAATAGTGTAAGTAAACTAATATCACAATACATAGAACAATAATCTAATCTAGGCCTATATTATTCTAGTGTAAGAAAATAAAATCATCACATAATATATATAAAATATCTTTCATAATCAAAAGGACTCAATAACATTTTGTTCCTCAATAAGACATAAACTATGTCTTAATAAGATGTGTGTAAAACAACAAATGTCTAAATGTAAGCACTATAAAAATAGGGCCTTCACAAAGTGATTACTATATGCATCTTGATGAGCCATGTTGTGATTATATATGTTAATATTTGGAACATTTTCACTAATTTAATTTAAAAATAGTTCATTATATCTATTTTTAAATGTCTTGATTTAAAAATCTAACCATTGGAGTGTGAGGGATAAGGATGCAGAATAGACAAGGTCATAGTGCAACCCTATTAGAAATATCAAGAACTTGTCTTAAAATGAAATAAACCACATAAAATGTATGAATGGAACCCATGGTTTAAATATGGATGAATGGTATTTAAATAGGGATTCTTATATGATATTTTAAGTTTTTCCTAGATAATTTAGGCTCTCTTTAGATTTTAGGTTAGCAAAGTGGTGAACAAACAAAATAATTTAAGGATGGAAAGATTAAACATTTTTAGGAACTTAATAATTAATTTTATGTGTCTAAATAAAACAACATCAGATAATGATGTAGGAGAAGTTAAAAATATTTTATAACATCTATACGTATCAATGCCACATCATATAAAAGTAGTGTGTCTGATGTTAATCTAAACCGTGAAATAATGTGTCATGAAGAAGTGACATACATCATCTCATGTATTAGAATGTAAATTTTTACCTCGGTCCATTTTTAAAAATATTGTGTGGATGTAATAATGAACTTGTGACCTTATTATGAATATAGATTTATATTTCCAATAAAATTGAACCCCCAAAGGGAAAATGTTAAAGGTGAAACAATGGGTTGTAATTCATGTGATGGAGCATGATTTAAATTACTTTTTGTTTGGTATTGTGGGCATATTTTTTCATATTCATGACATTCCTACTCCATTTTATGTTTATAATAACCTTTCCATAATATTTTTGAGGATATTACTATTCCACTAAAGTTACCTCATTGGTTATCATGCATTTTGAGTAATGTTACTTTAGTTTCTTTAGAACTAAGACATTGAAGTAACTACCCATCAAATGACATTTTAAATAAATATCCTCAAATTAGAATATAATGCATTGATTCATTATGTGTATAATTTTATATAATAATAATCCAATATAATAAATTTTACATATCACTATACCATTTTACGTTTATTGTTGTGAGTAACTGCGAAGGCTTCTAAACCATATAAATATGTTATAGTAACTAAAAGGTGTCCTATTTGATGGATATAAAAACCATGAAAGCAAGACTAGCCATTGCATCTACATGTCTATTATCCTTGAAGGGTATGCTTTCAATTTAAAAAGAACTTTCAACATGCTTTGCTAGTTATTGTACCATTTATTTTTATAGATTTAACCTTGCTTATTTATTTTGGTAAATATCCAAGACCTAGTTAATCATGATATGAGAATATCCATATGATTTTAGATATTTTATTTCTATCTTGCATGCAGTAGATAAATAAATTACTAAATCCTTGCATTTTACTATATTGTTTGTACATGAAAAACCTAAGTGATATGAAAATGGAAATTGATGACCTTGAAGAGTAATGAAAACTATACTTGCTCTAGCACTAATGGCACATTTTTATCCATATAAATACACAATATAAGTATAATTATCAATATTATATGTACTTAATTCATAAATAAAATCATAATTAATTAGTGATGTGTCTGATAATGGTGTTGCAACTAATGGATTTGTGATAACTTTCCCTTTTATTGATTTATTAGATATGAATTTGAAATCAAAGTAAATGAGTAACATTACCCATTTAACAATGCATCTTAATAAATGTAACTTATAAATGATAAAAATAACTGGATCCACCTTTGTGTAAAATTGTGTTTCAATATTAAATATATAATGTCATAAGCTTTTCGCTATGAAAAATGGAGTTAAACATAACTTTTACAGTCCATTTTTTTTTCTCATAATACACTAAAATATGACTGTTGTAGTAAAAGGAAGACTCTCTATTATCATCATCATATTATTTTAGTAAATCTCCCAAGGCATTTTTTGTAGATAAAATGTAATAGTGAAATCATGCTAGGTATCATACAAATTTGAATAGATGAAGTAATTAGATATTAATTAATTGCATCAAAACTCTATTGACAATCAACATCCAATTTTAAATTTGTATCTTTCTTGAATATCCACATGAAACATTGTGTCTTATAAACTAATAGGGCTAAAACACATCTTATATTTGTAATTTTTGATTTTTTGGGTTGTATTTGATTCAGACCTATTAGAGGAGGAATATCTATGATAAATTTGATATTTTTAGGTTTACATCAATGCCTCTTTGCAATATGATATAGCTGAGTAATTTTAATTACATAACTCCAAATACATATTTATTTGGGATTTAAATGAACATTGGTCTTCTGTAGTCTCTCAAATATCTATTATAGATATATAATATGATCTTGCTTATTTTTAAAATTTTGAAAGTAAACCATCCACATAATCTTTGATAGTATTGCGTATATATTCATAAAATATATATGTCACATCTCTCTAATAATTATACCCACATTATTTATTCCGAAGGGAATGAATACATATCATAATGTTCTTTATGGTGTGATAAATGATTTTTTTCCTTGATATGTAAGACTAATGTCGATTTGATTATACTCTAATAAACTATTAATAAATGATAACATTTTATAAAAATATAGCCAATAATCATATTAATGGTTGGCATTGAAAAACCATATTTTTGGAATTCTTTATTTATATCATAGTAGTTTTTACACCAAATATCTCCATTAGGATATTTAATAGGTACTATGATAGATACCCACTCATGATAATATAAAACTTCGATAAAAACAACATAGAAAAGTTTTTGGATACAATTTTTGGCTACCAAAGATACTTATCAATGCATTTTTATGTTTTTTATTCAATTGGGTTTGCATCTGCATATAGTAAAATATTATGGATTATAACTGCAAGATTGATTCTTTACATATCTTTATAAGCCCATGAAAACAAATTTCATTAATCATGTAGAAATTTCTAAAGAGATGTATATTCATCTTTATTGGTTAAAGGGAAGTGATTGGTTCTTATCAAATAATCATCCATTGATAGATAAGGGGTCTCATTAGTAGCTTGGTCAATTTTACTAGCATCAATGGGAGTATTGGTTAAAGTGATAAGATAAATTACATTATCAAGAACCTTCTTGTTTGCCTTGATGAGAATTTTATGACCTTAAGTTTAATTTGGTATTTATACCATTGTTGATGCATATACAATAATATTTGTCACAATATCAACTATTAAAACTAATTAAGTAGTTATTGGCATATCCTTGGGACTAAGTTCCCTAGTTTTCTCCTAAATAGAGATTGGTCTAGTGTCCATAACACTATGTAATTATTAAACTATAATATTAGAAGGAGTTCTTAGAAAGGTAGGTACTCATAAGTGAGTAAATACCTATATTAGAAATTCTTTATGGGGTCATGTAGCTATCTCCTCTATTTAATTATCTCTTTTCTCTTCTCCCTCTTATTCAAAATTTCTTGTTTATACCTCTAATTATTACACTTGCTCCTCTATTTTCCAATTATTCATTGATCTTACTCTATCTCTTTATAAAGAGGACCCTTTTGAAGACATGAGTATTTTTATGTGTCTCTTATTACTTTTTCATTGTATGAACCTAACGATATATTGCGGGAGTTTTATGATTATTTTTATATGTAATTATAGAGGGTCCAACAAAGTTATTAATTATCACTATGGGTGGAAATGGAATGGTGAATAATGGTGGAGCCATAGGGAGTGTAGGTGGTGTCATAGTAGCAATTGTTAGCAATGTTGAAGGTACCATTAGAATCAATACTATTTAAGATGTAATAGGAACATGAGCAGATACTTATGGAAATGAAATGTAAATAATTACATGTTACATTGTTGATGGTAGATGAATTTGTGTGGAGGAAGGTGATTCCATTGGCCTGAAGAGAGTTAGAGGTGATCTAATGCCTATGGTGAATATTGGAGCAACAACACTTGGATGTATTGAAAGAACCTTGAAGATATTAGACCTAATATATTGTTTATTCTTTCTTAATTTGAATTTTTCCATGTGAGGAGGAATGGGAAAGTATGATGGAGCTATCACCTCATTATCTATGATTTTTGCATATTCTTCTATGATACTAGGATCATAATAGATCCTCTAAGCCAATACCATTGAAATATTTGCTTTGAACATATTTATTATGACATCATTATCATCCTTAGAATTTAAAATATGGGACCATGTCTAAACCATTGATTCCCATATGTGATTTTAACCTTATTCTTAATTTTTTCAATAGCATTCCTAACGTCTAGTCTTAATCTTTTCAATAGCATTCATAATGGTCTATTTTGGATCCCAATACTTAAATTTAGATTTTTCCAAACCATAATTCATCTTAATCTTTCCCACTTAATAAATATGATCCTCTTCCAAATATTACATGCTGCTAATACTCAAAGTGGGTTTTTGGATAAATCCCTAATTAGCATTTCTAAAACTCATGCCAACACTATCTAGTAATTGAAAAGTAATTTCTTAATCAACTAAATTATCTAAAACATACCTTGGAAAATAGAATTGGAATACATAAGTTCCTTCTATCCTTATCACTATATGGTCTGGGTAGAACCATTAGTCTACCATATTTCTAATACTTCTCTTAATCAGATCTAATAACTTGGGCATGACATGTCAAGGACTATTTTGAATAATTTGGACTTATACCCACTAAAGTGTAATGGAGAAAATTTTATTCAAAATTAATTTTTATTTATTCCAAATAAATTGGATTTTTCAAACCATTTTGGCAAATATCATTTCAAATAAATTGAGCTTTTTTAAATAATGTGGACTTATACCTACTAAAGTGGAGTGGAGAGAATTTTATTCAAACATAAATTTTTCATAGTCCAAATAAATTGGATTGTTTCAAATCATTTGGGCATATATCATTTTGAATAAATTGGGATATTTCAAATAATTTAGAATTATAACCACTAAATTGGAGTGGAGAATATTTTTTCCAAAAATAAATTTTCTATATTCCAAACAAATTGGAATGTTTCAAACCATTTATGCATAGATCATTTCAATTAAATTGGGATATTTTGAATAATTTGGACTTATACCCACTAAAGTGGAGTGGAGAATATTTTCTATATTTTAAATAAATTGGACTATTTTAAGCCATTTGGGCATAGATCATTTTGAATAGATTATATTATTTCAAACATGTGGCACCCTTTTGGGCCTTTAGACCGATTGATCCTTTGATATAGATTATGTTACTAGGATATGTGTCACTATTTGAATGGCCCTCTACCTGTGCCTTAATGAAATAATATCGTATACTTTAAGTATCTAATTCCATTAGTAAGTGGATTAATGCATGAAGTATTTAATCAACTAGTTTCATCTTTGGGCCTCACCACTAGACATAGCCTTGGCCTTGAACATTTGGAAAAATGGTACCTTGAAGATATCACAAGGCCCATCAAGGTATCTGTAATATGAGGATGAGGAAGAACACTCTTACATAGGTAGTTAGTGCATTTAAATATGATGATTAACACTAGTGCATAGGAGTTCAGCCCATTTAAAGAGGTTAGAAAAATTTCCAATATCAATTGAATCTAGTTTTATTGTTATGCTTCACACAATGGAAGTCCCCACTAGGCCTATTAAAATTTGTTACTACAAAATTTTAGCCTTTTAGTGCCCTCAAAGGCATCACGTGGACAAAGACAAGGTAATATTATGAGGAACTAGGGTCGTTTAACACATGGACAAAGGACTAATAGATTTCCTATCAAGTCTAGGTTTTCATCTCATAACGTTATTAATATAATTAAATATAATGTAAATAGGTCTAAAGGACAAACTATGGATGAAAACATAGAAATAAATTATTTCATCTACTAATAGGATCTCATCTAATATTTCCCAGGGTTGCTTAGTCATACAAGATATGAGAGGTTTGATGATTAATAATTAAATTTTAGAACCAAGGAAATATAGGGATTATAAATACATTCTCATCAGTTTGTTAAGGTTTTCATGAGCCCAAGGTAATTGACTTGACATTGGAAAACAAATTCAATGAGAGAGAGACTTGAGAACTATTTATTGTTCATTGGGAAGATCTTCATTAGTAGGTGTCAATATACTAGTAGATCAACTTGGGAAATTTAAAGATAAACTAATGGAGTATCGACTTGCAAGGGGATTAGCTTTGAAACTTGAACTTGATTCAATACTTTCAAGGTATCTCCAACTATAAATAAAATTACACTTAACAAGATCAAAGAATTACTAAAATAAAATATATAAATTTAAAATAATTTAGAATTGATTTATATGAAATTGATGATAGTGTTTACTAGAATTATAGTTTATAATCAATAAATACACTTGAAAGAATCATATGGTGAAGTTACATCCTTTTAAATAATGGTTCATATCTACTGTCATAGATTTTCTACTTTCTCCCAAGAATGGATAGATGTCATTTTTATTATCCAATCATTTTCATATTTCTGACTTCATTCCTAGTATATCTACTTAGTTTTGATTTGTAACAGCATTTCAAGATTTACAATCAATAAACACCATGTTGGGAATTGAAAAATCATATCCAAAGGTCCTTTTAAAAATAACTTCATCCAATTTCATTATGTTTATATTGAAGCGATTACAATATCTATTCTCCAAAACAAACATGAAATTTGCACTTGTGTAACCCATGGCTTGAAGGAGTAGCTTCAAATGATTGTCCTCTATCATTGACCAAATTATAATATTAGAAAAAGAATGCAATGCCACCTTCAAATTTTCTTTGGAATTATCTTGAATGTAGTTTGACATAATTTTTATTTTATAATCTTATTTTTTTCCTGTATCATTCATTTTCATATATTTTATTTTTTTCACAACAAATAATAAGTCATCCAACCCCAACATTAATACTTTTTAGAAGTAAGTTTTAGCTCCTCCTTTAATGTCTACAATTTTTATAAAAATAAATCAATCATTTATTAAAAATATTATATTATAATAAATATAACATGGAAATTTTCTAAGAAAATGTTTTACAGGTTATGAGATTGATCATTGATGCACTTTTGATTTGCATTTCATTTGATGCATTTTTTATTTGCATTTCCTTAAATATTATAAATATTCATATAAGCATATATAAAAATAAATCATGCTCCAACATATGTAACTATAATCATTATACATAGATGTACTATTTTTATTGCCAATTTTATAACATACATATGCATATACATTTTCATATTGAATCCTTATAACTTGACCATGAATTGATCATATTTTAAAACAATCCCATTTTGACATAACTCATTTCTCATAGATGTTGATATGAATTTAACATTGATCAACCAACATATATATTCTTATAATTATGAAAGTATCAGTTGTTCTTCTATATACCAATAAATATTTATATGTTTATACATCCCATTACAATAAACAAAATAGGATTTAATCATTCTAAACCAAAGTTTAGTATCACTAATTTCACATGAATATACACCTATAGTTAAACCCCCTTCATATACTTCTAATAAGACACATCAAATTAAAAATTGTTTAAATCAATAGAAATTAATTTTTTTCTAGCATAATATACTTTATTCATTTCTTTCCTTACATCAAAGAATTCTTATATCTAACACACACACACACACAGATATATATATATATATATATATATATATATATCTGTGTGTGTGTGTGTGTTAGATATAAGAATTCTTTGATGTAAGGAAAGAAATGAATATATATATATATATGCCCTTTTTCATCAAAATATTCTTAATATGAACTCTATCTTCATCAAATTTATCAAAATCATAATATTTCTATCCATATTAATAAATATCATGGATACTCAACATCAAAATTTATTATATTGAAGACATAGTATAGCACATATTGTGTTATTTTAAATTGGGTAAATTCAACATGTAAACAACATTTTAATGGGTAAATACAACCACATTCAAGTCGACACAAAAATAAAATGAACCCACACTTCCAAATCTCAAGCTGATGCAAGTCTATATTTTATTATCCTCTTCAATCTCCTATCCATGAAGAAAAAATTAGTTGTAATGTGTTTAAATAAATAAATATAATTAATATATTTTAGTGTATGAAATTATATAAATACACATTCTTTGAAAGGGGTTTTTACCCTTTTAACCTTTTTGTAGTTTGTACAGGTGCACTCTTTCATTGAACCTTTGGTTCTATATTCCATGCACAGTATTATATAATGTAGTAACAAAATATTGCCATCATCAATTTATTTGATATTTTTATTTTAAAATTGTGTCTTATTGTAGATTTTTAACTTGTGTTGGTTTCATGGAGGAAATAAGATACAAAGTTGTGTCATGGATTGTTATGTTGGAGACACAAAGTTCTAGAGTTATGTTGTGAACTATTTTAATTGAAACATAAAAAGATGAAATATTTTGTCAATATTATAAATAGTTGATAAATAAAAAATTATATAATTGTAAAAATATTCATGATCTTATATTACCTTCTTTAACTTCCAATGTGTCATGTTCATTGATTTGATTTTCCACTATTATTGTTTCTTCACTTGCATGAAATTTCATTAGTGTTGCACACCTAAAGATTTCTTTATTGTTAGTTTGAAAATTTTATCATACACACCAAAAGATTGTTAAGATGTTGTATTTGAAAAATGAAGCATGATTATAAAATAGATTAAAAATGTTATGCACCTGCTACTGATCTAAGTAGTTGTTCTTGTATTGGTGTCTCTAAATTTGTCAAATTTTTTTTAAACTAAAAAATAAAAATTATTTGTTCTTCAGTTTACGTAATACAAGATAAATTCCTTTTTAATTTTGTACAAGTATGCACAAATCTAGCTCCTATATATACCCTTGGCACTTCATATGTATTTGAATTATTGGAAGTTGAGATAACTCTCTTAGAAAATAAGTTATCTATTTCATTTTTTATTGGACTTCCTATTTTATGTGAACAAATCATTTGAAATGTTGGTACGCCTTTGATGACATCAACACTTTCCTCCAATTTACTTTATTGTGAATGGAGGATGAAATATTCAAGATAAAAATTAGTGGAATCCTAAGAAAAATTGATACATGTAATATGATTCTAATTGAATCCATCACTATCTAGACCCCAAAGTATAACACCTATTTTTTTCATGCAATTGAAATCACCAACATAGAATTATGAGAGATTTTTGAATGCCATAAAGATATTAAAGTTTTTGAATGGTAAATACATTGAAAACCCCAATACTAAATTTATCAGTTAATACCTAAAGAAATGGGTGAATATGTTATTCCTTAAAAAATTCAATGAGATTCAATAGATCAATAATTATCAAATCAATGTTCACACCAACAATGAACATTTCACTAAAATATTCTAAAATAGATGGCCAAAGACATGGGGGGCTATAATGGTAGCTAAATAATTATGTATCTATCTTGAGAAGCTGACCTCCATCACTATATAGATATTTTATAAATATGCTTATTGAATATGGAGAAAATGCTTCCCATATTTTTTTAATTTTTTGAAATACTTTCATTCAGGACAAACAAATCATCAAACCTTTTCATAGAAATTGTATAATGCTCCATTACCTCTTCAGGTGTGGTTGTTTTTTCATTGATAGTGTTAAATAATGGCTGGTGAAATAAACTATAATTTTTTTAATATTTTAGTTTCTAGCTTCACCTTTTTTCACCAAGTATCCATGTTGTTTTACTTAGGGGTTTTCAAGAAGCAAATAGACCATTTTTATAATAAATTTGCTATTTCTATTTTTTTATTTGAAGAATATTTCTAAGTACTATTGTACCAATTAGATTTAAATCTTGTTTATCTGAACTAGGTAAAGTACCATTTTTAAACAAATCAAATGCCTTATCAAAACCATCTCAAATGGGTTATTCCATGAAAAGAAGGCATTTTTTCTCCTATAGTTGTGCTAAAAGGTTCATTTGTGTGAACATGTTTCTATCTTGTTCATGTATTACTTCCATTTTTTTTCTCTATTTAATATTCTTCCAACCTATCAATTGGATAAGGTCATGTTAATATCAAACTCTTTCTATAAATGAAGCCTTATAAATTGTTTCATTGGCTTCATTATGTTGGTTACATATTTTGTGAACAATATGGAACAGAGTATAAGTTTTTTAAAAAAATTCCCTTTTAATAGAACATTTATTTCTCAATGATAGTTAATTGTATTCCTCCTCTAAAAGAATTCTCTATTATGTTGTAATTATGTGTTGGCCATTTGCAATTTTGAGCTTTAGTATTTTTTTTCTCCATCATATCTTCTAAGACTTATTTTGATTTGATAATACATTAAGGGTTATTTGGATAAAAAAATATTAACAAAGCATCCTTCATTAGAACCTCATTATGTATTATGAATGAATGAATAATAACATTCACCCCTCTTTTGTTTAGATTTCTTATTTTGATATTAGCATCCCCCAATTCATAGAGCTCTACAAGAATGTTCATGGAATAATTGATTGAGGAAATATACCATGTAGAGAATTCACTGTGTGTCTGATAAGAAGTTTATGTCAATAAAAGTGTACAAACCTTTTGTTTGATCTCATTTTTTTACACTACTATGAGTAATTATATAGCCTTTTTTCAAATTTGCATACAAATATATTTCCCTTGCTTGTCTTATTTTCTTAAATATTTTTTCTATCATTATTATAGGGTATATTTAAAACATGTTTGCATGGTGTAAAGTAGAAGTTGTTTCTCTTTATTCATGTTCTTATTTCAACATATTTTGTATTCTCATGACCAAATTATATCTATCAATCAACCCAGTCATTTCAAGATTGTCATCACTATTCAAATGAAACCCAAATGTTTCACAAAAAGGAGAAAAAATATTTTTTGTCAATTCCATTTTAATGGGCTACATTTATTGAAATTAACTATATCACAATGAAGAATTCCCTCTTCTCCATTTCATATTTCTAGTTAGAATTGAAGGGCATATTCAAGTTCATCCTTATCATAGGCAATGATTATTCTAATTTAGGAAGATTATTTTCTTGATATAGTGATAAATAAATAGATATATGTATGCATATTTGGAAGACTAAAAAACTCAAAATACCAATCAATGAGAGGAATTTTGTTGACACCATAAAATGGAAGATGGTGATTTGGATTTAATTCTAGTTTTGGTAGTTTAATTGGTACTATATCCAAATTATCTTGGAGTGAGGCCTTATTTTAACTTTTAAGTGTGGTAATTCATTTCTCAATTGAAGACATTCTAAAAAAAAATGAAATGATTTAAATATTTATCTTTTATAAAATTTAAGTTGCATATTGCATTAGTTAATGAAATCATTTTTTATTAAGTAATGATTAATTGTATATTAACAAATGTGAATTCTAAACTACAATACAAAATACATATTAAATCTTCATAATATACACTAACTCAAATTTAAACTAAAAATGTATGATTGAACTAAAATTAAACTATATGTAGAGAGATGTAAACATAATTAAAATGGGATGGCCGAAAAGTTGATTGTACATTTCTAACATATCAGACACTAGCCAATATAATTTGATGGGCAAAGGAATACAAAAGCATTTGTTTTAAAGGATACATATGAGGGGGCATTATGTTTCTAATATGTTTAAAAATTCCTATCAACAAGTAACTTGAATGTATCTCCTAAGAGATACCTTTCAAACATGTAAAAGGGTAAACTTTTTCTATAAGGTACCTATTAGGAGATACTTTGAAGTTAACCATGATGGTATTACATGTGTATTTTAAGGCCCTTGAAGGAATCTCCTAGGAGACCCATTGAAGGTAGGTGTCATACATTCAAAGGGGCATTGAATGTATCTCTCGGTAGCTACATTTAACATGCGCATGAGTAGAATTTTCCTTCACCTTGAAAGCACTATTGGGTGATAACTTGAATGGCCTTCTAATAATTTCAATGATACATTCAAGGTATCTCATAAGAGATACATTTAAGTTACCCATAAAGGTATTTCAAGTCCTTTGAAGTCATCTTTTAGGATATATATTGAAGGTCATTGTCATACATTCAAGGGGATGTTGAAGATATTTCCTAAGAATTACTAATAATCTCATATGTGATTTTTATGCAATATAAAACTAGGATCCAAGGTGACCCATAGTGAGCTGTTTGTTCCTTTCAATTTCTTCGAGCTTTCTTCTCAAGTGAATTCCTTCAGCCTTCTTCACTTAACCATTTCCATCAAACTTATTGTAATATGTCATAATAATATAGTTAGGGATGAAAGCAGGAGTGAGGGCACAATGGATGAAGGTGAGCAGGAGGGCGCGATAGGGCAAGGCGTGATAGGGTAAAAAGTAGGGCACAGCTATAGGGAAGCAATTAGACTACAGCAAGCATCCCAAGGAGTGCGTAGTAGTGGGAAGGCTCCACTTTTACAAGGTTTAGGTTCTTTTGCTGCTCTTGAGCAACCAAGTATGTGCATCCCCAAAGTCAATGACTATCTAGAAAGATGCAAGGAGAGGCCTAAGCTGGATATACCAATGGAAATGATTGCTGAAGACATTGAATACTATTCCAATCACTCCCTATACTATAGGTTTCTAGGACTTAGGATGTCACTGTTATTCTTGGAAGCATGGGCTTGGAGGACATGGGCACCAAAAGGAGATATGGATATTACATTGTTAGCCAATAGCTATTTCATGGTCACTTTTACCTATATAACAGATTATCAATGAGTTTTTTCTGGAGGTCCTTACTTCCATAATCAAGTGGGACTATTTATCAAGCCCTGGCATGCTGGTTTCATACCTTCAGAGGAACTACCAAACCATGTCTCGGTGTGGGTGTGTCTGTCCCACTTTCTAGTGGAATGCTACTGAGAAGACACTCTTCAATTGCTTGCATCCTTGCTGGGAAGGTTAGTAGGTTCCTCAATGTCACTCTTGGGTTAAAAGGTAATGACTTATGCCTGCATTTGTGTCAAAATTGATTTTAACAAGCCATTACCAAATGCTAGTGAAATGAGTGCGGGCCCTTTTTCATGGGTACAACAGCTAGATTATGAAACCCTCCCTTTCCACTGTGATCTATGTCATGCTTATGGGCATTTGTAGTGATGGTGTCCCACCTCAAAATCCACTGCACCTCAGCCAGCTCAATTTACTCGCACTCCTAGTATTGACAAGGAAAGGGGTCCAATTCTAGGTGAGATGCCTGAAACTGATGGTTTTATGCTGGTTAAAGGCTGATATAGAAATAAAGGCCAAAAATAGTCCTAGAAGGAAAGATAATTAGATGACTCGCTCAATAGATTTGAAATATTGTATGACCTTAATCAGTAAGAGGTGAATCCTGGGTTGACGATTTTAGACTAGGGGATTGAGGGACTAGCTCATGAGACCAATGCTTCAAGGGCTTTAACTGAAACATAGGATGCTAAAAATTGTCATATGGATATGGACCAGTAGCTAATAATTTTGGAAGGAATGACTTCCTCAATTGCTTCCCTTAAAGAAGATATAAATATGCCCCTTACCAAGAAAATTGGGGACCCAGGGGTAGCAAGAAGTAGTAAATCTTTTCCTCATCTTAGACTTCTACAAAAAGACCTTAAGAAAGGAGGGGGAGAGAAATCTGGCAAGCCTGGTAGAAAAAAGGACCAAGAAAAGATAAAGCTAATGGAAGAGACTTTGGTGGAGTCAAGGTCAATAAATACTCTGGATGCACACTTTTTGAGCTCTCTAAAATGATTATAATATCTTGGAATGTAAGGGGTTTAAACAACAACCCCAGATAAAATGATGTTCACAACCTAATTAAAAGTCATAGGCTGGATGTCCTTTTTTTGTAGGAGACTAAGCTTTCAGTTGAAGACATGTCCAGACTTGCACCCAAGTTGTGGTGGCAAGGAGAATGTCGATGCATTGGCGCTATCGGATACTCAAGAGGACTAGCTTGTCTATGGAACCCATGAAAGATTGGCCTAATAAGCTGGCTAACTTCTAAATACTCCATGATTATGATTGCTTCTAGCTTTGAGATGGGGGAAGTCATTCTCTTCTCCAATATCTATGCTCCCAATGATTGGTGGGGTAAAAACTCCTTATGGGGCCACATAAGTTTTGTTTGTAGCCTAGCCCCCTTCCACCCTTGGATTATGGCAGGTGATTTTAATGTTATTCTTGATTTGATTGAAAAGAGTGGTGGCATGTCAAGGCTAGACCCATCTACTTTGCTAATGCGTAACTACATTGAAATTTTGAATTTAGTTGATGTCAGGCCCAATAATAGATAGTTTACTTGGAGCAACTATAGGAGCGGGAAACATTGCATTGCTAAGAGACTTGACCATTTTCTTGTCTCAACTTTTTGGGTTAGAGGTATGTGGTCTACGAGTTCTAAAATTTTGGATTGGAGAGGATTAGACTATTGGCCCATCAAGCTTGATACTGTCTGACACTCTCCTTCTTTCAGATTTCAACTCATGTGGCTATGGGATCAATCTCTACATGAGTGTGTTACCAATTGGTGGCATTGGGGTAAGCTTGCCCATGTTATGGTGATGTACATTTTTGCCAAAACACTGCAATATGTGAAGTACAAGCTCAAGTAGTGGAATCACCAAAGTTTTGGGAACATTTTGCATGCTAAGGTTATTACACAAACCAAGCTTGATGGTATCATGAGAATAATAAGGGAAGAAGGACTAACTGAAGACTTACTGGAAGAAGAAACACAGGCTGTGAAAGACCTGGAGGAATGTGAGCTATGGGAGGAAATTTTTTAGAAGTAGAAAGCTTGGGTCGAATGGCTCTAGGAGGGGGATAGAAATACATCCTTTTTCTTCAATTCATCCAAATCCAGGAGACATGGCAATTCTATTTCAGCCCTGGTCAATGAAAGAGGTGAGCACCTTAACTCCTTTCTAGCAATTTCAGAGGAGATAGTGCAATACTTATCTACTCTCTTTAGGGAAGATGCTAATGGGGAATCACCAAAAGAAGCTCAAGTTCTCTTCTGCATTTTGTCATTGGTGACGCATGAAATAAATGAAAATTTAATGAAACCAATCACACTTGGAGAGCTTGAGGAAACCATTGTTCAGATGAAAAAAGGGAAAACGACTAGCCCTGACGACTTCCCAACTGAATTCTACCAAGAATTCTAGGATATCATCAAACTTGACCTTTTAGCTATTGTCCAAGAATCTCAATGGAATAAACAAATGCTTAAGGCTAAAAATGTGACCTATCTTGCTCTCATACCTAAATGTGAAGGTGCTAATAGGCTAAGTCAATTCTGCCCCATATCCCTTTGCAATGTTGTTTACAAAATTATATCTAAAATCATTGCAGACAAGTTAAAAAGAGGGTTGAGTGCTATGATCTCTGAAGAGCAGAGTGGTTTTGTGGAAGGCAGGCAAATCTTGGATGGTATTGTTATTGTTGTTGAGTTCATTCACTCCATGGCCAGCTCAAAAGATAAGGCAATGTTCATTAAATTGGATATGGCCAAAGCCTTTGATAGGGTTAGATGGTCATTCCTATGGAAGGTTCTTCATGCTTTTGGCTTTGTGGATGAATGGACTCAATGGGTCATGAGCTATATTTCCTCAGCTTCCTTCTCAATGCTTATCAATGGAGAACACACGGATCTTTTTGGTGCTATAAGAGGGTTGCAACAAGGTGAATCTCTGTCTCTGTACCCTTTTCTTCTCCTTGCTGAAGGTTTGGGGAGGTTGATCATCAGGAATAGAGAGGAAGGACATATCCAAGGATGGCAATGGCGAGGGGAATTGTTGATGTAATCACACCTATAATTTGTTCATGACACTGCCCTTATGGGCATGTCAACAATGACTGAAGCTGCTAATTTACGCAGGGTGTTAGATGTTTGACTAATGGCCTCGAGACAAAAGGTTAATGAAGATAAGTCATCTATCTTCTTCTTCTTCAATACTCTGGGCCCTATTTAGCAGTGGATCATGAGGACTCTACATTTTTAGATTGGGACTCCCCCCTTGATTTACTTGGATATCCCTATCTCAACTAGCCATACATCTAAAGAATCTTGGTAGACTATTTTGGATAAATTTCAAGTGAAAGTGAATCATTGGACACATAGGTGGCTATCCTTTGTGGGTGAAGTAAAACTTATCCAATTTGTGGTGTAAGCTTTACCCATTTACAGGTGTATGCTCTAAGTTACCCCGATGGGATTTGTTAAGGAGTTTGATTTAGTTACCAGACAATTCTTATGGGCTGGTAGTCTGACATCCACTAAATGGAGCCTTATTATACAGGAGATTGTCTATAGCCCCAATTAATATGACAAGCTTAGTCTGAGGTAGATGGACTTAAATGGTATTGCTTTGGTAGCCAAACTCTATTGGCAATGGTGCACTAAACAAGACAAAGCTGGGGCCAAAATTCTCTCACAAAAGTATTACTTTGGAACCATTCATAGGGACTTTCCTCACTATCTGCTTATTGGGAAAGGTTAGGCAATATGGGGTACTCTCAAAAAAGTGGTTGCTCTCATCAAGAATGGCTTATTATAGATTTGTAAACAGGGATCTAAGGCTCTCTTTTGGTCTGACTCTTGGGATGGTTATCCTCCCATCATTTCTCAGTTTCCAAATTTGTTGAACCTTTATCAAAGATTCCTTGATGTTGGCTAGTCTTGAGTGAGTGACTTCAAAGATTACATTACACAAGGATAGGTGGAGGTAGCTCACTGGAAAGCTCCCAAAACTTGGCCTATTAATGGAATGCAGGAAGAGAATGAGGAACTATTGGGCATCCTTTCCAGGTGTCACTGTAGTCCTCTTCAAGAGGAGGATGAGTTAGCTTTGTCTCCCAATCCCAAGGGAGCTTACACAGTTTCATCTAGATATCAGGCTTTACTTCTTTAGAGATTGGGCAGGGGGAAGTGCATTGGTGGAGATAGGTCTAGAATAAATTCACATGGCCTAAATGCAACTGTTTTGCTTGGATGCTATCTTGGAATAGGTGCTTGACCTGGGACAATCTCTAAAAGAGAGGTTTCCAAGGCCCTTCTATATGTGTTATGTGTAGAGTGGCTGAGGAGGATTCAACACACCTTTTTTTGTGATGCCCCTTTACCTTGCAACTCTGGCATTATTGGTGGGATGTTTGGTAGTGCCCATGTCTTCATGCTCAATCTGTGGTCAATTTCTATAATGGATTGGGAGAACCCCCTCAAGGATGCCCTTCTTATAGGACATATGGCTGGGTGGCCCCATTTTTCTATTCTGGCAGATCTGGCTTGAGAGAAATAGGCAAATTTTTTGGGGGGTGAGGGTCATGGCACAAAAAGTATGGCAGAAAGTGGTGGGGATGATCTAGGAAACCATCCAAGCAAAGAGTGTAATCTGCCTTCCTTTGACCAAATAGGATGCTCAGGTGGTGGTGTGACTTGGATTCCATTAGTTAACTGGTAAGTCCACATGTGTCAGGAGGAGCAAGCAGGTCAAGGAGCAGATTCTCAGGACTAGTCACTGGCAACACCCCCTAGTGGGATTCTCAAGATCAATATGGATGGTTCCTCTAGAGGTAATCTGGGACCCATGGGTACTGGAGGGATAGGAAGGGATTTTGAAGGTATGGTGATTTTTATTTTTGTGATTCCTGAGGGGCTAAAAACCATTAACATGATGGAAGGTCAAGCCACTCTTTATGCCCTTGAGAAGGCCTAGGTGTTAGGTTGGCACAGGATTATCTACAAATTAGACTCTCAAGCTTGATTAACTTGCTCATTAAGAGGAAAGTATTGGATGTCAATTGGCAACTATCTCTGATTGTGCAACAAATTTTATAGATTTGCTCACTTATGGATATCGTTGCTTTTGCTCATATTCTATGAGAATGGAATAGGGCAGTGGATTTTTTGGCTAAATGGGTGTCTAACCATTTGGATGGTGGAAACATTGAGGATTGGAGGTCTCTCTCCCCAACATTGCATTCTGATTTGGAAAGAATTTTGGAGGCTGATAGGGAGGTTCATAATATTGTCTAGTTGGGCGTGTGCCTAGTTTTTTAGTTTATGTTGCTTTCTTCTAGGGGTTTCTTCCCCCCATTCTTCTTGTTATGCTCTTTTCTTATTAATATTATTTTTACCCCTTTTTATTTATTTTTTCTAAAAAGGTGACCCATAGTGCATGTATATAGTTCCCATTATCGAATATAAGAAATATGACATCATATAAAGTGGCCACCAACAATTCGCTTATCCTTTTTTAAAACATGTTGTCATACCCTGACACTAATTATGTTCCCAAGGCAAAATTTAAGGCTGAGGTCATCAACATGTTCAAAGTTAGAACCCATTCTAGGTGAATAAAATGGATACTAAAAAAACCATAATTTTTTTCTAAGAGGGTCATTCCAATGCAAATCCCTATTATAAAGTTAGTGATATGTATAGGGTTATTCTCTTTTGGGATGATAATTTCATTGAAGATAAGCTAGGTTATACAATGGCTCCTTACATGATAATATGTGGTATCCACACTAGGATAGGGTGGTCAAATTCAAATTTAATTAAAGTATTGAGATCATAGACATTAAGGATTAATGGCACATGAACTAGAAATCAATGTAGGAGATCTTAAGTATGTAAATTGATCCCTCAACCAAGTTCACATCATTCAATCATTTGCGCTTGAGTAGAATTTATCTTCAAGAAATCCCAAGAGCCCTAACTACTATCACAATGAATTATGACTTAAGATATTTATCTAAATGAAGAAACACCATTATCAAAAGCTTACAAAACATTAGTAATTAGCAAAGTTACCATGGCATCATCTTCCAAGACTTATAAGATAGCCCTGGCACCATCTAGGTTATTAATCAAGGACCCTATAGAATACATTGATACTATGTTTGAGCCTACTACATTTGATGGGAATTATTTTAATTATTCAACATTATGGGAATTAGTCAAGGATGATAATATGTTGGCATTGGAAGAATGCATAGCAGTGGAGGATAAGCAGTAGATAAAAGACATTCTCCCTCTCAAGAACCAGGCCCTGCACTATGCTACTACAAAACTAGAAGTGATTCCATATAATGATTTGCTATGGGGTCTATTCTTTGAATGGAAAATCATGGATGGAGGTTATCTACATTATATAGACAATGAAATTGTTTTCACATGCATATCTAGAGAATTATTCAATATGCATCTAATCTTGCCTATTGTAGATGTTACATATGATTTACATACTATAGTTACATGGAAAAGGTAAAATCATCTAGAGTGATCTCTTAAAAAATGGTTGCTACCCAGGAAAAAATTCACCTTGAAACAATATTCCAAGGGCCTAGTCCCAATTACTAGTTTTAGAATGGGAATCTGTATAGGGATGTCACTATTAAATAGGTTCTTTGGTCATGCTAGTATCTACTACATACACCTAAAATGGGTTCCCCTTCTAGACCTTCTGACTACCTTCAAGCATACATATGCATTGGTGTAAATCATTAGCACATGCATATAGAGACAGATTCTAGAGATGGACAAATAACCATTAAGGGGAAATTTATATATGATATCCTATCTATTGGACTCAATCATAGGCAATGCGTATAGGAATAATAGATTCCTATGGGATGCCAATGATGAGTTCATAAAAAATAGTATATGTGACTACTATATCTTTGTGAATATTTATTCACATGTAAGGAACATAATCAAAATTAACAAGGACCTTTATCCTTAGGTATGGATAGATATTCATGATGAGCTATTAGCGAGAATTTCTCCAAGCATAGCTTAAGCACTGGCCATTAACATTAGATATTACTAACTATATCTAGATTTCACAATGATTATTGTGGTGGGGCACAAATTATATCATCTTCAACTTCTAAAGTTTATTTTAGACAAGGTGGCTAAGTAATAAATTGCTCATCAAATTTAGAACAACATAAATGAAGAGCTTATAAAAAATTAGAAGGCCACATTCCATAGGTCTTATGTAACCATTGGGCAAATGCATTACAGCATTCACAGATAGTTTGAAGAGGTTGGTAATGTTATGAATGCGTATGCATTGCCCACCCTTCCTCACAAAAAATAAAACCCTCATGAAAAGGTCCAAAATAAAATTCACACACTCAACCTTAAATATAAACATGAGTCGATCAATCATGACTTTCTCTTGTTGAATTCCAATGATGATAGTGAGGTTAGAGAAAGGGATACCAATGCAAGGTTAAGTGAGGAAATATTGAGAGTAATTCAAGAATAATCATACTTGACACTTAGTGAAGCAATGTTTAAAATTCCATCTCTTAGATAATGGATATCCTCATATTTAGGAGTTGGAGGCCATCACAATAGCAAGAAAGTGAGGTGTTTGCTCCCTAAGAAGCTCAAATATAGCCTTAAGACCAACAAAAATTGGTATATGATGCATCACTTAGTGGATAATAAGAATAAAAAGAAGCTGAGGAGGAATAACTACTTATCTCAGCATAATAACAAACACAAGTACTTCTAGTGCTCCCAATGCCATAATATGGGAACATAGACTGGTCAAAGATTATTTATTGTATAATGCTTAGTCCTCCCACATCCATTGAGAAATAAATTAAAGAGAATGCTCAACTAGAAGCATTTTCATCTAATCCCTTGAAGATTACTCTTCTAGATGGGCTAAGGAACTAGGAGATTTATACTAAGAGGCCCAATTTAAAGAGTATGAAATTGCCAATAGTGACCCCCCTATTTGAAAAAATAGATAGAAAGGTTAATCCCCTTACATAGATGACTTAAAAATATATATGGAGACCCACATGGAAGTTATCATGGTCATACATCAAGGAACTAAAATGGCCAGGCAATAGCTCGATGAAAAGTTGGAAACACTCAAAGAGAAACAATAAGTAATTTAGGTTCCTCAAGAAATTACACATGATGTACAAGATAATTCCCTCAAATTGTATGAAATCCTTAATTCCACTCATTCTTTAAAACTCATCTTGGCTCCACATGTTAAGAGCACAACTAAATTATTCATGTCCCTCAAGGAATATGATAAGTTAAACTTCCTAATGATATATACACCCAATAAGGATTTTAGCCATCTAGATTTAATGACTCCATTTGAGGCCTCAAATTCCCTAAACTTAATGCTAATAAGGATTGAAGAGGCCCCGGTGTAGGTTCTATCTTTGAAGGTATTAGTTAATAAATTGGTTGACTAGGAGAAAGAGACCAAATAGATTTTATCAAGACTAGAGTTATCTACTATTAGAGATAACTGAAGAAGGATGGTGATGAGATTTATATTTGAATAGATGATCAATTAAGCCTGTGATATTTTCAAATAAAGACTACAAAGTTTGAGCCTTGAAAACATAAAGTTTAAGTTAAACATAGTAAGGAAGAAATCCACTGAGGTAGAGGTATTCAAATTATATTTTAGAATGACCAAGGTGGAGCATAATAAGCTAATCAATGAGATTATCAAGGTAACTAGACCATCTCTTCTAGATATGAGTCTAATTAGAGCACATCATGCCAAGGCCTACAAGCACTATCAAGACTTAGAGGTGAAGAAGAAAGTTGCTCAACAAGCTCAATCTACTAGTTCTACCATGCCAATTCTACCAACTCTACCAATAATAAAAACTACCATGTTGATGCCAACTCAGACTACTATTCCTATGGTGAATATGTTTCATACATATAATGTTTCTTGAAGTTCAATTCCAATCACTATGGTAACTACAACTAGTTCTAATATAGTTATCATAGTAGTCTTAATATAATTCAAGAAATAGCCAATTTAGATTGGTTAATTTTGTATTATTTTTCATGTAACCAGTGTACTCAAATAATAAATTCTTAATTACATTTATATATTATAATTAAACTAACTTTTGAGTAGCATGCTTACATTTCATGGTTAGGCTCTTTGTAATGCATCATTATGTAACTCAAACTTATCTTATGATCTATTGATATGTAAAAAAAATTATCTAGTCTTGGAGGATGAGGTGACCTCTTATCTAAGATCTATATATGAGTTGTAACCCTCTTTTAAAGGGTTGAAGTTTTGAATGTAATATAGGAAGAAATCATGAATCTTGATTATCATGAAACTATGTTTGTTGCATCTTCTTCCTTTTTTATGTTCATGAAATTGAATTTTATCTCATTTGTAATTGATTTAATAATTTTATGTGTGCAATAACTATAGATAAATTTGACTATTATTTTTATGAATGATTAATCCTAGATGTGTTATAGCTACTAAATATTTATATGTACATTGATTTGTATAGTTATTAAAGGTTGAAAAATTATTCTAAAGTGTGTAGAAGTGTCTCAGTTGATACAATATTCTATAAGTAAGAAATAGATTGCCATGTATAACTTATTGGTATGATTTGTAACCTTTATTATAAAGGTATGCAACAATATCCTTGAAAAGAGAAATCTTCAATTGAGACCTAGAAACACCTTGTATCTGATTACCTAGACTCCTAGCCATGTTTGTTTATAAGTGAACAACAAATTTTAGAATATTGTCAATGACTCCATGGTGATGTCATGGAGGTTCCCTAGTGAGTGGATGAAGTTCCTTGATAGTCTAAGTGATAATCACAAAGTGTGAAATATGTTTTTTCTAGTATGCTTGAAGTATGATTGGTTGATCCTCAATTTTCGCATGGTTAGAGATGTTTAGGGATGATTATGGTGATTTGAGGATGTGTATGTGGTTACTAAGATGTTTTATATGCTTTGAGTTCTGGTGTTCATAAGTGGAATTCATCTAGTTGTCCATATTTTTCATCTAGACACTTTGGGTCTAGTGGTAAAAAAATTGAGTAGGTAGTTTGATGATGTCACAATTACCACGTGTGGATGAGTAAGGTGGTTTTGATCATATGGTTGTGATCACATTAGTCCCTAGTTCTTATGTGATAAATATAAATTCATGAAAATACATGAATAAAAATATATGCAAGTGCAAATTTAGGCTCCCAAGCATTTTGACAGTGTTTTCCCATACTTAGCCAAATTTGCATGAAGTAAGAAAGAGCTAAGTAAGTAGTTTGATTGTGGCATATCTCATACATGTGGATGTTTTAATAAAATATTATCCTATGGGTTTATTGAGTTTTTTTATTAGTTCTTATGCACCAAATTTTAGGTCATGTGATGTATCACAATAAAATATAGGCATGTACAGTGTTAGGCCCCCAAGAATTTTAACAGTGTTTTCTATGTTTAAATAGAGTCAAATAAGTAATTTGTTGACATCATATATCACACGTGTGGATGTGTCAAGAGAATTTAATAATATTTTACTATTTATATTTTATCCTAGTTTATTTATTCTAATTTTTATATCATGTGATGAAGCACATAAAAATTTATGCATAAGCAAAGTTGGCCTTCAAGGTAGGTCCAGGCATAGTTAGCTATATGGAAGAAAATTCTAAGAGAGCATGTTGATGATGGCATACATTGAAAATGTGTGGGTTCTAAGATAATATTTTTATATTAATGGATTATATTATGTAAGGATATCATATGGTCCAAATTTTAGATCATTCTAAGCTCATAAGAAGTTATTAAGGTTCAAAAATGGCTACTCAGGCAGATAAGCAAGGTTCCCATACTTAGGAAAATATGCAAGAGGTAAAGTTCAAACACGTATAAAGGATATTGATGGATAAATTTTGATCCAAGATGTTATGAATAGTTAATATGGAAAGAATTTCACATTATTTAATTATTAAGCCAAGGTAAAGGATAGAGATCAACAGTGACCATGTGATCATACAGTTGAAGATCTATAATGTGTAATAAGTCAAAGTGGTCAACATGTTTGGTATTTAACAACCTGAATAAATGTTATATATCAATAAAATTAAAAGAATATAAAGGGATAATGATTGAATAATTTGAGTGAGAGCATGATATGAAGTCAAGTAGTTGAGGTTTAACTATGATCGTTGGCATATGAATATTTGAATTTAACAAAGGAAAAATTAGTGCTTTATTTTTCATCAATAACTTTTGATCCAAGATGAATTTCTTGATGAAGTAAAATGAAAATATGAAGAGGATTACATGGAACATATGATGAACCTAATATAAATATATATAAGTGTGTACAATAAAATATAATATGGATCAAATTTGATTGTGTGTTTGTGCTTATTCTACAAGTGACCCGAGAAGAGTAATTGAGCTTATATAGATGTAGTTTCAATGTTTATTAGTGAATTATATATTGGAGAGTGTTGAAAAATCAATGAGGATGCTTGTATGGTATTTAGAGTGTTTACCAATTGATATTTTATATGAACAAAGGATAATAATTTGACTGTGTATTTGTTCATAATGTTCATGTGCACGAGGTTAGTGTTTGAGTTGTTGAGCATAAGCATAGGTGAGAAAAGATGACTATGATCATTTTATGATATAAAAGGAGACATAAGGAGTGTACCCATGTATTTTTAAGTATTCATGTGTTCTTTTTTTGATTGATGTTATTCTAAATGGGTGAATAGGTCTCCATGAGACCTATAAGAGCTACAAGGGCCTTATTAAAAGGTGTAACTACTTAAGGTTGACCTATAGATGTTATGGATGACCTATGAATATTTTATTGAGTTTTGTATACATATGATATATGTATTAAGGTTTAATTCATTCCTAATGGCTGACCAAGATGGGGATGATCATGATTGTTCTATAAATACTAAAACCAAAGATGTTGGTTTCTAGACTTGTAAGACTTGTATGAGAGAGTATGAATGTAGAGCCATGTGAAGGTTAAAAAATTTGAAAGAGAAGGTATAGGTTAGTGAGGACCATTAGAGAGAAAATATGATCAAATATTCTTGTATTATTAAGTTGGTGTAGGAGGACATACATGTCATCGGACCTAATGAGCCTAGAGGAGGAAGAATGAGCAAAGTTTCTCAAGAGGCTATTTAAGAGAGTATATTTTGAAAAAGGGAAAGTTGAAGACCATATGATTTTGGTGATTGATCTAAGAGGTATATTAGAGTGTGGACTATGTTTATGACCATCTATTTATGTTATTTTTATTATGACAAAGTTGTTATAGGTGTGCTAAAGTGAGTGTGAGTGAAGGGTTAAAGAGTGGGGATAGTTGGGATATGTAATGTGTCATAATTGATATTTGTATGTTGGTTTAAGTATTTAATGTGATTTCACCAATATGTAGTGTTTAGGTGATAGAGTTGTTGTTAAGAAGTGTATAGTGTTTCAAAAGGTGGCTTTCGATGCATTAAGTGTGTAGAGTTAAAGATAGTTTATATACTTTGTATCTTCATCAGATTGGCAAGAAATCAATGTTGAGGAGATTTTATGTTAATAGGTGTTTTTATGGTAACTCAAAATCTAAGGTGGTTTTAGCTTCCTTGTAAGGTGAAACTTGATAAAATTTTGGTTGTTGTTATAACTCAGCTAGATATGTATTGTAGCACCTTGTGGGGTTGTAGTCTCACTAATTAGGGATTGTATTTCCTTGATCAGTTGTAGTTGGTCTAAATTAGTTCTTATTATTATAAGAAAATAGTCCAATTTTAGGATCCATTTGGTTTTATTTCCCAAGAGGGTTTCCCACATATGACATTTGTTATGTACTTGATCTTACATTGTCTTTCATTTTCACTGATATGAATTACGTGTATGCCTCATGAATGTATGTATTGAATGATTAAGAGTTTGAAGGAATTGAAATTAAAGTTTTAATATTTGGGATCATTGATTCACTCCCCCTATCACTGATTGTACCTATAACAATTGGTATCAGAGTAGGTCCTTTAGAGGAATCCTAACAACTTGAAGGTGATCCTAAGTAGGTAAAAAGATGGCTAAGCAGTTGAAGAAATAAAATCAATAGTGGAAAGTTGTGATCAAGGAAATTGAAGAATAGATATATAATTTGAAGAAATATGTCAAAGAGGATGAGAATGTTATCAATGATCTCAAGTTTTAGTTATTAGATGCCAAGACAAGCTTGTGTTCAAAATAAAAGGACATCATATGTCATGAAGAAGTTTGCCATGATATTATAAAACAAGTTTATCTAGAAACAGAGCTCATGGGTACACTTGGTGTACTAAAGGAGCAAAATAAAAATAATCACAAGATGAAAAATATGATCAAAGGTATTAGAGCACAAGTCAATTCTTTTGAGGTAAGTTTGATAGATAAAGCATGTAGAATAAAGGATGACATGGCTAAAGAAGCTAAGAGTGATAAGGATACTATCCAAGTTCTCAAAAGTTAGTTAATGGATTAAATTTCAAGTATAAGAGATAAAGAGGATGAGATCATTAAATTGGAAACCAAACTAGGTTCATTGATGGATGAGCATGAGCAATTTGTTGTCAAGATAAGAAATCTTTAATAAGATCAAAACAAGTCAGATAAGGTCAAGAGCAATGAAATAAGACCAGTTAGATGACCAAATACTTCAAGGTATGCTAATTTATTTCATGATCATTATTATACATGTAATAGGTATGTTCATCGAGATAAGGACTATAAAATGAAGTTAGTCAAGTATGTACATTCATGGAACTATAATAGAGGGAGTTTTGGCCAAATATATATTATAGTTTAAATCTGTTAAAATGTATGAATTATGTTATTTGTTTTAGTTGTCATAAGAGTGAAAATATTACTATATTATATCCAAATGGTGTTAAGGGGTCTTCAAGGTATGTCAAAGGATATAAATCTCATAGAAGGTTTGAGAAAGGACAAACTCAGGGATGGAAACCAAAGGTAATCATTACCAATTCCTAAAGTCATAAGGTTGATAATAAAGTTGATATAGAAAGTTATGTTGCAAATTAGGATAATCTCAAGGATGAAGTAGGTAAGATGGATGCAAAATATATGAAG
Organism: Torreya grandis; assembly: GCA_037957365.1. Lineage (NCBI taxonomy): Eukaryota > Viridiplantae > Streptophyta > Pinopsida > Cupressales > Taxaceae > Torreya > Torreya grandis. The sequence goes on along the minus strand of JARHVA010006523.1, from coordinate 457,175 downwards.
GGTTAAACTATGGTATGGATACCTAAGGTAGTAAAGACTACGAATACTAACCTTATTGAGTCCAAGAGTCTTGATGGATTGTTTGCCAAGGTGGAGAAATGATCAAAAATGAAGAGTAAAGAGTTTATGTTGTCAAGATTTGTTGAAAATTTTGAAGAAAATCATCCTTTTAAAATCAACCGAATAATGAAGTGGGACTGCAAGATAGAAAAGGATATGGAGATATGGAAGTCTATTGAGTTTTAGGACTTTTAGTCTCACCATGTCAAGGGGGTGTCTCTATCTAGGCTTGAAGGAGACACTTATTAGTCAAAGGAAGCTTGGTGGTTATTAGATATTTTTTGATGAGAAGGTATGAAAAGAAGGTATGTTTATGCATTCTTTTTATATATATCTATTTTTGGGGAAAGGAAGTTTGAGAAGAATCTCAGTTGTCCTATCTTAAGAAGGAGTTATATTGTTGATCATCATTTGGTTGCTTTAGTATAAAGGTGAGATCCAAATATCTATTTGTATATCACTTTATGGTATATACCAAGTAAGCCTATAATTGAAGGCCTTTCTTTTAAGATTATGTTCTAGATCTTGCTAAGCCTATTAAAGGCTTGTTGAATAGTTGTGTATGCTATGAAATATCACAGTGTTTTGAATATGAGGTATCTATAAATGAGTATTGAATGTAATTGGATAGTATTTGAAGACTTGTTGAAGATGTCATGTTCTTGATGAAGCATGAAGTTAGGGGGAGCTTTATAATTGGTCAGGTCCTGGGATCAAAGGACTGAGTAATTGAATCTAAGAAAGAATGTGTGGAGAATAAATTTTGTGTGTTTAATATGATAATTTCAATTAGATGAGGTTTTTGGTATAGGGGGAGAAACAAGTTCATGATTTTTTCTAGAGGTTTGTGAAGGAGCTATTGTACATGATCATAATGGATGGTTCCAAGTGGCTTAATGAGATTGATGGTATGTCATGAATTTTTTAGTGTTTAAAAAGGTTTGTGCATTTATTTTTTATGCTCTCCAAGTTTTTTTATGGTCTAAAGGTATGTGAGTGCCAATTAAAGATATTTTTATGTGCTCTCAATTTTCTCAGTTTTTGGCTTAAGGGCAACCAGGCGTAAAATGGGTTATAGGAAGTCAAGAATCATAAAGGTGTGAAGGATCAAATATTGGTCAAAAATTGTGTGATGAGTATCTCTAGGTGTTTAAGAAGTTTCAAAGGTAGATGTTGACTAGAAAGAGGTTTGTTGACTCAATTTATTTTGAGATTCTATGGTTTTGGGCTATGCTAGAAAAGTGATCCTCCTTATGATTTGAGGTCTATGGATTCTTAATAATTTGAATGGTCTAAATGGGTTATCAAATCAAGCTTCACAAAGAATTAAAGGTTTATGGTTCTCAAGTTACTCATGTTTTTTGTAAGATGGAGGCCTAATTGTCTAATAGGTTTGTGAAGGAACTTATATTGAAAATGATGATATACATGGTTAAAATTTGTGTTCTTTAGGGGGGATATGATAATGTTCCATATATGATGTTTTAGGTCCTGAAGATGTGTATACTAAAAATTGTGGGCTCTAGAAGTTTTAGGTAGGGCTATAAGGAGGCTACACAGGCATAATTTGAAGAAGAGTGCTTTTTGATTAGTTTTTCCAAAAGAGAAAGGTATGTTTGATTCAAGGTGTTTTCTCAATTTGGTTGAGATAATGTTTCATAGTTGGTTAGTGTCATGATTTTTTGTTGGTGGTCCTTGTGGTAGCTTGAGAGAGAAGGTTAGTAGGATTGTATGTTAGTTTTTCATGGTGTGTGGAGATCTGTGGATGATTAGAAGGTGAAATTACTTAGTAATATTATGGGGATTCCCTCTTATATTTTTCTTTGTGAGTTCCATCAGATTATAATGGTTTTTATATGTTATTTCTTCATTGGTTTTAGTGCTTGGTTGAAGAGAGTGTTGGAATAGAGTAAGAAGAAGTTGTCAAGGTAAGGGGGATTTTATATCATATTTATAAGATGGTCCTTTACTATTTATGTTATTTTTAGGTCATTAGTATTAGTCTGTTACCACTTTTTCATTGTGTCAAATGGGGACAATGTTCATGTTGTGGGAATGCTTGAAGAGAGAGAAGGTGAGTTGCATATTAATATATATGATGGCTATTGACATCAATGAAAAAGGGAGATATTGTTTGAGTATTTTAAATGATTTCATGGTGATGTCATATATGTTACTTAGTGAGTGGATGAAGTGTCTTTATAGTCTAAGTGACAATGACAAAGTGTATAATATGCTTGAAGTATGATTGGATGATCTTCAATTTTGGCATGGTTAGATATGTTCACGGATGAGTATGGTGATTTGAGGATGTGAAATTGGTTCTTAAGATATTTTATATGCTTTTATTTCTGGTGTTCATATGTGGAATTCATCTGATTATCCATATTTTTCATCTAAACACTTTGGGTCTAGTGGCAGAAAATTTGAGTAGGCAATTTGATGACATCACCATTACCACAGGGATATCAGTTAGGGGGAGTTTATCATATGGTTGTGATCGCATTGGTCCCTAGTTATTATGAAATAAATATAAATTCATGTTACTAATCACATAAAAATATATGCATGTGCAAATTTGGACTCCCAATCATTTTGACAAGTTTTCCCATACCTAGCCAAATTTGCATGAGGCAAGAAAGAGTCGAGTAAGTAGTTTGATGGTGGAATATCTCACATGTGTGGACATTTCAAGAGATGTTGATCATATGAGTTTGTTTATTTTTTTGACTATTTTTTATGTTCCAAATTTTAGGTCATGTGATATATCAAAATAAAATATATGTATATGCAAATTTGGGCTGCCATGGATTTTTATAGTGTTTTCTATGTTCAAATGGAGCTGAGTAAGCAATTTGTTGATGTCATATCTCACACATTTGGATGTTTCAAGAGAATTTTATCATAGGGGTTTTTTAAATTTTTATCCTAGTTTATTTTTCCTAAATTTATATCATGTGATGAAAGCACATCAAAAAATATGCATGAGCAAAGTTAGCCTTCTAGGCTGGTTCAGGCATAGTTGGCTCTATGGAAGAAAATTTTGAGTGAGCATGTTGATGATGAAATATATCACACATGTGTGGGCTTTTAGGATCATATTTTTATATTAATGTATTATCCTAAGGAGATCATATGTTCTAAATTTTATATCATTTGTCTAAGGGTAGAAGAAGTTATTAAGGTTCAAAAATGGCTACTCAGGAAAATAAGCAAGGTTCCCATAGTCAAATATGCAAGACGTAAAGTTCAAGAAAGTTTCAGGGAGATAGATAGAGTGAATTAAATCCGTTATCTTAGGAATAAGTGATATGTAAATAATTTCACATTTTTTAATGATTGAGCAAAGGTAAAGGATAGAGATCAATAGTGAGCATGTGATCGTATAGTTGAAGATCTATGGCACATAGTAAGTCAAAGTGGTCAATATGTTCGATGTTTAACAACCCAAATTAAATTTATAGATAAAGTAAATTCAAAGAATATTTATGGATTGTGATTGGACATGTTGAGTGAGATCACAAGATAAAGGAAAGTGGTCGAGGTTTAACTATGACCATTGGCATTTGAATATTTAAATTTAACAAAGGAAAAATTAGTGCTCTTTTTTTAATCCATAACTTTTGATCCACAATGAATTTATTAATTAAGTAAAAATAAAATATGAATATGAATCCATGGTTCATCTAGTGAACCTAATTTCAAGATATAAAAGTGTGTACATTCAAATATATTATTAATCAAAGTTGACTATGTGTTTGTGCTTATTTTGCAAGTGACCTAAGAAGAGTAATTGAGCTTATATAGATTATATTTTGATGTTTCTTGATGAATTAACTATTGGGGAGTGTCTTATAATCTATGAGGATTATTTTTATGGTCTTTATAGGTTTTAACAATTGATATTTTTTATGAACAAAGGTTAACAATTTGATTGTGTATTTGTTCATAATGTTTCTGTGCACCAAGTTAGTGTTCAAGTTGTTTGAGCATATGCAAATGTGAGAAAATATGACTATGATCATTTGAGGATGTCAATGGGGACACAAGGAGTGGACCCATGTATTTGAAATTTGTCATGTTTTTATTTTGATCAATTTTGTGCTAAATGGGTGATAGGTCTCCATGAGGCCTATAAGAGATACAAGGGCCTTATTAAAAGGTGTCATTGCTTAAGGGTGACCCATAGATGTTATGGCAAACATATGAAGATTGTATTGAGCTATGTATTCATATGATAGATTTATTAAGGGTTAATACATGACTAATGGCCAACCAAGATGGTGATGATCATTATTTCTCTATAAATATTGAAACCAAAGATGATGGTTTATAGACTTGTAAGACTTGTATGAGAGAGCATGAATGTGGAGCCAAGTGAAGGTAAGAAATTTTATAAGATAATTTATAGGTTAGTGAGGACTAGTAGAGAGTGAAGATGATAATACATGCTTATCTAATTAATTTGGTGCAAGAGGACATATAGTTCATTGGACCTAATGAGCCTAGAGGAGGCAAAATGAGCAAAGTTGCTTAAGAGGTTGTTTGAGATAGTATATTATGAGAGAAGGTGAGGTGAATATTGTATGAGATTGGTGATTGATTTGAGAGGTGTATTAAAGTGTGGATTTTGTGTATGAACATCTAGTCATGTTGGTTTTATTATGATAGAGTTGGTGTAGGTATGTTGAAGCGAGTGTGAGAAAACAATTAAAGAGTGGGGAAGTTGGGATATGTAATGTGTCCTAATTGATATTTATTTTTTGGTTTAATTATGTAATGTGATTTGACTAATAAGGAGTGTTTAGGTGATAGAGTATTTCTAATAAGTGTAGAGTGGTTGAAAAGGTGGCTTTGGATGCATCGAGTGTGCAGAGTTAAAGAGAGATGATATACATTATATATCCATTAGATTGGTAGGAAATAAGTGTTGAGCAGATGTTATATTCATAGGTGTTGTTGTGGAAGATCAACATATAGGGTGGTTTCATTCTCCTTTCAAGGTGAAACTTTCCAAAAGTTTAGTTATTGTTAGAGCTCAACTAGATAGGTGTTGTAGCACTTTGTGGGATTGTAGTCTCACTAAATAAGGATTATAGCTCTTTGATTAGTTGTATCTAGTCTGAATTGGTTATTTTTACTATAATAAAATAATCCAATTATAGGTTATATTAGGTTTTATTCCCCAAGATGGTTTCCCACGTATGACATGTGTTATGTGATTAATCTTGCATTATCTTTCTTGATCATTGATATGAATGATGTGTATGCCTCATGAATGTATGTATTGAATGACTAATAGTTTTAAGGAATTGAAACTAAATTTTTAATATCTAGGCTCACTGATTCACGCCCCCCCCCCCTCTTGGTGATTTTACCTCTAACAACAACTACAAACAATAAATAGAAGTCTTTGAGAGACTTATCTTCTAAAGAGATAGAATAAAAATCTCTTGTTCAAAGACATAAAATTCTTCTCTATCTTACCCTTCCCATTTTTTGAAGTTTCACTTAATCCTTATTTCTCTTACTAAAGATCAATTTCCTAAATACTTTGAATCATAGAATTCCTTTCAAAAGGATTTGCTCTCAATGTTTTCAAAACAAAGGTTTCCAAAAAGTATCCTTCTAGTGGAATGTCTCAAAAATGCAAATTTATAATGGAAATTTTCCAGTGTAAATTCCCAACATAAAAGCCTCAGAAGATATAACCCAATGAGAATGTTTTTGAATAAAAAGTTCCTGATAAAAAATCTCTCAGAGACTAAGACTATGAAGAAAGCTACCATTTGAAAAACTTTCCAAAGTAATTATTGCCACCATAAAATTTCCAAAAGGAAATTACTGAAGTAAAGCTTCTATGGACTAATTTTTCCTAAATAATTCCTTTAATATGAAATTCACCAATGAGAAAACTTACGCAACAAAAGTTGTTGATATAAAACTCTTGACATTAAACTTCCTAGAGGGAAATCTTTCATAGATAAAGTTTCCAACATGAATGTTTCCAATGTAAAGATTCTAAGAGAGTTGAATAAGGTAGATCACCCATGCTTCATTTCTTATAGAATGAGGTTATTTGAATATTTATAAAAATGAATAATTACCATGTTATCATACATTAAAGGGGAATTTGAAGGTATCTCTTAGTAGATACCTTTAACATGCACACAAATGGAATTTTACTTTATCTTGAAGGTCCTTGTAATATATTCAAGGTATATCCTATGAGATAGCTTAAAGTTATCCATGAAGGTATTCCAAGGCCCTTTAAGGAGTCTCCTCATGGATACCTTGAGGTTGAACTTTCCCAGTGTTACTGACATGTATAAGGGATGCAATGAGTAAAGAGGTGTTTCAATCAAATAAGGTAGTTATCAATACATTTATTATTTTGTATAAGGTCTATTTAGTGCATTGTTATAAAAATGGTTGGTGATATTAGTAGCCCACTTAGTGGGTATTTACCTTGTAAATAGATTATTTGTAAAAATTAAGTCATCAAGGTGCTTGATCCATGTTAATTCCCATGAGATCAAGCCACTAAGTTGGTTTCCATTGAGATGAAGGATATTAATATAGGTGAAATTAGTGAGTTGATTGGGAATGGGTCCTATGAAATGGTTTTTAGGAATATCTAATTTCACAAGAAATGGAATCCATTTTCAAAGTTCCTTTAGGATTTTACCTAAAATACTATTACTAGAGACATCCAAGTAAGTCATGACACCATAGTTCCATAAGAGGTTAGGGAAAACTCCTTCCAAAGTCAGTATAGGGAGATTAATTCTCAACACTTTCCTATTATCACTATGTATGCATTCAATTCCCATAAAGTTGTAGATGAATCAAGTCTATGCTACTGTTCCCAAACTACCACATGAAGTAGGATTAGTTTTGGTCTTTCAATTCTTTTTTAGTCTCATTGATGCATATGATGTTATCTTCTCCAAACTTTGTGATGGGGGTCATTAATTGGCATGGAATTGACCACACCATATATACCTCAAATAACATCAAACTCATAATGCCTATATTTCCCATGGCTTGGCTTGGTTTGCCTTGGTTTAGGTTGGATTGGCTTATTATAAGAGGATATCAACAAGCTATAGTGGCTTAAAATAAAAGGCAAATACAAATGGGATTTGATTATTCCCTACATCAAACTCCACTCCTCCCTTATATTTTTCCATTACTTTTCTCACCACTAATAGATGAATGATTATTATTAGTAAGATGTGAGGGTTCAAAACTAGACATTAATATCTCAATAGACCCCTTCATGCACACCTTTGTAGGCCAAATCCATATGCTTATTGATTCTTATTTTTGAGTAAAATGTATAAAATAAGAGAGGTGAAGGTTAAATACTCTACCTTCCTAGTCAATAAGGCATCTAGACTAATCTCATTCCCATTCCTGACATGAAAGCTCTCGATGTGAAACTTCGTAGAGTGAAACTTTTTTAAAGTGAAAATTTCAATACAAATCTAGTAATGAGAAAACCTTCTTAGGAGGTATTGTTATCACCAAATATTTCACCCCATAGGAGTTTTTTCAAGCCTACTCCAAATTTGGGAAACATTTTTATACTTCTAGGTATGTGGGTTTACCTATAGTAGAATTAGACCTCTAGGTTTATCTCCCTAAATTTACCTTGAAGTGATTATCACCTATACTAATTTTTTATTTGTGAGAAGGATACAAGTATGCATTAAATAAATATAATCTAATGGGGTGATACACCATAAGGATTTCCATAATTCTATCATACTTCTTTCACTAAGAAACAAGACATACAAAATAGCTTCAAAGTCCTAAGATGGTTTAACATAAGTATTTCAATATAAAGGTGATATGCATGATATAAGTCAAAGTAAGTAGACCAAAGATAAGATTGTTTAATCCAAAGACACTTGTACACATGAAGGGAGCCAAACACACTAGATACATTGTATATGTCCTATTATAATGAAAACTTCTTGCACTGGACATGAAAGGATAAGGAGAAGTAAGGATAGAATCACTAAATCTCACCATTCATCACTTAACCTCACCATTCATCACTTTACACACTTAGACAAGACGTTCATGAACTAAAAACCATATTTATTATATTATTCAAAGAAAAAGGATAACATTAAACTAGAAGGGCATCACCATACATGGTATGTAACTATCTACAAGAGCCTAAATGGCTAGTACTTATAAAATATGAGAAAGGAGAGAGAAGACTGAAGTCCAAGTGTCACAAGAATAGGTGTCAAGCTAAGATAATAAGTTAAATATACAATATAATGAAGTATTATAAATACCATGTAAGGTCTACATGGATAAATTCCCTTCAAGGGAATTAAACTTCTCAAATATGGCATAGAAGTCTCTCATATAGCATCTTAAAACTACCTTCATCATTTGGTCATCCTTCAACACTCAACAATAGACTAGGGACATATGAGATCATTGAAATATGAGGAAGGGGTTAGAAATAGGATCCACCATGAATTAGATGTGTCCCTAATTATCAATATTATTTTGGCCAAGTGCTCTCACTACTTGTAGTCATAATCACTCTTCTTTCACTCATCCTTCACACTTGACACTAAGGTGTGATTTAGTTTCTCAAACAAGTCCATACAAGGGAGTATGTGACACTTGTAAAGATACCCCATTCCCTTAGATTCATCAATAAAAAATTAAAAGGCCTCCCAATTAGATTTAGCACCTTCTCACTACGTGATCACTCTTCATTCACTTTATCATTCTAGACTAGTTAAAGTGGAGGTGCTAATAAAGGTACTTTTATTCTTTCCTGACTCCTCATATATATATATATATATATATATATATATATATATATATATATATATATATATATATATATATATATATATATATATATATGAGGAGTTAGGATAAGTCACATTCTACCTCCCCAAGTGATTTGCATCCATTGAAACCTTTTTTTACCTAAAAACACATAAATATGTCAAGAAAAATAGTTTTTTCCTCTATCTGTATAAATAGGGTACAACTCCATCTGATAAGAAGGAACCCTACATAGTTGTCTATAATTCCAAATCACTTTGTTCCTCAAACTAGCCCTCATGGATGCATTTCCTTTTTCATCTTTCCCATCAAGTCATTAATGTTGTCACTTAAAATTTCACCTAATGAGGATATAGGAAAAAATTATCCTAGTTCAAGTGAGATAATGGAACCACCTCAAGGCTATAGGTATCCCTATTAGGAGGTGGATCTCTAGATTATGGGTTATCTCCCCTTGATGCATCACTAAAGATCATATCCTACTACTAACACTTTAGGGATGAAAAGGGATAGGGATAACATGAAAATAAACCTATTATATAGGAGGTGATATACCAAAATATTTTCTCTACTCATACCCTTAAAATGCACTTAGAACTAAGGATAAGTTGCACATACACTTCATCTAAATGTCAATCTTTCCTCTCACATCAATGCTTCAACATGAGGTCTTGGAGATAACATAAGTTAGGAGGAACTAGACAGTAGGAATTATAAGACACTATAGTAAGTAGCCTAATCACTACACCTATAATCCAGTTTGACACTTCTTGCTGACCTATAAGAGAGAGATCACAAACACACAAGGTACTAAGGAGAGTAATTTGTGAAGGTAAATGAAACTTACATTTGCACAAGATCAACAATCATCGTGTAAACTTAGTGAAACATTTAAATGAGATAAAACACTTGTATTTATTTATTAAAGGAAAAAAAGTGTTAGGTCTTCACCATACCCAGGAAAAGAGATGCATATAATATCTAAGAAGGCTCAATTTATAGAATAAATGGGAAGAGATAGAGAACGGAAATCCAAGAGTCACTTGGACATGTGTCAAAATGTGAATATCAGTTACAAATACATGAGAGAGAGTTATGGGGATACCCATGTCATGTCAATAGTAAAAAATTTCATCTCCAATTATCCAAGACCTACAAAGTGGTCAAGAAATTCCTTTTCTATGCATAGAAAACTGCCCCTCATGATTAGCCTTCCAAAACTACCCTAATCTACAATTGATCAATTTTGATGATGGATTTGAGTAGGAGAGGTCACTAATAGGTCCTTAGATGAATTGGAGAGGCACCTGATCATCCCTATCATTTTTTCCATGCATGATCATACTTGGCAGTCCCAAAATAACTCTTTCCCCTTTACCTCTCACACTTGGCACCTAAAATCTCTTCAAACCTACAATATGATCCATAAAAGAAGAGGAATGGAATGTGTCCAAATTTTATATGGAATAATTTATAATAAATAAACCTTAAAAGGTTTTCTAAATGAAGATTCACCATTTTCTCTAAGTCTTCCTTAGTTGGCTCACTAGGTTGGCTGAAATAAGAGAGATAATAGGCACACTTAGGGGTTGAGATAATATAATGACCATGGGGACTTATAAAAAGTCCTAATATCTCCTCCAAAATTTATTTGGTCTCCTATAAGTTCATCATACCTACACAACATAAAAAATGGCCAAAATAAGCCCTATTTCATATAGGTTCATATAATCTAATCCCATGACTCTGATCGTCATGTAGCTGGAACTAACTTCTCTTAAATAATCATGGTAAAATTAAACAATATAGATGGAAATTTAGTCTCATTTTCACTATCAGGTCCTAAAATAGGGTTTGAGAGGGTTTTTCAGTGACTAGCCCTCTTAGCCTTTGTTCATAAGGTTTGACATTGAACTTATGATCAAATGACACTTGTGGATTCTTAAGGACCCCCTTCAACTTCCTTGAATAGATCCATGTCCCATGCAAAGGCTCATGAAAGGTATGAGCATTATAACTTGGCATTTGGTCTCTTCTTATGCATTTTATGAGGCCTATGAAAGTAATGAAGCTCTATTAATGGAGTCTATAGTTATACTGATGGAGTTCATAGTTCTATTATAGGAGTCTATATCTAGATTGATGAAGTATATATTTTTTTATGATGGATTAAAAATATATAAAATACCTCTGAAATCATGAACTCATCAAGTGGAAAACATGGATAAGGTCAAAAATTCACATGACCCTCAATTTGGCTTCTAGGCTTAAGGGTTTCCTTCTTGCATGACTGTAACCCTTCTTAGTTAGAGCATCATGATTTATTTAAAATATTATATAATTTTTTTTTTTATCTTTTTTTAGGTTTCCTCTATCTTCTCCAATCATCACTTGGGCTTGTTTGACCTCTAGTCCATCCATCTCACCACTTTTCCTTCAAACTGTCTCCTCATGCATGAGAAAAATGCCCCTGATTTGAGACAAAATAGAGAGGTTATATACCATTAGTATTGAAATATATTTTTTTTGTCATATTATTTGACTCCTAAGTGTAATATATACCAAATCTGAGCTTCTAACTCCTCCATTTGACACTCTAACTCTTTAAATTCCTAAGGTAGACTTATAAGCAGACAACCTATGAGGGTAGGCAGGGTATAGGTTTGGTTTGGAGATTTTGGGGAGTTTAATTTGAGGTTTTTTAAGAAATTTATGGATCATAAATGATTAAAATTATTAATTTAAACCATATCTATCTATTTACCCTTCAAATACCTTCTTATGCCTTTGGAGATATGGACCAGGTCTTTGACTGCCCATAAGGGGAACCCTATTTTAGGCCTAGTTGTAGGTGATTTTGAGCTTGGTTTATGTTTTAGGAACACAAAAAACTTCCTTTAAATGTTATACGTCTCATAAAATTTATTATTTATCATTTTTCTAAGGCTAAACTCCATTTCTTGCACTAGTTCATCCTCCATTCCCAAGACTGAGATACCTACCTATTAAGGACTGAGACACTCCTAAAATCCTAGTTGCAGGTCTAGGTTTGTGCTTTTATTGGTGTTTTTGGCCCTCATTTCCATGGTTATTAGGTTATGGTTCCATCTTAATTATCTAGTTTCATTTTGAAACCTTCAAGCCCTATCAATTCCCTACTTAGGTCCTCCATCAAGATACCTTTGTCTTGACTATCACAGTCATAACTCTACCCTGTAGGTGAGTCTTTGGCAAGGATTAGGACTTTTAGATGGTATAATTAGGTTTTAAATGAGTTACTTGGGATCAAAATTCACATTTATTTCCCTTACATTCACTTTTAATGCTCTAAATGAGGTCCAAACCTCCAACTTCTACCTCACTACCTATATACTCTTTGACTGACTATGTTTATGCATTTTAGACTACATGTATGTGATCTTGGGGAAATTTTAGGCTTTCTTGAGTTTTTTGGATTTCTCATGAAGATTTTGGTGTAAAAAAACATCCTAATAAATTTGGAAACCTATAAAAATGCCAAGGAACCTAGCTCCCAACTCATTGTCATATAAACCTATTCTATATGGCCTCTCTTAGGTCTGTGTACGGACAAGGGAGGGTACATTAGTGATCAAAACCCAAAATACACCCTTTTTCTTATAATTTAAGCTTATTATTACCATTTTGATCATTTAGGATTGATATGCATTGATTAGATATCTTAGGATCACAAATAGAAGTGCAAAGTCACTTTTTTATCCACACCCTATAAGTTTGACTACCTCTTTTCAATGGTTTATTGGCATCTTTGAGACCTTGAACCTCCATATTCCACTTACCCTTTGCTTATAACTGTCATATTTATTTTATTTAGATATGGATACAATATTATCCAAATTTAATGTCTATATCACCTTGAAATTGCATTTAATGATTCCCTAAAAAACTACCTAGGCCACTATTTGCAACTTTCAGGGACTCTGAGCCCAATACAGTAAGCTCATCCTCTTGAAGGTAAAATAAAAATTTCATAGAATTTTCACCTTCATGGCATGAAATATAATACCATTTTATCACGAAAAATCCTAAAACTTAAATCCACCATGCTTTTACTCTTCACACCTTTGTACAACTCATAGAGCTCAAGTACGGTGATTGTGAACTGACTAGACAGTGAACAAGGAAATTAGGAAATTTGATTTGAATGAGTATTCCAATTTGATATATCATAAGGTGATTAAATATAATAAATTTTAAAACATTAATTCAAGCATACTAGAATCACCATGGAGACCCTTCTATGATGGGAAAACCTAGACTACACATCTGAAGCAACCAACTTGAGAAACAAGCAAACTTGTAAATCTCCTTCAAGGGAAATGAGAGATAAAGTGTTAGATGATTATAAAATAATGTATATTTTATATTTACACATATAAACACTCTATAAATCTCACATAGCTCCATGGATTCTTGAAAATAAGAAACATATTCAAAACCATACCCCTCTTCAATGTAATTTCATAAAAGGTTGCATGGAGTATTAGCATTTATTAATAAAGGATAAGGAACCAATATAAGACTTATTTAAATTAAATTTAAGTATAATAATATTAATTTACACCTATAAAATCATTCATCTTGACTCCACCTGTACAACCCATAATGAGTGTTTGAACTTATACTTCCCTTGCTTACCAATGGAAAATGAAGAGAAATGCATTGTAGATGAAAATTTGTATGCAATATATACAATAAGAATGTTTATATGACCTTTGGGAAGGTGAATATTAAGACCACCAAGTTTTTAGCTAAAGATCAAGTTATGGAAATCATACAAGTGCCCAAAAGGGCCTAAAAACAAGGAGAAACTCCCATTTTTTGAACATAACTGACTCTTGGCTGACATCTAAATATAACTAACATGATTATGACCTATTCCAAATTTAAAATCACCTTTTTGACAAATTTTCCCTCTTGTTAGTCCATATAATTCAATAAATGGGCTAGAAAGTAGCCAAAAGACCCTTTTTTGCACATGAGACATAACAAATGACCAATTTATGACTTGTAAACACATTAAAACATGATAAATGCCATATTAGGACAATTTGACACAAAATTATCCTCTAACCAAGTTTTAAAAAAGCTTTATCATGTTTGATTTTGGTTGACTAAGCCATTTTAAGGAAGATGAGCTTTAACCAAGACTAGGGAAAGGCTAGGTGAGATAATAGACTAACATGACACCTTACAGGATACATGGGAACCTTATTGAAATGTTTAAAATATTATGGGTTGACATCATTTGAATAGAATCCAAATTTGGTCAACAATTTGGCAACTCCTAGGGGTAACATGTTTGCATATGTTAACAACTAGTAGCCTTATCCTATCCAATGGGTAAGGGAGTCAAAACACACTTGGAAATATTAGGACTAGACCTTGCATTAGCAAAATATGAAACTAAATTACCTCAAAACAAAATAAAATAAATGAAAACACACAAAAAGTAAAAACAAATATCAAAACAAAACACACACACACATGTGCTCAAGGTACTTACGAGAAACAAAGGACAGCTACTATGTACAACTAACCATACACATACCTCCTCTTAAATCAAAAGGGAATATTTATATCCCTCTTACTTTATGGAATGAATGATTAGATGAATCAAAAATATTTTTGTCTCTTAGTATTGCTACTTTCATGCCTCTTACAAGGTTTGCCAACCTCATTAACATGATGCTCATTAAGAACCAAGCAACTCCAAATAATCTAGCCAAAGAAATGAACTCTTCTTGTACATGATCACTTTTTTCATTTTGTTTCCAATTCAATTTATCCTGACCAACTCCAATCCTCTTTATAGGCATGATTTCAAAAGGATTGGTTTCATGTTCATTAGAATCTTTAGGCCAATAAGATGTTTCTTCATCCTTCAAGAGATGATGAGTTCTTTTTAGAAGGTAATATCACCTATTGATGACTTCAAACATATCATTCTCATATTTATAAGCCTCTTAAAAGGATAAAATTGAAAACTTGTTTCTCCTTTGCATACATGTGTCCCAATGCTACCTTATCCCTCTTTGACCAACTAATAGACTCCTTGAAAAGGAGTACAACCTGCTCCAATCAACTCAAACAAGTCATCTAAAGATTGATTATGAGCTTGTCCATGTGCATCTATGGTGTCCTACAAAGTGAGGAAGGATTTAATGATCATTTCTTCTTCTTTGTAAAAAAAGGAAACATCCTTCTTCAAAAGCTTGTGAATTGTTCTTTTTCTTACTAAGGGGAGTGCCTATGGTGATCTCCTCCTCATAAACACTCATGAAGTATTCTTGATCAGTCATGAATTGAGCATATTCTTCTTCACTTGCCTCTCTCAAGATAGGTTCGTCAACAGAAGGAAAACATTATTCATCAACCAAGAAAAGAGATTCAACACAAAGACTCTCAAAATTAGATTGGGAATGAAATGTAAGGGGTTATTTTCAAAGCTCATGAGAAAGAGGAGGTAGACCTTGGGCCAAAATTACATGATTCTTTTCCTTCCACTTGATCAAAATTTCATCAACATCAAAATTATCTTGAGGACTCTCTTGATGAAGGGTATGGGATGTGCATAGGCATAGGATCTTCTTTTGGTTCTAAACCTTCCATCTCACCTTGATTGAGAAAATTCATCCTTTCCTATAATTCCTCAATTTGTTACCCTAGATTCTCTTGGAAGAGTCTCTCTTGAAGCTCATAGGAATTATCATGAATATGGGGAGTACATGAGGGATGCCATGGAGTATAATAAACTTCTTGAGGAAGTGTGAGAGGACTTGGGAAGGACTAGCTTCATTTTCCACTTCACACTCTTGAAAAATGCTCTTCTCTTCTTTCTTGCCCCATGATTCCACTATTTCACTATAGCTCATGGCCTTAAGATTGGAAATCTCTTCTTGAGGAAGGTTATGAGAGGTTTGTATATAATCAAGCTTCTCTGTAGCTTCACATTCTTTGACAAGACCATTTTCCTCTTTCTTCTCCCATGACTCAACTACCTTACTCCATCTCATGATGCTAAGACTAGAGGTATCTTATTGGGGTAGTGGGAGTCAAGTTTGAGAAGTTAATGAGGGTTTAGAATCCACTTCCTTTTCTTCCAACAAGGACTATTGCATATGAATATTTTCCAACTTAATCTGCCTATCAAGATTGGCTTCAAACACAAGGTTTCTCTTCTCAACTCTCTCCTCCAAATGATTTAGAAAATGGTGTCTTTGATAGGCTTGATTTGGCTCATGAGTAGGAGTTATGTATGGCTAATATGGAACTTATAGAAGTGAATAAAAAGGCTGATAGGTTTGGTGAATTTTCCTTTCATGAAATTCTAGCCTATCCTCTAAGGAAGAGACTAAACCACTCACATCAAGCATCTCTCATGTGAGCCTTTGCCAATTGGCTATCTCAATAGGTGCCCACTCTTTTTAGACTAACTCTAATACATTTCTCACCTAATGGATGGAAATATTATGAATATTTTGACCATATCACCTTATAGTATCAAGTTCCAACATATATCTTTCATACCCTAAAAGTGTTTCTTTGAAGGTGGAAATGGGTTGATTGGAGAAAGGATTAGGTTGACTAGGAGAGGTAAAACATTGAGAAGGCTAGTTATAAGAATGATAAAACTCATGATAGGGCTGAAAATAATCATATTGGGACTAATTAAGGTCATATGAAGGTTTATAGAGATCATTTCTAGGTTGACAAAGGACTTGTTCATATTAATATGGGATGGGTAAAGATGGATATGTCTCACCAACTTGTAGAGGGAGAAATTCATAACCATAGGTAGACATGAAACTTTATTTAAAGTAATAACATAAAGAAACACATTACTAGAGTTATTTAAAGGATCACTTGGGATGCTTAACTATTTGACATATCTTTGGATTTACCACTTGTGTTTGTATATATGCCTCCAAAGGCTGATTGTTGAGAGACAATACCAAAAATCTCGTAATCTCTTGGAATAAGAGTCTCACTGCGCATGCCAAAAACTATTGTCACTTGAACTTGTACCCAATGAGGAGATGGTAAAAACTAATCCTCATTAAAGTGAGACAATGGAAGAACCTCATGGATATGGGTATCCCTATTAGGAGGTGGATCTCTAGATTAGGGTCTAGCTCCCCTTGGTGCATCACTAAATCTCATATCCTACTACTAGAACTTTAGTGATGAAAAGGGATAGGGAAAACATGAAATTAAACATAGTATATAAGAGGTGATACACCAAAATATTTTTTCTACTCATACCCTTATCATGCAATTGGAACTAAGGACAAGTTACACATACACTTCATCCAAATGTCAATCTTCCCTCTCACATCAATGATTCAACATGGGGTCTTAGAGATAGCATAGGCTAAGAATAAATAGAAAATAGGAATTTTAAGACACTATATTGAGTATCCTACTCACTAAACCTAAAATCCACTTAGACTCTTCTTGCTAACCTATAAGAGAGAGATCACAAACAAACAAGGTACTAAGGAGAGTAACGTGTGAAGGTAAATGAAACTTACACTTGCACAAGACAAACAACCATCATGTAAACTAAGTGAAATATTTGAATGAGGTAAAAAAATTATATTTATCTATTCAAGGAAAAAAGTTATATGGGACTCACCATACCCAGGTAGAGAAATGCATACAATAGTCAAGAAGGCTCAATTTATAGAAGAAATGGGAATAGATAGAGAAGGGAAATCCAATAGTCACTTGGACATGTGTCAACAATTTGAAGATCAATTAAAAATTCATGATCTAAAGGTATTGGTGAGCCATGTCATTTCAAGATTTAAAAATGTCATCTCCAATTATCCAAGACTTGGAAAGTGGTCAAGAAACTCTTTTTCTATGCATTAAAAACTGCCCCTCATGATTGGCCTTTCAAAACTACCCTAACTCTAATAATGAAATTTTTTGATGATTGATATAATTAAAAGGGTTAATAATAAGTCATAAAATTATTTGGATAGGCTCTTTTTGTTCCTTATCATTCTGTCCATGCATGATCATACTTAGCAGTCCCAAAATAGCTCTTTTCCCTTTACCTCTCACACTTGGCACCTAAAATATCTTCAAACCTAAAATATGATCCATAAAAGAGAGGAATGTCATGTTTGTAAAGTTTATATGGAATAATTTATGATAAATAAACCTTAAAATGCTTTCCAAATGAAGATTTACCATTTTCTCTAAGTCTTCCCTAGTTGGTCTATGATAACAAATTGTGTGTAGAGAGAGATGTAATTCCTACTATGATAAAAAATTCTTAGAAGTTGGTTTGAGAGATAAAAAGGAAAAAAAATAGAAATTTTATCATTATTCACTAATCCAAAAACTAATGTGCCACTTATAATGTAATTCAAACATTTCCCAGTCCACTACTGCCACCATAAATTGATGAGAAAGAATTTTTGGGAGTAATGGTAGATGGTTTTTAATGTCCCACCTTCTAACAACAATGAAGCTCCTTATTATTTTTTGAGAAAAAATTATTTCAAGTTTAATATCCTAAATCAAATTATTTAATAATTTTATTATTAATAGTTTTAGGACCAATAAAAGGGATTTCAATAGGATAGTTTTGGTGCATATCATGTGCCTAAACCTATAAGAGTCTCTATCAAATAACCACTTTAGCTTGAGACAATCTCCTCTATAGTGAAGGATGTTGTAGAGATTGATAGTTTACATGCACTTAAGGAACTTACTGACACCCTCATGTAATATATGAGCTAATTTTACCATACTGATGCTTATGAGATTGGATATGGAGATGGTCCAGCTAACACTGCTACTCAACCACAATAATACAGATCCTATGGTGTTGTATGTAATGGACCATTAGATGAGGAGAAGGATTTGATGTAAACCAATTATGGTAGTGTTTTTGATTAGATAGATGATATGGTTTTAACTGATTATTTTATGAAATATACATTTGGTTTGGAAATCACGCCTGCACCTTTGTAAGAATATTTTAAATTTGACATGTATTTTTTTTTGGACATGTTAAATTATAAATAGTGTTTAAAAAATAATTATTATTTTACATATAAATTACAATAATATATATGCAATTTTTTAAGTTGTAATAGGATACAATACCATATTTTTCCTAGTCATATTGTGAGCCATCTTGTACCTCATATATTGCTACAAATACTTGGTTGATGTTTATATATACAAAGGTAATTTTGAATGTTATAAGTTGTAATTGATGTAGATGCATGTAATTTTATATATATTCTTGACTAATGATGGTATTTTTTTTCATTGTTGACCTCATTTAAGACTCCATCTATAAGGGTAGGAGCAAACATAGGCGTTGATAATGTCATTTCATTTGTACAATAACTTACTAAGGTGTGAGAACTTATAAATTATGTTAAAGTGTAAATATGGATTTATTTTAATAAATTTCCTCAATACTTGTACAAATAACTAATGTGACTATATTGTCTACGTAGGATTTTTTAATGGCATTTGATACTCTTGTTCAAATTATTAAGAAAGGTGACACATGGTAAGTTGGTTTAAATTTTTATATGCACTTAATATTTTAATTTTAAACAACTTTGACTTAATTTTGAAGTTTTATTTTTTATAAATACATGTTCAGGATCCAACACCTTCCATTATCATGAGTAGGGCATTGAATCCTAGTATGTTTTTACTTTAAAACTCCTCTTTGTGAGATATAACCTACCATTGACCCTATTGATCATCACACAAAAATTGAGGATGACTCCTAGATTATGGTAAATTCATCTTAATTAAAAAGTTTTTATATCATTATAAAAGTAAATTTTAAACTTAGTTACATGACCATGACTATATATAATATGTAAATTTTATAAAAATATATGTATATGAATAATTTAAGCTACTAAGGTGAGTTATGAACATAAGAGGACCCATAGTTAGACACTGAAGGAATATTAAGTTTCTGAGTGAGCTCCATCTATCAACCAAGGTGTCTAAGGAAGAGCTTGCTATGAGAAAGTAAAAGAGAGGGAGGATTTTTGATGATTAAGATATGTCTTAGATATTTTATTGTATACCTATATGTAAATGTACACCTATTTGGCATTGTATAGCTATATGACATTGGACTGACATTATATTAATATGTTCATATTTTATATTCATTTAAGAATTATAAAAAAATATACATATATACATACATATATTTGACCTTGTTATAATTATTTTTTACATACTAATATTTGAATTTCATTATTTTACTAAAACTTTTCACATAGATATAATCCTAGCCTCAAATTATTTGATCATAAGGCACATGTCATCAAAAGAAGCCAATCACATCCTTCAGTATTTCTATATCACTATCTCTAATCATATAAAATATGGTTGGCCTTTAGTTGATTATCGATAATTTCTATGGACATATGTCCACCATGTCTTATTTTGTTAGTATTGAGCTATTATAGTAAGATTTTCAATGCACAAATAATGGCTTCCTATCATAATTTTAAATAACTAGTGATGTTGTACTTCATATACATAAAGGTGTGTTAATTTCATGTAATCATATTTATGGAGAGGCATGGTAATTAGGTGGATACACCATGGATTGACACTATGATAATTATGTTATATGTTGTATTAGTTTATTATTTTATATGCGTATGGATTAGGTTTACTAGAAAAATTAATTAGTCAATGCTACATAACCATCTGATAGTTGTTGTCATTTTTAGTCTTAGTCAAATGAAACAACTCATATTTACATGCCATAGTTAGAGATATACACTTTTAGGAATTCTTGAATGAAACCTAGATAACTACCACAATGGTTTTTAGTTGTTTCATTCAATATCATGGGAACATGAAGTAGTCAAAATTATTTTAAGTATGAAATAGATTTATGAACATTTAATTGTAGTTCAAGTGGAATATATAAACAACCCTAAACATGAATTCCATGTCATTAAAATTTATTTATAGGTTGACTTTTATACAAGAATTGGCATGGTTAATTTTGGTAAATGCTAGAAGGATTCTTTTTATTCCTATGGTTGGAGGATAAAACCTTATCTATATTTAGAGAGATTTAGACTTGTAGAAAATAGTCAAAATATTTACAATGGAATTGTGATAGTGTTTAATCTTTTTATCAGTATGGATTTACTTCTTATATTTATCACCATTTGAATACAAATAAGGAATTTAGTAAAATAACATTCCATTAAAAAATATTTCATTTTATGAGGAGGCAAAAACTAACCACTTTCCAAAAACATTTAAACATAAATTATTTAGTTAAAATATTTAAACATAAAAAAAATAATAATAATAAACATAACTTTTAAATATAAAAAAAATTAAAAAAATTATAGTTTATTATAATTATTCTTATTAAATAAGATTATTTATATTTTTTAATTTACATGATTAAATTATCTAATAGGGATTTGAATCCTTAATTTTTAGCCCCCATGGAATACCTTTGAGATAAAATTCACCAATTCAAATAACTATGATAATGAGTCATCTTTTTTGAATTTACACATGTGACTCTATCAGTTAATTTAAACACATATAACACAATAGACATCTGACATGGTCAGATATCAAATTCAATAGACACCAATATAGAGGACATTCCTCTTTCAGTTCCATTAATTACATCACACATTGATCGTACATCAAGTGGGAATACATATTCATCCTCCTAAATGTCAACTTCAATTAATACTTTGAACCAAGGTGGGGATTTTTCACAATCCTCATTATAAATGATTAAATCATTGAAGGAAAAAAATCTCTCATTGAGAATAGCACCTTAAAGGCATCCAAATATGTGCTTGATTCATAATATATATTACATAACCCTCTTGCATTAGAGGTATCATTTCAACCCTTGACACCACACTTTTAGGCACTAAAATTTCATACTTATGAGAAACATGAAGGGTGACCCTGAGCATGATCTAGAAATGAAACTCCTTGCATTAAAAGAATATAAATTATGGGGCCACTACATTGGCCTCATATAATATAAAATTTAATATTAATTCATCTTAACAAGTTCATCTAAATGAACCAAAATGTAATACCACAATGAACATGGTAGCACCACATCGAGTTGTATTACATAATCCACCATGCAAAAAATTTATTAGATTCACAATATGTTCACCATATCTTCTATTGGTAGTATTGAGAACCTAAAGTAATATTTTCAATTCCCTAATAATGGCTTCCTATCATAATTTTAAATAACTAGTAATGTTTGTACTTTATATACATAAAGGTGTGTTAATTTCTTGTATTCACATTTATGGAGAGGCATAGAAATTATATGGATACACAATGGGGTGACACTATGATAATTATAGTATATGTTGTATTAGTTCAATATTTTATATGCATATGGATGAGGTTTACTAAAGAAATTAATTAGTCAATGCTACATAACCATCCGATAGTTGTTATTTTGAATCTTATTCAAACTAAACAATTCATATTTATAGGTTATAATTAGAGATATACACTTTTATGAAGACTTGAATGAAACCTAGATAACTACCAAAATGGTTTTTAGTTGTTTAATTCAATATCAAGGGCACATGAAGTAGTCAAAATTATATTAAGTATGAAATGTGTTTCTAAACATTTAATTATAGTTCAAGTGGAATATATAAACAACCTTGAACACACACGCCAAGTCATCAAAATTTATATAGAGGTGGACTTATATACAAAAATTGGAATGGTTCATTTTGGTAAATGCTAGAGGGATTCTTATTATTCCTATGGTTAGAGGATAAAATCTTATCTATATTCAGAGAGATTTGGACTTGTAGAAAATAGTTAAAATATTTCTAATGGAATTGTGATAGTGTTTAAATATTTTTATTGGTATGGATTTACTTCTTCTATTTATCACAACTTAAATACAAATAAGGAATTTAGTAAAATAGCATTCCATTCAAAAATGTTTCATTTTATGAGGAGACAAAAACTAACCACTTTGGAAAAATATTTAAACATAAATTATTTAGTAAAAATATTTAAAGATTTAAGCATAAATAAAAATAAATAATAAATATAGTTTTTAAATCTAAAAATAATTACAAATTTTAATCATTTGTTATAATTATTATTAAATAAGTTTATTTATATTTGTTAATTTACATGATTAAATTGTCTAATAGGGATCTAAATCCTTGATTTTATGCCTCTTGGAATACATTTGAGATAAATTTGGCCAATTTAAATATCTATGATAATGAGTTACCTTTATTGAATTTAAACTTGTGACTCTATTAGTTAATTTAAACACTTATAACACAATAGACATCTATCATGGTCATATATCAAATGCAATAGAGACCAATAACGAGGACATTCCTCTTTCAGGTCCATTAATCACATCAAATATTGAGCATGCATGGAGTAGGAATACATATTCATCACCCTTAATGTAAATTTCAATGGATACTTTGAAACAAGGTAGGGATTTTTTACAATCCTCATTACAAATGATTAAATCATTGGAGGAAAAACATTCTCTCATTGAGAAGAACACCTAAAATCAATCCAAATATGTTCTTGATTCATAATATGTCTTTTATAACCCTCTTGAATTAGAGGTATCATTTCAACCTTTGCCACCACACTTTGTGGCTCTAAAACTTTCTACCTATGAGAAACATGAAGGGTGACCCTAAGCATGATCAAGAAATAAAAATCCTTGCATCAAAAAAGATGAAGTATGGGGCCACTACATTGGCCTCATGCAATAAAAAATTTAAGATCAAGCCATCTTACAAAGTTAATCCGAATGAACCAAAATGCGATACCAATCAAACAATGAACATGGAAATGCTACATGTAGCTATATTACATAATGCACCATGAAAAAAAATACTAAATTCACTAAGCTTCTTTTCATTCTTATTAAGAAGCTAGCTAAGTGTCAACTCATATATCTCCCTACACATATAGAGGTTTATATGAGTAAACCTCTTCCACAGGGATATGATGAGAATGCATATTGTGATTTCCATCATGGCCATAGGCACTTTACTAATAGATGATTTTCTTTGAGATTTTAGCTTCAGGACTTGTATGAGTTCCAATAAACTACACTAGATGGGTTTCTTACCATAATTTTTGGATTACATCCAAGGAATCATAAGAATTATAAATTGTTCAATAATCCATTACAAGACCATACAATGAAAATTATAGAAATTCAAATATGAAAATAGAAGTAAAATTATCATCATGGAACTTTGGAACCGATGGTAATGATTTAGAAACCAGCTCTTGCATAACATTAAGTGAATTTTCATCCATATTTTTTGAAGATGTAACATTAATAGTATCTTTAGGAGAAACAAGTGATGGTGGTATCCTTAAGAATGCATCATCACTAGGCATAGTAAGCATACATAGAATAGATGATGTGTTTGGAACTTATATGTCCACTTCAATTTTTTAACCAATTTCTAAACCTGAAATTCATCTTGGTCACTTTTAATTATTTTAGTGCCATTGTAAAAAAACAAATTTATCCATTGTAGTCATCAATACAAAACATGATCAGCCATAATTGAACTCTTTATCCAGTGAATATATATGTCCCCTAATTGAAACCAAGATAGTTACAATTCTGGCATAGATATTACATGCTAAGAGGTTATCTCTTTAAACAAAGAATGCAATCCTTCATAGACTAAAGCATTGCATGGCGATTCAAATCCTGATCGGTCTGCACCCATAATTACCATAGATGAACTTATTTTGACATTGTCAAGGGGTTTCAATTACTAGGTTTAATTGTTAGTTTATCTTATTTCACTTTACATAACCCCTCTTATAAATACATATGTACATACATATGTCATGGTGTGTGTGTGTGTGTGTGTGTGTGTGTGTGTGTGTGTGTGTGTGTGTGTGTGTGTGTGTGTGTGAATGTATATATAATATATGTGTGTGTGTGTGTGTGTGTATCATAATATTTTTATATATTAAACTGAGTAATATTATATTAAAATTATATATTTTAAATAATATATTTGAATATTATTATTATATTATTTAATATATGTTATAAATAAAATTATAATTATATATTTTAGTTTAATATACTTAAACTTATATTATATAATATATAATATTATAATATTATATTACATTATATGCTATATACTTTTAGTATATATTTTAAGTAAATATTATATATTTTAATATAATATATCAATATCATTTTAATATATTAAATATATCACTTGCCTTCAATTCAACTTGACTACTCTCAAGGTGCATTTGCATTTAGAAATAGGTGGGAGTCCCCAATGAATTTTAAAATCAAATTTACTTTGGAAAATGCGGTTCATATAATTCTATTACATTATTAAGAGGAACAAAAACTATCAAAAATGTTTGACCAAATATATTCCTATTCCTACATATTTCTAGTTTTTCTAAACATACACTATAGGGCATTAACAAATCAGAATAGAACATGTTGTAGAGTGTCTGCAACATTGACCATATTTGTTACTATCATTTCTATAGAGCCTTATTTTTAGGTATTTAATATTAATAGTGTTTAATAGATTTTTTTACTCTATCTAAAATGTGTGATTTATTTATGTTGACTTGGACCTATTATTCAATGTTTAGCACTTTATGTTATGAAATCACTAAGATTTAGATAGTCTACCTAGATTATTGTTATGAAATGGATGAAATAATGAAATGGCAGAGATTAGGGTTATTTAGGGCTTACTTCTGTTGATTATTATTTATTTCCTTGTGTGTGGAAAACCAATAATGACCCAAATTATGAATGTTAGGGTGATTCAAGCTAACATTTTTTAAATAAATATAATAAAATAATCTTAATAACTAATTTATTTAATAGTTTTGAATTTGAAAAATTATAGATAATCACCTAAACCAACCAAAAAGACTAGCTTATAACTTGACAAGGACCCATTATGTCTAAATGCTCTTTCCACTTGGAATATGTTGAGATTAAGGACCAGATAATTTAAATAGAGTAATTATAGCATTGATTAGTAATTAAATATATATGTATAATGCATGATATTAAATTAGATATGGTGAGATTCAATTGACATCATTTACATGTTCATAGAAATTAATATTTAGGATAATTAATATAGTTTATTTTCCCATTGGATCTCAAAATCCTATTTGAATAGCCTCATTGGTGGAAAAAAACACCAGTAGTCACATAATAAGAAATAAATATTTGTTTAAGTACTCTCCAAACTTGTTAAATTAATGTGATATTAATATGGTATTATTTGAGTAATTTATCTTGTGCTAAGGTGTCGATATTGAATATCAAGATCATATTAAATTAATGTGATAGAGATTAAATTAGTTACATTTGAATGATTCATATTGTGCTAAGGTGTCAATGATGGTATGCTTTAGAAACTAATAAAGAGTTCATTATTGACTTGAATGTCATCATTTAGGAGTGACAATATTACCTATTTTTTTACATATAAAAAGACTGCAAACTGTTTGTGTTTTGACATTAGTTTTATTATCCAATTGTAAAGGCCAAAACATCAGATAAAATGGAAATCAAATTTGAAATAAATATGGATTATTGGGGGATCCATATAAAAATACATGTGAGATAACCCTACCATAATGTTAAAGTTATTTTAGCTATAATGAACCTCCACTCCATGAGATTAATGATGAGTTTATTCTTTCGAGGGATTGTCTTTTATATTCAATAATTACTCTTTCAGGAAGTATACTTTTTTCACATATGAAAGAGTCTTAATTTTAAGGAAATTATGATAACAATCATGAAATTATTATTGAGATGGATATTTTGCTATTTTAAAATTAGATGCTAAAAAAATTGATGATGAAAATCATATTTTGAATCGTAACATGGAAAATTTGAATCCCGACATGGAAAATTTGAAGTATCAAAAATTAAAATTCTACAATTATAAGTTTATGAATAGCCATAGCTATACAATTTTGATATTTTAGAATTAGATGCTAAATTTTTTGGTGATAAAAATTAGATTTTGAAGCCCAGCATGGAAAATTTGAAGCCCAACATGGAAAATTTGAAGCATGGAAAATGGAAATTCTTCTATTGTGAGTCTTTTGAGCCATTATAGCTATTCATGTTTATGCATTGTAAACAAGTTGTAATAGTATTTTAGGGGAATTTAATATATGAAAATTATATGTTTTATTGATATAACCCTACCCTCCCTTTTTTCATCTCTTATGGCATGCTTATTTAGCGTATTTATAGCACTGTTGTTTGGTTTGGACTATCCCCATAGTCTCAATCTTTTGGTTTACTTAGTGTTGTTGGTTTTTGCACACTTAGGCCTACACATTCTATTTTTTCTTCTATAGAGAGAAATTAGACTTAGGTGTAATTTGACCTTCTAAAATTAAAAGAGGTCATATGAGTCAAGTGGGTGTATAAGACAAAAACCACTCTAGAAGGCAAGATAGAGAGGCATAAAGAAATACTAGTGGTGTAAGGTTGTAATCAAAGGCATGGACATGATTACAATTTGATGTTGTCACCTATATTAAGGATACAAATGGTTAGGACAATCATATCCATTGTTTCTCAACATAAATTTGTATATGAGGATGTATAACAAAACACCAACACAAAATTTATAAGAAATGGTATAAAAAGGTATAAATAAAACTTTGAAATGTATATGGTGAATTTTCAAGACCAAAAATCATGACCTTAAACTCATAATGGCCTTCATGCATTAAAAAAGTTATTTTAGCGATGTCCTCTTCATAGTTTGAATATTATGATACCTAGAGTGAAGACCTAATTTGGTAAAATAAACATGGTCATATAATTCATTTATAAATTAAAAAATTAATGTAATATGAATATTATATTTCATGGTGTAGTTTTTGATTTTTCCATATTATAGGCACATCCTTTAAGTATCATCCTTCTTATAGACCATGACCACCAGGGAAGAATATTCACTTTGGTTGTGTCTGTTAATTCTTGCCTCCAACCTATCCTATAACATATTTTAAAGTTCAATATTTTAAGCATAGGGATACATATATGGTCTAATTTTAGGTGATGTAATACCTAAAATTAATATGATAGCATGATCATGTGCTCTTCTTGATGGATATCCTTTTGGCATGGTACAAAAAATAACATAATGGTCATTTAATACCAGTTGTAATTTAATATGCGTAGACTCCTTCGTTAGTCTAAATTATATGGAAAATAGTGGCATAATAATTAATTTACACCTTTTTTATCATCTTCATCCTATGGTGAAAACTAACTAATTACACATATTTAGCCAATAAACAATGTAGTTCAAATGTCCTACCTTCTAAATGAATGAGCATGAATAGTTACTCAAAATTCATCTCAATTATGGATAAAAGGGTGAGCCATTACAATCTAAAAAAAATGTTAGCCCCATCCATGATAGTATAAAACATAAGATAATAAAATAGGTAATCTTGCATAGCAAGCTTTATACTATGGCATTTTGTTTTAGAGAATTTCAACTTATATTTCAAGAAAGGAAGAAGAGAGAAACTATATACAGGTATGATATAAAAACTCATTTCATTGTGCATGTGTTGAACCAGATGATTGTAGAGAGCTCTAATTTGGCTTATGAGGAATGACATATAAATAAGACAACACTAAAGTAATTGGTTAGTTAGATAGATGGTTGGGTGAATTACATAGAAAGCGAGATCTAAGAAGCATGAGCTTCCTTTAAGGTTATCAATCCATGCTTATTAAATAATTAAGTTTATAAAATAGAAGATAAAGTACTTCCATCAATAATAAAAAGGTCTTGAAATTAAATACAAGAGATTCTTGATAAATAAATAGACTAAAATGACTAATATAGCAATAAGTGGGTCAATCCTAATGCTAAATAGGTTAGGTGTGCTTTAGAAAATAGGTTGGGGGTTTGTAAATAGGAAAAATAAATGAAAGTTAGATTTGATTAAGGGTAGGTGGGAAAAAATAGCTTGCTATTATCTTCTACCATAGTAACCATCAACATTTGGTGTGACCATCGATGGTTGAGGTGATCGTCAATGGTTGATATAACCATTAGCAGTTGGACAGACTATCGAGGATCATGATGACCATCGGTGGTAACTATGTATTGGGTTTAGGTGATGAGAAGGTCATATTAATGAGGTCAAAAATGAAATATGAGATATTAGTTTATGTTGGGCTGATTATAAAATATAAACAAAGTAATTGATAGATTGAAAATAAATACTTAGCTTGTTGGAGGTTGATTAGGTGAATGGTTGAGGTGGTTGGATCATTAATGGATTTTGGTAGAATTTTGGTAAAGTAAGGATATTTGGCTATCAATCAAGGGGAAGTAGAAAATTATCTCTTTGTCATGATGTCTAGATTGTTGGATTGCTATAAAAAAACTATAAAAGGAACTCTACATGTAAATTTTTTTGATAGTTATTGTATGATTGATTTTAGAATCCTTTTCACCTCCTACTCTTCCCTTATTATAGGAAGGAAAGAGAGGTACAATAATATGTTAGTAAGAAATCCAACTTGATGTCTAATTTTAACTTTAATATGCATGGGTTCAAACACAAATTAGATGAGCTAATTATCAAAAAACAAGGTGCAAGAAAGGGCTAATTAAGTTGGTTTAGATGGTATAACTTGACCATCATTGGTCAAGGTGACCATCAATAGTTAGGTTGACCATAAATGGTCAAGGGTCAAGGTCAAGCTAAGTTAAAAAGGTGGGTTTAGCTAGTGGATCATGCCGACTTGGGTTAGGTCTAGTTTGTAGTCGAGAGGCTAATGGTTAGGCCTAAGGGGGTCCTAAGGTGATCTAAAGGAATTGTGACATTCAAAATTGTCATGTGCATATTTTTGATGTCTATATTTTTCCCCTTTTTGTTATGTAGTTTTTATCACCATGGTACAAAACAAAAATGGATTATGGGTCAAATATTTAGTCTCCCCAAGCATGGGAGGAGGTGTTCCCCTTCAAATCAGGAAGTGATGAGGTGAAACCAAATCAGGTCTAGGTTTCATGAGTGGTGAAGGTGATGATAAAAGGTATGTAATAGGTAGGGCACTAAATAATGAACATGCACACAAAGTGCAACAAGAGTGAGATAATAAATATTTCACATTGACTAGGTTTCCATAGTTGCTAAAAATTAAGGTCAGTGATAGTAGGACCAGTGACAAGTGGACCTCATGAATACATTTAGGCATGGCAGTGGGAACACTCATAAATGTAATTATCCTAGGTAAGGTCTATGTTTTCATTGGTATCTGAGGTAATAAGTGCTCCTAATAAGACATATATTGGTCTAGTGTGTGCAAGGTAGTATAAGTTCAAACATTTTTCAATGTGGTAATTATTGTCATTATGATTAAAAGGACTAGGCAAAAGTCAATTAAAAATGTCACTAGTTGGCATGGAATGGACCAAGAGGTGATGTGGTGGTGGGTGAGGTGGGTGGATACATGGTTTGGTTTTATACTAAAAAAGTCTGGATGCAAAGGCAAATGGCAAAATGCCAAGATCCTAAATGTTGATAGTCAAGGGTTATAAAATCAACCATCGATAGTCACCCTAACCATTGGTAGTTAGGGTGTAAACCCTAAAATCATGGAGATAAAAAGTTTCTCCACTTGTCATTGTCATTCAAGTTAATAATCTAACTTTGAAGCTCTATCTGTTTGGCATTTTGTGTAAAAGGTTAACGATGGTGATTGCTAGTGATTGGTTATTATGTTGCAAGCTTAGTGGGCCAAGTGGACTAATGAGGATACATGGTGGGCATGACAAGGCATGTGGTTAAAAGTGGGTCCTAGGATTCCTCCTCGATGATGGTTAAGGAATGAGGTAGGGGTTGCATGAAATTGGTATTTTAGTTATGATTTTGAATTGCATTTTTTTTGGGGAATTTGATTTCTTTATCATTATTATGATGGGTGAGTTTTTATTTGACTTATGTATAAGGATTTTGATGGGTTTTAGGTTAATTTTGTCAGTTAAAGTTAAATTAGGAAAGGGTAGTGTAGTGTGGGTAGGTAGGGGTAGGAGATAGGTAGAAATTTGTAGGAATTTAGCTATTTTGAGTGTGTTTTTGGGTGGGGGAGGGTTGAGATGCTCCACTAGTTGTCATTAATAGTGATCATCGATGGTCATCCTAATCATTGATGATGATGACCATTGGAAAAATGGCTACCTAACCATTAGTGATCATCATGACTATTGGTGGTTAAGCCAAATGATGGAAATGTTTAAGGTTAAGGTATTCATCTTGATAGATTTGAATGTTAAGTTAGCCTACTAATGTTAATAATTAATGGGTAGTGATTTTTAGTGGGGGTATAGATCATTCTTTGTAAGGTTTTAGGGTAAAAATAGGATAAGTGATATATACAAGAGGTATTTGTATGAGGTCAAGGTTATAGTCAAAAATAGTAAAGAGAACTAAGTGTGTATTCTAACAAACCTTATAGGTATGGGAGAAGATTTAGATGCATGATAGGGTGTCATGCATCTTTTTGAAGAGACACCAAGGGATGACCCTACTAAATTGGGCTTACATGGAGTAGGTGGGTCTTGGAGGGATGTTACACTACCAACACGTGCCACATGATGTGATGATGATTATGACCCTCATCAAGAGATGGGATCCATCCACAAACACCTTTCTTCTACCCATTGGTGATATGATAATATTGATAGAGGATGTGAATAGGATTACATAGCTACCTATTGAGGGTGAGTTGATTTATCACATCAAGAAGGAGAAGAGAGATGAGCTCTTAGAGCTGTTATATGGAGATGACCATGATCTTGTCAAATGGGATGCTGGAAGATTTAGATACACACCATTGTAACAAAGGGTAAGGGATGATAAGAGGATTCTTACAATGATGATGGTTGTGGTATCATGTTTTATTATACCTGATTTGAGTAGTGGGAGGTTTTCATAACTATTATTGGGGGGTATTGGTTGAGATGATGTTGGGTCTCATAATGTTTAGTTGGGTACCTATGATACTAGTCCAAATATAACATGAGTTATGGGGTTCTAAATCTCACAAAATATATGGCATCAACATTAGTTTCATGTTACACTACCAAGCATATGAGCACATCCAAGTTCTATGACCGATGGGGTTGCTATGGGAGGGTAATGCCCAAATAGAATTCAAAGTTGGATTTATAATGTGGAGAGATGATTTTTCTCGCATAGGATTAGGAGGTGGAGTACAAGATATAGATTAGTTCAGAGGGACACTAGATTCCTTGGTCATTGGTTATGTGATTGAGAGACCTTATGTCAAATTTCTAGACTATGATGGATATAGGGGACATACATTATCCCTGAAGATCCATAGTTAGCTCTTTGGTAGGAGGGATGGTGAGATAGAACTCATCCCATCTGATAGGGTGAGGCAATATTTTGGCCTAGTAAAGGGGATTCTAGATCTATTCTTAAGGTATAGGTAGGAGGATATAGAGCTCATACTACTTGAGCCATAAACCATTCAAAGTTTTGCTTGATCATGAGGAGTTGTAGACTAGGGCTAAGATAGATGATGTAGGATTTATAGATGGTTCCTTGTATGGTACCAAGAACTATATTCAATAACAAAATTTGGTGGTGATTATGGTAGTAGGTATTCTATGGATGTTGACCTAATTGGGAAAGGTGGTGAGAGGGCATAGGTATAGGGGGTTACCCTAGGTGCATAGGTAGGAGTGTCTCTAGCCATAGCACAAGCTCAGGAGGTAACTTTATAGGGTTATTTATATATATTAGAGGGTTAGATAGCTATGGTTATAGGTGAGAGGAACTAGAGTAGAGATAAATTAGCCTTGGTTACCTAGGAGAGACTCCTTGAGATAGATTGAAGGATTCACAACACCTTCAAGACCATGAGCACTATCCCTATGGCACAATATCTAGCCATAATGGAGGAGATATGCTACTATGATTCCATAGTCCTGAGACATTATCCTGATGAGTCCTAATGGGGTGAATACAAAGCTAGTTTGGCAAGTGGTGATAGCATGGTAATACTAGGTCAGTGGGTTGTTTCTATAGGTGGATAGGTAGAGACCTTGGGAAGATAGGCACCAAAAGGCAATGGTGCCCTAGGAGATGGTGGTGCACTAGGGGTATAGTTATGATATGGATATGGGATATTATATTTCTAAACATATCATTTTGATACTAGCCTATGAGTTGATGTGGTGAGATGTACATTTTGAGAGAGAGACATGTATATTATCATATACATTATGATGTTATTAATGATAGACTCATGATTAATAGATATACTCCTTGTATATTGCTTATTATTCATGGTTTTGGTGATTATGATGTGATGTTCATATTGATCATTGATGATGTGATATTTTTTATGGTTATGATATGGATATGGTTAGGCTCATGATGACATTGATATAAAGTCATCTTAGCTAGGTATGTGATGAGATGTATTTTGTTTTATGTTCATATGATGATGTTTATGACAAGTATGGTTATGATGATGATGGTGTTTATGCTAAAATTTAATGAGTATATTATTCCTTGTTTAGATTTAGACATGTGGTGAAAAATATTTATTATTTTATTGTTCATGGATGGTCTGATGTTAATATGTTATTTGATAGATATGCTAATGATGTTTATGTTTTCTTATGATAGATTTTGATATGATGTTATGATCATGGTTATGTTTGCTTATGGTCATGGTCATGAGAGGATAAGAAGAGGGCATGATTCTCCTTCTTTGTCAAGGACTTATAGAAATCGAAGTTGGATTGGCTTAAGGAATATAAACCCATAAAATGCTTCACATTAGCATTCATTATTTAGTTAAAAAGGTGTCTTGATCACATAATGTCAAGTGACCTCAAAATCCATTGATTATAGTGTATAAAAGGGAGATTGATGAAAAATGGAACCTTCTTGGGAGAATAGATTGCTTCTTATAGAGGTTACCAAAGAGTTAGTATGAACAAATCTGTCATAAAAAGTGTAGACTGATTGATGCAGGAAGTCTACTCATGAGAGTTGATTTTGGATTTAAAAATTGTTACACTTATGAGAGCTAATTATGAATTTTATAAGAAAAACATTTCTTAGTTTTCTTGATAATGTTTTTTTTGATTATTGTGTTTTTTCTTGGAGGGTTTGGAAAGTTGATCAATGTAGGAAACTTCTAAGAAATTGCTTGCTTTGAAAAATTCTTCACTCAGCCATCCTTCAAGGGAGTGGTCTATGTTTGTGTGATTTACATAATCATTTTGATAGTTATCCTTCAAGGGAGTAGTCCACCTTACTTTGAGTAATTTTGGATATGTTTCAAGCAACTTTCCTTCAAGGGAGTAGTCTACAAAATCTAGGAATGACCAATGATTATGTTTGGTTATGACTTTTCTTTTTCTTGTTTGATTTTGCCTAACATATACTTGATTATGTATGCTTAGGGATTCACCTTTATGAAGGCAAAATGAAAATCAAAAGAAGGTTGATTAGGTGTAAATAGGTTTAGGTGACAATGACCATGAGAATTCATCCTATGAAGGGTGGGAAGTACCTTGAGAATCATACCATGGGTAGAGCCATGGTACCCACTATTCAAGATTAGGCTATGATTGTGATAGATAGTCACATGATTCAGTTTTAATTAGTTACCCATAAAATAGGAAGATAAATGTGGTTTGAAATCAAGGGATGAGCTTATGTTAGACAAAAGGTGCATTTGATCCCTTTTAACAAAAGAAATTATGCAGATGCAAATCATTGAGGGGCTTAGGTTCTGGGTTTCCCTCAAGAGAGGATAACTTATAAGCTCTTAATCTATTCTTTTGGGTTATGATATAAGGTCCAAGCCAATTAAAAGAAAACTTTCCCCACATACTTTTCTCCATATTGGTGACATATTAGTTTTACTTTAGGATGAGGTATCTAATACTAAATTCTCAGACTCTAAGGTATTTATTATAATCATGTTTGATTTTCTTTTGATAGACATGAAGATGGGTGAGGGTGGCTAAACAACACTCATCAAGTACCTCAAGCTAGGCTAAATGGTGCTAACGATAGTTGTTATTAGAAATGAGATATTGTAGAGATATGAAAAGTGAAAGAATTTAGACTTTGAGAGGTAAAACAACCTTTTCTCCAAACAAAAGAGAGAATGTGGGAACACTTGTAGAGGTTCAAATTCTAATATGATATGCCCATAAGGTGAAGGGGATGTTCAAATGCCAATCCTAACCAAATTCATTGACCATTTTAGTGATCATGTTGTTAAGAGTTTTATTAAATGTTTTTGCCTATCCATTCCTTTGAGGGTGATAGGGCGATGAGAAACTTAAATTGATATAAAATACATCACAAAGACCTTGGGATTTATTATCTTTTAAAACATTTGCCATTATTGATGATGATTTTGTGAGGAACAATGAAGTGGTAGATGATGCATTGATTGATGAAGTCAATAATCTTTTTTGCTTTGGTTGAAACTAGAGGAATAGCTTCAACCCATTTGGTAAAATATTTAGCTGCAATGATTATAGAATGATGATGATGTGAAGAGTGGGGGTTAATTTCTCCAATAATGTCTAGACCACATTGTGAGAAGGGCTATAAATCATCAAATACATAAAGACTATGGCTAGGTGCATGATGTAAATTAGTGTGTTGTTGACATTTAAGACATTTTTTCACATAATCCCACTAGTCTTGGTGAAGGGTAGGACAATAATAGCTAAGGCAAAGGATGTGTTAAGCAATGGCTAGGCCACTAAAGTATCCCACACATATCCCATCATGTGTTTCCCTGACAACATGAGAGGCTTTATGACTGCATAGGTAGCATAAGAGGAGATCATCGAAACTACAGTTATAAAGAATTCCCCCATAATGATATAATGTGAGGTACTCTAGATAAATGCTCTTTGAGCATTCTTGTAAATACTAGAAAGAATGAAGATAAGGTTAAGATAGTTGAAGGTCTACTAATAACAAAGATCAAGTTGGGTTTCCTTCACATTGAAGATGGTGGGAGAATTTAGTTTGACATAAGAGGTCTAGTTAAGTCTATGATAATGACATATAGGTTAGAGTCAAAGGGTGCAGATGGGATCTAAGAGGCAAGGGATGCCATGGCATCGATGAACTTGTTCGTAGATTTCAGGGTAGCTTAGATATGATAATGCTCAAATAATGTTAAGTTTTCATCAACTAATTATTTTTACTACTTCAAAACATCATTCTTGCATTGATAAGATCCATTGATTTGATTGACCACCAGTCAAGAGTTACCAAAGATGTTGATTATTTTGACTCCCAAGGCTAACGTAGTTTGAAGACTTGTGACTAAGGCTTCGTATTAAGTCATATTGTTGGTAAATTCAAAATATAGCTTAAAAGATAAAGGAAGATGTTCACCATGGAGGGTAATAAAGATGATACTAGCTCCCCCACCATGTTGACACTTTGATCCATCAAATAGCATGGTCACTTGATAGGTGAAGTCTACCTAAGAGAGGGTCATGGTGGACTCATCATGAAACTTAAGAGGAGGGGATTGGTTATCTAGTAATGGTGCTTCAACCAATTTATTAGTAATGTCTTAACATTTAATTGACATATATTAAAGAAACTCAAGGTCAAACTTAGATAAAAACATGAGCCACTTGACCATACATTGTTTTTAGTATGACTTGGAGTGCATCTAATTGAGTGGGTCGATATTGGTTATGACATAGGTTTTGTGGTTAAGGAGGTAGTGGTAGAGTTTGGTGGCCACAAAGACAAATGCTAGGTAGAGTTTCTTAGTATGGGTGTATTGAGTCTTGTATTCTATAAAAATTCATTTGATATACTAGATGGATTGCTCTTTGTGTTATTCATCTTGGTGAGCAAGCCTTGCCCCTAAGGAGTGGCTGATGACAGAGATATAAAGGTATAAAGTTTGATCATCCTTGGTAGGGGTGAGGATGGTGGGGATAAAAGGTAATCTTTGAGTGAATCAAAGGCCTTTTAATAGTCATCATTCCACTTGAAAGAGACATCTTTCTTTAGGATGTGATGAAAGGATTGGCAGTAGTCTAAGAGCTAAGTGATAAAGTGACAAATAGATTAGAGATTCCCCTACAAACTATGAAGTTACTTGAGGTTGATTAGAGGAAGAATGTTGAGAATGGATTTAATTTTGGTAGGATAAACTTTTATTCCCCATAGGGAGATAATAAAGCCAAGGAGTTTTCTTGATAAGACCCAAAAAATGCACTTATTGGGGTTAAGGTGGACATGGTAATAGATGAGGTGCTCAAAGATGATCTTGAGGATAACCAGATGGTCCTTATAATATTTGGATTTTCCTAGGAGGTCATCCACATAGTCCTCAATTATTTTATTGATAAGCTCATGGAAGATGTAGATCATAACACATTGGCAGGTTACACCAATGTTTTCAAGTCTAAAAGGCATTACCCTATAGCAGAAAGGTACCTAATAAGGTGATAAAGGTGGTTTTTGTTTATCTTTGGGGTCAATTAGGATCTAATTTTAATCCAATAATATATCCATAAGAGATAAGATCTCATGGTTGACTGTAAGATCAACTAGTTGGTAAATGTTTAGTACATAAAAATCATCTTTTAGGCAAGGTTGAGGTCATGAAAGTCCACACAAATGTGTAGTCCCTCTATGTCTTTGGTGATAGATATGGCATTTGAGACCCATTGGGGGTAATCAATGGGTTGAATGAAATTGAAATATAGGATGTACTGAAGCTCTTATTTTATGAGAAGGGCTATGCGAGGGTGCATTCATCAAAGTTTTTGATTAACAGGTTTGGCATCACAGTTGGTGACTATGTTGTGGATAGTGATAGAGGGGTTAATTCCTGGCATGTCTCTATAATAACAAGTAAATATTATTATACAATCTTGTAAGGAGGGGAAATCTTGAAGTTACTCACAATTAAGTGATTAGCTAGTTTTGATAATGTAGGGGTTGTTTGGAGTGCCAAAGTTAATATCCATGGTGGATTCATTCAACATTCTTAAAGTCTCAAGAAGAAGGGATTTATGGATGGAAAAATCCAGTGCACTAAGATAGGTGACTATGGAACCATCATCTTGACACTAAATGGTATTAATGGTAACAGAGTCATCTCTTATCATCTTAAGATGAGTTAAAGGGATGGTTATGGTTTCCCCATCCTTTTGATAGGTCAGGGTTCTAAGGTTGATCATGTTGATGAAAAATAGATATGAAGGATGACAGTCCCCAAAGTAATGGCCATGGTGTCATTGAAGGATTGGAAGACAATAAAGTTTTTAGACATGACATTATTTTCTAGTTTAATTTGATCATAGGCCTCAAGATAAAGGGAAAGGTTGAGGGAGGTAGAAGTTTGACCTTATGGTCTTTTGGTGGCTTCACCACTTTGGTTGATTTGGTTTGGTGCTTGGTTGGTGGGTCTAGTGAGATGAGCTCTAGTTTCAAGGATTGGTGATTAAGCCTCTACATAGGTAATATGCCAAGGTTTTTGGTTGGTTTGTTTGACATGATAGAGTATGATATGGTTATTTGGGATTTGGTTGCTTTAAATGGTTGGGTTGGTAGAGGTTTTTATTGGTTTGCTTGATATGACAGTGGGTTGGATGATAGAATTAGTGGGATGGTCTACCAAAGAGGTGGTTGGAGGTTCCTATTTGGTGATGTAAGGGAGACCAAATTATTTACAAAAGGTAGATCTATCAGTGTTAGCTTTAGAAACAAACTCAAATATCTTAAATAGTCTAGAGAATGGTTTATAGATTGGTTATATTCCCTGGGCAGTGGGATCAAAAGATAAACCCATAGGTTGAAAAAGGGGAATTGTGACCTTGTCCTTTTCGTCAATAAAAGTATATAAGGTTTGGATGGGTTATTACTTTATGGGATGTGAATAGATGGTGGTTTCATTCTTGGGAATTTTTTCCAAAGGGGAAGTGAATTATTTGGTAGTTGAGGGAGAAGGTAAAGTGGTGACAGTTGCTTTCTTGGGTATGTCAGTTGACAGACGGGTTGATGACTCCACTAAATAAATAAGTAGAGGAGGAGAAAATTTTATTTTCTAAGTTTAGGTATCCAAAGGAAGAGAAGGTAATTTCACTATCTCAATAAGTGGAAAGGGTGAAGAATAGGTAGCTTGGGTGGTAGGTTCTTCAGTAATGAACACGTTAAGAAGCATGTTGATTATATGGGCATCGTGTGAAAACTTAGATTTGTTGTTCTAATTTTTAGTAGGTGAATGATTTGGAAAATGTTGTCTAAAAATGTCAATGGCTTTATTTAGAGGTAATTTGGGGTTGCCCAACACAAGCTCCCCCTTGTCAATGAGGGTTTAGACAATGTTTTTGAAGGTATTACACCTACTAATGTCTTGTCCAACTACTTGATGGAAATTACATAGGTCATCCTCATTATACAAACCAAGTGCAAGATGAGAAGATTAAAATTATTTAGGGGATTTTATGGGAGGAAGATGTATGATATTACCTTTCAGCAACTTCTCTAGGATTAAGCATAATATTCCCTAAGAGGATTAAATTACTTTTGATTATTTCAGTTTTGTTTTCTCTTTTTTTGTTTTAAGGAGTTAGAGGAGTTTGGTTGATTGATATATGGTGGAGGAGAGGTCTTACGGATAACCACATTCATAGTTCCCTTTATTTTGGAATTAGTATTGGTTTGGTTACTTGTTTTAGGGGAAGAGGCCTCACTAGATTTATAGGTAGAGTTTTTTTTTTTCAACTTTAGCTTTCCTTCATCGATGGCTCTATTTTATAGCTTACACATCATGATAAAATCTTCATAAAAGGTTCTAAAGCTCTAAATATGCAATGTAGAAGAGATTTTCTTATCACATGCCCAAGTAAAAAGTTTTATCAATTTGTGGTGGGGTAAAGAGAAAGAAATTTGATTGATTACGCTCCTCCAATGGGCTATAAAATTGGTAATATATTCATCATCAAATTTCTAGATAGAGTAAAGGTTAGTGATGGAAGCTTTCTTGGAGATGTTTATTGAAAAGTGATCCAAGAAATTTTGGACTAGCTAGGTGAAAGAGAAGAGAGAATGTCTGGTTATGTCCTTATATCAGTCTAATGTTGGACTTGATAGGGACATGGGGAAGGTATGAAGAAGGTGGGCATCACCATAGGCAATCAAATAACATGCATACCTAAATGACCTGAGGTGTTATTGAGGATCCTCCTTTGAAATTTATAAAACACGATAAGTTCTCATTGAGAAAGATATGGTCTGATAGGGACAGATGGGTGAATAGGTGTGTTACAGATCTATTCATATGATAAGATGTTGTGAGCACCAAAGATAGATGAATATAAATTATTCATTTTATCATGAGCATTTTCATCAGATCTATTTGGGGTTATGCATTTGAAAAATTATGAGGTGCATACTATTATTGTGGTTGGGTAATATATTGATAGTTGGTGGGAGGTTGAGAAGACGCCACATATTGAAATGTGGACACAGGTGGTTAGGTGGATGTTATGTAGGGGTAAGTGGATGTATGTGGTTGGGTAGTGGATATAGGTGCATGCCCTTATGGGTTAGGGATATAACCTAGGTTGGGTGTGATGGGCACTTGTTAAGAAGTTAAGATGGGTTGGGTAGGACCTACGGTTGGGTTTGTAACTAAAGGAAAGGTGGTGACCTTTATAATGACTGGTGGTAAGGTAGAATGTATAAACGCCACAAGATTTTGAAGTGGAGTAGTGACTAATGGATTGGGGTTAGCCAAAGGGAGGTTGACAATAATAGTAATAGCTACCCCCATGGTGAGGGAAGTATAGGT
Organism: Torreya grandis; assembly: GCA_037957365.1. Lineage (NCBI taxonomy): Eukaryota > Viridiplantae > Streptophyta > Pinopsida > Cupressales > Taxaceae > Torreya > Torreya grandis. Next base: position 416,296 of record JARHVA010006523.1, on the reverse strand, counting down.
GGTTAAAGGTTGGGTTACTCCTAAATTAGAGGAGTGGTTTGAGGGGCTAGACGGCATAAGGGTGTTTATAGGTTGGGTAGGTTAGTTTTCTATAGTAATATCAAAGGGATTATTGGTAGATGAAGATGTTTGGGTAGTCAATGGTTGGGTGGTCACTATGGCAATAAAATTGCTCCCCATAAGGTGGGAAGTCATGCCATAAGGTGGTTCTACTTTTGGAACCAAATCATGGGTATGGTGAGGCATGGTGATGAGATAATGCTGAAGGGCCACATGATTGTTATCTAAGAAGGTTATGAAGTCTATATCCTTAGGGAACTACCTGATGGAAAGAAAGACATCTTAAAGGATGAGGATATTCTTATAGTTTAGAGATGTATTTTATGGATGAGGAGGTAGAAGAGGTTAATTAGTTTGGTGATGGGTTTTATTCTATTTGGTTCTTTTATTATTGTTGAGTTAGAACCATGCAAAATAAGGGAGAAAGAATACAAAAATAATATCACCACACAAAAAGAGAGAAGACAAGAAATGAGAAATGAAATCAAACACACACTCAAAATTTCATTAAGTCCTAAAGTTCCTTTTAGTCTCTCTTTGGGCTTATGCCTTAAACTTTTTAAGAAATTGTGTGACTAAAATTGGGTTGTAGAGAGGGTACTAGAAAAGAAGTCTATGGTTTGTTTTAGGTTGTGTTTAAGCTCTCAAAAGGATATGTATTGGAAATAAATATGTGGCTTGGTATTGAGGCCTACCCCCCACTTCACACACCATAGTGATAAGGTTGTCGACTTAGCCAATATATACCAATTTATAGATTTTATACTCAACTAAAGAGTCGAATTGGTTCTCCCCTTGGTAATGACCTCCAAGTAGGATTATCAGGAAAGGTAAGGTAACCACTAGGTGATAAAATCCTAGTTGGGTCTTATGTCAAGTTGTTTATATGTTTGATTGATGTAGGTGGTTTAGTTTGTGTGTGTGATACAAGTGATGTTATGATATAATTACTTTACTTTAATTTAACTAAGTGAGCTAAAATTGAAAGTAACTAATGTATGTAGTTGATTTTAAACCTAAAAGAAATTTTAATTTTGTTAATGAACACATAATAGAGAGAAGATCATATAGATGCAAATAAATTAAACCCAAATAGAGACTCAAGTGTCCCACCGGGTATGCTAGAATGTTCCAGAGAATTTCAACTTATGTTATAAGAAAGGAAGAGTAAAGAAACTAGATACAGGTACGGTAGAAAAATATGTTTGGTTGTGCATTCATTGAATTAGATGATTATAGAGAGCTCCTCATTGTCTTTGAAGGAATGACCTACAAATAAGTAAAAACTAAAGCAAGTGGTTGGTTAGATATATGGTTGGGTGGATTATATAAAAAACTCTATCTAAGAAGCACGAGATTCCCTGGAGACTATCAATCCAAAGTTCTTAAACAATTAAATTTATAAAATAGAAGATAAAGTACTTACATTAATAATTAAAAGATACTAAAATTTAATACAAGAGATGTTTGATAAATAAATAGACTATAATGACTACTATAGCAATAAGCAGGTCAATACTAATGCTAAATAGGTTATGCATGCTTCAAAAAATAGGTTGGGGATCTATGAACAGGTAGAGGAAAAAAAGGTTTGATTTGGTTGAGGGTAGGTGGGTGAAAATAGATTGTTATTATCTTATACCATAGTAACCATTAGCAGTTGGTGTGACTGTTAGTGGTTGAGGTGACCATTAATGGTTGAGGTAACCATCAGTGATTAGATAGATTATTGGTGGTCAAGATGACCATCATCGGTTACTATGTCATGGGTTTGGGTGATGAAAAGGCTAGATTGATGGGATCAGATAATGTAATTCTATGAGATTGGTTTATGCTAGGATGATTGTGAAATAAAAATAAAGTAATTAACATATTAAAAAAAATACTTAGCTTGATGGAGGTTGATTTGGTGAATTCTTGAGGTGGTTGGCCTATTGATGGAGTTTGGCATGATTCTAGTAGAGTAATGGTATTAAGCTATTGGTTGAGGGGTAGTGGTGAGTTATCTCTCTATCATGATGGCTAGATTACTATATTTTTAGAACAAAACCTATAAAAGGAACTTCGGATGTGAAAGCTCTTGATAGTTATAGGATGATTGATTTTAGAATCCTTTTCAACTCCTCTTCCCTTCCTATAGGAAGGAAGGAGAGGTGTAACAATATGTTAGCAAGAGATCCAACTTACTATTTAATTTTAACTTTGACATCCATGGGTTCACACATGAATTAGATGAGTTAATTATAAAAATTTAAGGTGGAGTGAAGGGCCAATTAAATTGATTTAGATTATGGAACCTGACTGTCAGTAGTTAGGGTGACTGTTGGCAATCAAGGGTCAAGGTCAAGATGAGTTAAAAAGGTGGGTTTATCTAGTAGATCAAATTGACTTGGGTTAGGTTTGGTTTATGTTTGAGAGGCCAATGGTTGGGCCCAAGGGGGTCCTAAGGTGGGTTCAGGGAAATTTTGACATTTAAAACCATCGTGTGTGGATTTTTGGTGTCTACAAATTTACCAAAACAATATATTATACCCCCACCTATAATTAGGATCTAAAATTCTAGAGTTGGGTAAATGAAATAGTTCAATTAAGTAGACAACTTACTATCAATGAATTTGTGTGTAATATCAAAGTAAATAAATATAGTCAACTCCTATTTCTTCAAGAAACCCATCACGTTAATATTTGGAGTACCAATACCTAAAATTACAAGAAAAATTTAACAAGTTGAGCATATTCAGATTCATCCTCAGGTCCTTGTAGACTTGTACTTGAGGTATCATCATCATGTTCATCCTAATTAGTGAATTCAATGTAAAACAAATTCATTTCAGCACATCTATGTCCTTTACTCCATTTTATATCATAGTCAAAACATAACCCTTTTTCACACTTCTCTTCAATTCATTGAGGGGTCAATATTGTAGGCTAAGGAAATGATGTGGCTATAAAATTCACTTGACAAACATTAATGAAATGTCTTTGTTTGATCATATATTTTCCCCCTACCATGCATACTATTGGTATGGATTCAGATACTAAATTGTGAATAAACATACAAACCACCATTTGGATTATATCTTTGAGGCCAATCAAGATGAGGTCAATCTAACTTAGCTTTGTGATGTCATGCACACATAAAGAGAGCTTTGGAATTGATGGATATAATCCTTCACATTCCCTATTTAACAAAAATTTTATAGCTAACTAAACTAGTTTTTTGAGACATCATTCCAATAGTGGAGCTTCATATCTCTATTTAATACAAACTAGGTAACCTAAAGGACCTTGTTTTTATTTTGAGTACACAACCATCTATACCAAATTAACTACTTAGGTTATAGATACATAGAGGCCATAACTACATTTTTTCACATGAATTTTGATTTAAATCAAATAATTTTTTTTGTTTGATTGATCCAAGTGAGTGTATCCTTACCATAAAACTTGTGCAAGTCCACTTTTAGCCACACATGATTTAGACCAAGATTGGAAGTCTAATTGTTTGAATGGGGAGAATCAAACATACTACACTTTTAAATTGTATTATAAATTTAGGTTTTAGTTTCATAGAAGGCATAAAATCCTATTAAAATTTTCAGCTAGTCATTAAGAATAATTTTTAGCTAGTCATTACTCTAAAATTAATATTTAAGAGGACTAAGTCACTCTTGAATAAGGATTTATGGCTTCCCTTATTACATTATATTGGTTATAAAATAATGTTCTTAGCAAGGTATTGTGTAAATCATCACTAAAATTCATATTCAAACCATATGTAAATGAATAACATAACATTCTCAATCATGTCTCACTAATCATTGAAAGTGCTTATATTGTTGTTAAGTCTATATATAAATGTTCTTTGTGAGTCTTGTGAATAGCTATAGATGTAAAAGTTTATACACTGTAAAAAAGTTGTAATAGTATTTTAGGTGAATTTGATAAATGAAAATTCTATGTTTAATTTGTATAATTTGTCCCTCCCCTGTTTCATCTCTTCTTGCATGTTTATTTAGTGAATTTTCAAAACTATTGTTTGGTATAGACTATCCCCATAGTCTTAGTCTTTTATTTTACTTAGTATTATTAGTTTCTACCCACCTAGAGCCTATGGATTCTATTTTTTCTACCATAGAGAGAAATAAAACTTGTGATTTACTTGACCTAAAAATAAAAGAGCTCATAGGAGTCAAGTGGGTGTATAATTCAAAAACCACTCTTGAAGGCAAGATAGAGAGGCATAAAGAAAGACTAGTGGTGAGGGATACAATTAAAGGCCTAAATATGATTATAATGTGATGTTTTCACCCGTATCAAGGTTATAATTGCTGAGCATAATCATATCCATTACTGCTGAACACAAATGGAAGGTTGTTTTTCAAAATAATATTTATGTGGTGTACATTATATATACCTTGTAATCTATGTCAATCAATTTTAGGTTTATGATGGGTTATTTTAGTAGTTTTACAATGAAATATGACATTTCATCAAGTTTAGTTATGAGAGGTCTTACAACTTCACTGATTGCTATTACCTTCTCTATTATTTGATTAATTGATGCTGCCAAGCCCACCATCTCTTTTTCAAACATTACTCCTCGATCTAGATCATGTTTCATGAAATTGACAATGAAATTTTGTATTTTTTATTTGAAATCATCCTTATTGATGATTGTACCATATCTATTTTCAAGGTGTGTGATTTTAGCCTCCTTGAGTAAAGTTATAACTCTATCGCCTTCCTAACTAAGAGACTAGCCCAAGTATCTCATATCATCAATCCATTTATTTAATTCTTTCTTCTTTCCAATGACGTAGGAATGAGAAATGTTCAAATATTTTAAGGGCACCAAATTTAGCTCTTCAAATTTATTAAACCTAATTAACTTAACCAAATTGATCACATTGTTAGCATAATTATCATAGGTATTTTCTATCTTAATAATTTTGTTATAAACATCATCTCCTTTTACTTTATATTGAGATAAATTGTTTAGAGTATTAAAAATGGCCTCAAATTCCCATTACACTTTGGTGATAGTTTCTTCTGGTAAGGTAGATTAATTTTTCTATTCTAACTTAGTTGTCCTTTGTTGCATCCCTTTTACCAATTCAATGGCCATATCACCATTGAGACTTTACTTTAAGAATTCAACCAATCACAACCCTCAATTTGTCCACATGTTTTTATTATCATAGGCTAAAATTTTTAGTGAAGTGATTTGGATTTAAATCCCCCAGAATAAGTCCCTAATATCGACACTATGTGAACATTTGTATGTTAGCTAGGTTTTAATTTTGACACATACTTAACACTTATCACCCTCTCGATCATTTTAGCCTTTTGTCCTAAATATCAAACCATCTAAGTGGATCATGAAACACTTTACCAAGTTTCATCTTTTCATTGGATTTTCTCATCTTCACTTGTCACATGAAGCAAACCCTTTCATCCTTAGACTAATGTGGCCTCAAAATTTTTCTTATTTTAAAAGTGGTAATTTCTTATTGAATCACATTGTTGTGTGGCTTTGTTATATGAAATTATTAATGGACCCAAATGTCATGACACTTTGCTAAGTGTCACATTTTGATTTGATCACTAATTCATTTGGTTTTATGGCTAATTTTGATTGTATTATTACCAAAAGATATGGTTCCATGTGTCTTTACCCCATTGCTCCCAACTTCTATGTGTCTTGTATGTCACATATAAATACCTAAGATTAAGTGACTTACTACCAAGTGTCATCTTTTCATGCAATCTTTATATGATGAAATTAAAATATTGACTCTTGATTAGGTCACGACTGAGTGCCAAGTGGCATGATGCAATAGGATCATATTGTCATGAAAGTTATAAAATCATAAAATCTTTAGAAGGATATGACTAGATGCCAGATGGCATGTTCTAATTGAGTCATGGGGTCATGAACTTTACAACTTATTCATAAGATAGAATGTTATGACTAGGTGACAAGTGGAAATATACCATTGGGTCACATTGTCACTTAATTTTTCAAAGTTTATAATATATGAGACAAAGTCTACAACTTACATGAATGAATCACCAATGCATGTAACACTATCGCATGCCATTTGAAGTTGAGTTGGCATCAAGGATCTTGCCAAATAAAAAGGTGCCATGATTATATGAAAACCCTTATAATGACCTTTTTAATCAACATGAAAGGTATTACAAGGCCCTTCATGGTATGTCCTAGGAGATACCTTGAAATAAAATTACAATCATGTACATGTTCAAGGTATCTTCTAAGAGATACCTTGAAAGAAAATTCCAATCATGTGCATGTTCAAGGTATCTCAAGGAGATATCCTAAAATAAAATTTCAATCATGTACATGTTCAATGTATCTATGAGGATACCCCTTGAAATTAATGAAAGGACCTTCAAGGTATCCCTTAGGAGATACTTTTAAATAAAATTCCAATCATGTGCATGTTCAAGGTATCTACTAGGAGAACCCTTGAAGGTAATATAAGGCCCCTGAAGGTATCTCCTAGAAGATAAATTGAAGGGAATTTTATTACCTTTAAGGGTACCTTGAATGTATCTCCTAGGAGATACCTTTAAAACATACATAAGGGTAGCCTTGAAGGTATTACAAAGACCTTCAAGGAATCTCCTAGGACATACCTTGAAAGAAAATTCCAAACACGTGCATTTTCAAGGTATCTAATAGTAGACCTAATGAATGTACTACAAGACCTTTCAAGGTATCTCCTAGGAGATACCTTAAAGGGACTTGTAGTACCTTCAAAGGTAACCTAATGCATGTTTGAAAGGTAGATCCTAGGAGATACCTTATACCATGCAAACATGTATTAGGGTAAACTCAAAGGCACCACAAAGCCCTCTAAGGTATCTCCTCAAAGATACCTTGAAATAAAATTTTAATCATGTGCATGTTCAAGGAATGATATCATAGTTTTCTAGAATTTCTCCAGAACATGCTAATTTAATGTATATCTTGTACAACAAGAAGTGGAAAAGAATCATAATAACATGAGTGAATTCACCAAATCTTCAATTTTATACACAACAACAAATATAAAGATAAAATAACATGGCATTAATAATTATGGAGTATAAAAAACACAATAAAATATATAACAAGCTAAAAAATTAGAGTAAACATTGCACAGTAGGCATACATCTATATTAGACATATAAACCATATTCCATTATATTAGAGTACTATATATAGCTTTTTACATGGCTCTCTCTTCATATTACATATTTTTGGCATCCAAAAGAAAGACTCTTGGAATTATTATATCTATCACTTGGCTAACTAGTCTAAAGACATCCAAAATATAATATAGATGACAAAATGATACCCTATGCATATGTATCCATTAATTATACACTTGTGATTTTACAAGGCCCTATTTCACATTTAACACTTAACTAGAATTAAATTATTGTTTCATCTTGAGAAAAATTATAAACTCTGTCTTAGATAAAGCTAGAAAATATTAATCTTTTAAAAAAGTGGTAGTAATCACTCCAAGTGTCGTTTACTAGTTCTAACCCTATATGCACTACTTAGCCACCCTTTCAGGTTCTCAACTAAGTAGCATACTTACCTACTACCCTTTCTATTTTTCCATAGAATATATTAACCAAGTGGTCATCCTAGTTAGGTGTTTTCAAATAAATTGGCCCCACTCCTAATGCTTAAGGCTATGTTACAAAGCTGAATTGTTTCTTAAACTATAAAACTTAAACTGCACATTTACATACTACAGAGGCAGTGCTGAAGCTTATCTAGGTGGATGTGTAGGTTATGGTTGCTCAAAATACACCTTTAAATAAAATTTATCTTCTAAAAAATTATTTGAATCTCCTATAGTGGAATGAACATAGGTTCTTCTATGATATGCACAATCACTGGTTCAACCTGTTTCTCTCTATTGTTTTTGCTTTTTCTTAGTTTTGGAAGAAAGAAACTAGTGATAAGGGATGTGTAGAAAAACCTATTAAAAGTGCATACATTGAATCTAGATGATATTGGAGAAATTTTATTTAGCTAGGGATTAATACCTTATAATAAGAAAATACCACCACATGCTTGTTTGTTAGACAAGGAGATGGGTGGATGTCCTAGCGTAAGCTAGATCCTAGAAGTGAAAGCTTTCTAAGAGGTTGTCAATCCTTCTACTTTAAAAAAAGTTATGTTTGATAAAATTAATGAATGGTATCATAAAATAATAGAAAACTAAGACTAAAAATATAAAATTAAGTAAGAAATAAAAATTCTTTGCTAAGATTATTAAACTTAAGCAAGTAGTTTGAATAATGTTAGTGCTGAAAATTATCCAAGCTAAGTGTTATGATTTTAGTTTGGTAATTTGGTAAGGGTAAAAAGGATGGTTTATTTGAGGTTGGTAAGTTGTTGAAATGGTAAAATGGTAATGATTGAAAATATTTGAATGGTTAAGAGAACAAATATGGGAAAAGGGGCAAATGGGTAAAGGGGAAAAAGGATAGGTGGGATGAAGGTGAAAATGAAGTAAATGGGATAAAGAGATAAAAATAAGAGGTAAAGGGGTTATTATTTATAATTAAATAAATAATAGGCTAAGGATGGGGTTTATAAGTCAATAGAGAATATGCCAAAGGAGATAATGCATGTAAATGAAATAAACAAACAAGGTTACCTTTGAGATGGTTGTCGATGATGGTGTTATTAATGATATTGTTGACAAAATCTTGGAGTAATTCTAATAGATATTCGATGCTTTGAATATTTTCTTTTGTAATATGAGGATGACCTCCTTCTCAAGTGGATAACGTCCTCTAAAAAGTTGCAACAAAATGTTAGTAACAAAAAAATACTAATTTTCCACTTTCCAACTTAACCATGGGTGAAGAAGAGGAGGGTATTTATAGCATATGTTGTGAAGAGTCATGCCAAAAGAGGAATAATATAGTTATGGTGCCATTTTCTATGTGGTGGATGAATTAGTCAAAATTAGGTGGGTGGGGATTCCCATTTGGGTTAAGGAGTAAAAAATGGGTGCCCTTTATCTTAAAGAGGTAGGTATCTTATTTTGGAGGTTAATTTCATGTGTGAAGGTAAAATACATGTTGACTAATGGTCCCTTGAGGGGAAATTTTCCATATTTCAAGGGGGGCCTTGTGATGTTTAAATGAGGTCATCAAGCACTTTGGAAAGGGTCTTAGGTGGGGAATGACATCCCATATTAAGCCACCTCAATTCTAAGCCATTCCACTTTTCATATCACTTCCCAAATCACATTTCATGTCACTTTCCATTTCACATGCCATGTCATTTTCCATGCCACATGCCATGCCACTTGCCATGTCATCATGAATAGTGATAGTGGGTCCCATAGTGAATATTACTTTTGAATAGTATTTTTGAATAATATTATGTGACTATAATAATAGTGATTTGGTTAGGTTAATAGGGGTTTATTAAGGTTTAAGAAGGTTTAGGAGGTCTCAAGGCATTTAGTCATTGAAAACTGCAAGTACAACTTTAAATTAACAAGTTGAAAAACAAAAATGAATGACTTGGTCAAAGGATAAGGTGCTCTGAGTATGGGAGGAGGTATTCCCCCTCAAACTAAGATGTGATGAGGGAAGGCTAAATTAGGTGTAGGTTTGATAAGTAGTTAGTGGGGAGGCACTAGGTGGTACCACAAGGTAGTTGGGCATGTGAAATGCCAGTGGGTTCACAAAATGCATCTAATAATAATAGTAAAAATTATGTAGAGACTAAATATACAAATAAGGTCAATCCTAGAAGGACATGTGATATGGATAACTAGTCTATAGTGTTGGTCATAACTGATTGAGTTAGACTTATCAAGTCATGTAGACAAGCTCAATATTGGTCACAAGTATCTAGGTTAGGAAGTGATCCTACAAAACAACATAGTTGGTTAGGTCATGCATGAGGTGGTGTAAATTTTCAAAAGTTTAACATGGTAAGGTTGGTCATTATGATTAAAAGTTTTTATGAAACATGCCAATGTTCTGGGTCAAAATCAACCAATGTCAAGGTGGATATGGTAAAAGCATGGGTGGATTGGGTATGGGTTGGAAAGGGATGGCCGAACTGACTCTAGATGAACTCAAAAACTGGATGTTTCCTACATAGTTCTATGGATAAGAATTAAAAAAGAACATCAGGTTAAATGTAGTTCATTTAAGGTAAAGAGTGTTGGTTAACTTGGTTGCCCTAATTTGATATCATGTAGTTAGGTATTATTAAATGACATTGGAGAAAGGGAAGCACCAAAGGGTGGGAAATATGGGTCTCAAATAGTTTTTTATTAGTTTGGTAGAAATGGTTGATGAGATTACCTAGGATGAAATTAGATGATTGTGTCAACTATGCAAAAGAAATATACAGCCATGGATAAGCAGGTTCAAGAATGAAAATTTTGTCACCATTTAAAAAAAAGGATAAATATGATTTACCATGATTTAGAAAATCTGGCACTACTCGAATTGTTTTGGTGACATGATGATTTGTTTCATCACCATCTAAATAAGCTAAATTGTGCACACTTCACAATAATGTCATTAATAGGTTATAGAAGGGTATGAATCAACAATTTGGGTAAGAAAAGTAGTAGAGTGGGTAAATGAGAAGTGGTGAAGATTCAAAATCTTGATCCTTGACTCAATGGGGCCCCAAAATAAGTAAGCATTGCATTTTGAGGGGATTTAGAGAAAGACATTGAGGGGTTTTGAAATATAGAGTGAGGAAAATAATAATAATATTAATTAAATAAGGGAATAAGTTGTATATTTCATGCATTAAATCAAGGGCATGGAGGACACGAGGAAAAAGACAAGGAGATGTAAAAGTGACACAACTAGTGACCACACTCTAAATAGGTGGATGTTGAATTAGAGAACATAAGGGAGATCTAACAAGGGATGAGGTGAAGGCATATCAGGAGATGGATGAAAGGATAGGTAGAGTAAATGATAACATCACATATAAATAGGAAGGTGGATAAGGATGGAAGGAGCTAGGCATGGATATATAGGACAAAAAAAAGAAGGTTGGGAAGAACAAGGAATTCCCTCAAGATGAGAAAAATGAAAGGAAATGGAGAAAAGAGAGAGGATGGTTGAAAATAATGAAAGGAAATGAGATGAATATAAAGGATGAAGATCAGGGATGATAAGAATAAAAAATAAGAATTGAAGTTGGGATACAAAGTAAGGATGCTCACATAGATGCAAAATACAAGTGAGTATCGAGATGGAAAGAGGAAAAGGGGAACTTAAAAGGAAAAAGGCAAGAACTGAGAAGAAGAAAAGAGGTAATTATGGAAGGCTTCTCAAAATATAAATACCCATGGAGAAACTAGTTGTGGAGGAAAAAAAGAAGATAAAAAGGATGAAAGGATGGAAAAAAATCAAATAAGAAGAATGGAAAATGGGTACGGTGGGAAAAATGGTGGAGAGTGATGGTACACATAAAGAAAAAGTATAGTAATAGAAGAAATATAAACCTTAAAATATGCATAGTATGATGGGAAGTTGGTGAGGAAAAGAGAGTGATAAAGAGGGTATGACAAATAGCCAAAGGCAAGGGGAGATGATGAGGATGGTGAAAAAAATTGAAGGGGATAAAGGATAAGGTTGGTAATAAGTGGAGAGAGAGACCAAAAACATGAAAAATGGGTGAGGGAGTGAGCTATGAAGTATTCACAAGGAGAAAGATGATGGGGAGGCTAGTGAGGTAGAGTAGGTGGTGGTTTTATGGGAGATAAGAGGGGCTAATGAGGAAGGCTATCAACCATTATGTTAAAATAGATTGACAAGATGGAAAAGTGGTTAAAAGAGATTGACAAGCTGAAGGGAGGTAGGTGGTGAAGGGATAGGTAGAGGAGTGGAGGAAGATATTTTAGGTGATAAGAGAAAACAAAATAAAGGATGTAGTTGAGCTGACCTCAATAATTGAGGGTTGCCTACATAGTCCAAAAAGACCTCAGGTCAATGTAGTTCTTCTAGCAATGGGGGAAAAACTTAAGAGAAAGTATTAGATGGTGTTAAAATATAATGATACTAAATAAATAATTGAAATCTTCCTTGATGTAGCATGCCCTAAGTAAGAGGGAACTATTAGTGATAAAAATGAGTGAGAAGAAAAAAAGGGATGGGAATTAGTTGTTAGTGGCCAAGCTATCCTTAGAATTGAAGAAATGCCTACATAGTCCATGGACATTAGGCCGATGTAGTTCAACAAGGTTCAGTGAGTGGTGTTCAGACTGGCTACCCTAATTTGATGGACCACATGGGTTGGTTTGGCCTGATGGAGAAGGAAGGTTTTTGTAAAATAGAGGTTCTAGGTTTTGGTGATGGTGATGGTGAAGGTACATAGTGTTAATCAGTGAATAATTATCCTAATGATCCCACATTTAGTAGGATGAGAGATAAATATGGGCAAGGTAGGATAAATAATTAGGGGACATAATGCTAAACACCACAAACAACCTTCAATGGAGCTAATCCATAGAAGAGGTGTCTTTGTGAGGAGGTTGTATCTTCTAAACTTATGCGGGGGTAGATTCCTCAAGATAGCTTCTACCACTACAAGTCAAGTTTTAGGAGGTGTGCTTCTATCAAGATTTTCATAGTTGCTTTGGCTAAGGTTCATCATTGCTACAAGCTAAGTTTTAAGGGTAGTAGTGAAATATTGACCTAGAAAGTGTTCTTTGACAACTAAGTAGATTCTACAAGTAAGAAAGTTGGTGGCATGGTGAGTGATAGAGGATGGATTTTTCCTGACCCAAGAGTTTCATGGGTAGGTAAGACAAATGGTGGCCATGTATGTATCCTTTGTCCCAGCTCCATGGAACTAATGACTTATTGGTTGCATTTTGTTGGGCCTAACGAATAAAAAACTATGTGGTTGGGAGAAGATGGTGGTTCCCTTGCTATGGATGAATGTTCAGTTGACACAAAAGAAAATATTTCCATATTAGAGTAGGTAATACCCATGGTTAGGGTCTGATGTTCAAATCTTATGATAATGGGCTGGTAGTAAGAGGAGGGTAGAGAGGACAAGAAGATGAATGTATTGTTGTGAATTCATGGTAGCCTACCTCTGATGGAAGAGTTTCTACAATAGCAACGATTTGGGAGTTACCACCACCAGTGATAGTGGTAGTTTTGAAGGCATGATCATTACACATGCCCATGGTTGGAAACCAATTTAAATCAGCTAGGCTAAAGGTGATAATGACACAAATGATCACCAGGTCAATAAGGGCCATGAGACAACAAATCAAGGAAAGACATTGATGAAAATTAGATGATAAGGAAAATAAAAATATATCATGATGGTGCATAATGGCTTTATCAAGATGACCAATCATATCGAGGGTGATGTGTCCATGTGAAAAGGTAGGTAGACATGATCGTTTTTAGTGGGAAGACTATTTAAGGGAATCCATGACATCATATGACCTTCCCAGTTGATAGAATGAAAAACCAAGTTAGTGAGGATGAATGGGCAGGTATTCTATTTAAAGAATTATGATAAAGACTAGTACCAAGATTAGATCATGTCCTTCAGCACATCTATCTTGACACAATCATCATTCAAATTTCAATTGTAAATGATGGTATATGTCCCTCCATTTACTAATACTACTATCTTCATCCACATTCATCATCAATAACAACAACAAAAATAATAAACAAGAATGTCATCCCCTCACACTACACTAGTGCTACTGTCTAGCTCATGAGGCAAACTTTCCTAAATAAATGACGCCTTCTTCATAAGGTATATCAGTGTATGTATGTCAACATAATTCTTTGGTGTAATCAATTAGAAGGATAGTTAAACACAAATATAGAGTCACTAGATAATAATTTTAATTCTTAGGTAGTAAAATAATGTACACATGTGCTTTAGGCAATGTGTGATCTAATGACTTTGTATGTGTCATGCAATTCCTCAAACCCTAAATAAAATATTGCATACTTTGTTATGTGTAAAATGTGTTGGTTGTCACTAGTCTAATGGTATCATGCTTAAGGTTTGTGTGGATAATTATGAATTTTATGTTTATGGTTATGATTGGTATGGTTGTGGTTTTTATAATCTCATTAAATGTAAATATAATGATTATTTTTGTTACAACACTGGATGGTAAAAGTCATGAGGAAAACACTAACCAAGCACATTAAAAATAGGGAACAATGCTTTGTTTTATCAAGGACTAAGAAAAGTATCCATGAGAACCATGCTATGGGTAGAGCCATGGTACCCATATTTAGGATTAGGACATCACTATGATGGTTAATCACATGGTTTTATGTTGTAATCAATTATCCTCAAAAGGGGAGGAGGAAGGTGGGTGAAGGTTAAAATATCATAATCAAAGTATGAACTTAAGCTAGAAAAATAGGTGAGATTGATCCTTTTTTTTAAAAAAAATGGACATAAATACAAAGCATTGAGAGGCTCAAGTACCATTTTGCCTTCGAGAGAGGATAAATGATAAGCTCCTAATCCATACTTATGGGTAATGATGTAGGCTCCAAGCTGATTGAAAGCAAACTTTCCTCATTTACTCTTCTCCATGTTGGTCATGTGTTGGTTTTCTCTTAGGATGAGATATTTGATATTGAATTCTCATTGTTTGAGGTGCTTATTATAAGCACAAGTAATATGCTCTTGATAGATATGAAGATGGTTAAGGGAAACAAGGTGATGTTCATCAAGTAATTCAAGGAATGTGAGGCATTCTTGATAATAATACTCTTTAGAAATGATGTTGTGTAGATAAATATGAAGAGAGGGAATCTAAACTTCAAGAGGTAGAATAGTATCTATGCCAAAGACTAGGGGAAAATGTGTAGCACCTTTTTTGGTTTGGATACTAGTGAGATAGGCCCATAAAACAAATGGGATGTGTATGTTCCAATCCTATCCTGAAGCACTTACAACTTTGGTTAGAATTTTGATGAGAGTTTTGTTGGAGGCTTCTACCTATCCATTTGCCTATGGATGGTAAGTTGACGAATGGCTGAGTTTGATGCCAATCACATTACAGAGGGATTGAATTTTTTTTTGGAATGATTTGTTGTTATCTGTTATGATTTTGTGAGGGACCCTAAAATGATAGATAATGTAATGATTGATAAAATATATAATTTTTTTTAATTTGATGGAGATAAGGGGGCTGGAGTCCACCCATTTAGTGAAATATTCTATAATAGTGATGATATATTGGTGTCACTAAGAAGAGTGATGATTTATTTCTCCAATGAGATCTAGCCCCCACTGTGAGAAGGGCCAATAATCCATGTATACATGAAGGTCATGAGTGGGTGTGTGATTCAAGTTAGCATGTTGTTGGAATTTAACACACTTATTTACATAGTCACAATGGCCTTGATTGAGGGTAGGCCAATAGTAACCTAGGTGTAGGATTCTTTTGGAAATAATGAGGCCACTAAAATGTCCCTCATAAACTTCATCATAGGATTCTTTGATGGTATAAGAAATATCATGACTACGTAAACAACATAGGATATGACCATTAAAGCCACATTTATATAGGATTCCCCCTAGTATGGTATAATGAGAGGTGCCTTGTACAAAGGCCTTCTAGGCATTCTTTGAGATGTTAGGTGGAATGATACCCATGTTAAGGTAATTAAATGTTTGGTCATACCAGACATCATAAGGAGATGGTTGGAAAGTCTGAAATGATATATGAGGGCCTAATTAAATAGTGGATGGTGATAAATAATTTGGATTCTATAGGTTAAGAGGGTATTTGAGATGCAAGAGAAACCATTGTGTTTACAAATTTATTAGTAGATCAAGGCACTAATTATATTTGATAATGATCAAAAGATGTTAAGATCTCATCAATGAGGAGCTTATACTTTTGTAAAATATCATTTTTACATTAATATGACCCATTGACCTATTTAATCATGAGTTGAGAATCACAAAATATAGAAATGGTTTTAATGTTTAAGGAAAGAGCAGTTTGGAGATCGATGACCAAAGCTTCATATTCTACCATGTTGTTAGTACATTGAAAGTCAAGTTTAAAGGATAGTAGAATAGGTTCAACATGAAGGGGTATGAGTATTATGCCTAAAACCCCACCATTTTGGAATTTAGAGCCATCAAAAAACATGGTCATTTGGTAAGAGGCTTCTCCCTAAGAAAGAGTTACAATAGACTCATCGAGAAATGTGAATGGAATGGGCTGGTTATCTCAGAGAGGAGATTCATCTTATTGATCAGTAATGACCTACCCCTTAATGTATTTTTGGTGAAGAAACTCAATATCAAACTTAGATAAAAGCATGAGCCACCTAGCCATATGTTGATTTTGGTATGGCTTGGAGTGCATATACTTGAGTGGGTTGGTGTTAGTGATAAAATATGTTTTGTGATAAACAAGGTAGTGATGAAGCTTAGAGGTAAAAAAAAAAGAGTGAGACAAACCTTTTTAGGATGGGTATATCATGTCTCATACTTTATAAGTGTGTGACTAATATAGTAAACGGCATGCTCCTTTTTTTGTTCATCTCGATGATCTAGCATGGCACCTAAAGAGTGATTAGTGGTGGATATGTAAAGGTAGAAAGGTTGATCATCCCTAGGTGGGATAAAAATAGGTGGAGAAAGTAAGTACTCTTTGAGTGAATCAAAGGCTTGTTGAAAATATTTGGTCCATCTAAAGGTGGTGTCTTTATTCAAGAGGTGGTGAAATAGTTGGCATCTATCTAATAATTGAGAGATAAAGTGACATATAGATTGGAGTTTTCCCTATAGACTATGAAGTTTCTTAAGGTTTGTTGGAGGAGGCATTTCTAGGATGGCCTTGACTTTATCAAGGTCAATCTCAATTCCATGGAGGGAGATGATAAAGACAAGAATCTTTCTAGACAAAACCCTAAAAATTAATTTCTTAGGATTGAGCTAAAGGTGGAATTGGATCAGTCAGTCAAAAATGATAGTAAGAATAAATAAATGGTCCTTGTGGTGTTTAGATTTCCCAAAGAGATAATCCACATAATCCTCTATAATTTTATGAATGAGATCATGGAAGACATAGGTCAGGGCCCATTGATAAGTTGTTCTTGCATTTTTTAACCCAAAAGGCATGACTCAATAGTAGAAGGTTCCCTAAGGAGTAATGAAGGTGGTTTTATGTTAGTCTATGGGGGCGATCAAGATTTGATTATATCCTAAAAAGTCATCTATGAGTGATAACATCTAATGACCTATGATAAGGTCAACTAGTTGGTTGATGTTGGGTAAAGGAAAGTTATCTTTGGGGCATGCAAGGTTAAGGGCTCATAAATCAACACAAAAGTGGAGATCCCTAGTGGGCTTGGTAATGGGAATAATATTAGAGACCCATTGTGGGTAGTCAATGGGTTAAATAAAGGTGATGGATAAAAGATGTTGGCATTATTCCTTGATGAGAAGAGATATACCAGGGTGTATTTTATGAAGCTTTTGTCATATCAGCTTAATCTTTGGATGGGTAATGATGTTATGAAGGGAAATGGAGGGGCCAATCCTAGGCATATCCTGATAAGACCAAGAAAATGTGATGCTAAAATCTTGAAGGAAGGTAAGATAATCATGTTACTCATTTGAGTCCAAGGATTGGCCTAGTTTAATGATATGAGGATTCTCATGGGTTCTTAAGTTAATGCCAATAGTTGATTCATTGAGCATGGTCTAGTTTTCTAGAGAGAAGGATTTATGGATGAGAGAGTCTCCTGCACCAAGGTAGGTGAGGAAAGAATTGTCATCTTGGCACTGAATGGTATAGATAGTGGGTGAATCATGGTTGATCATTTTGGGGTGGATGAGAGGAAATGTTTTAGTTTGGCCACCGTGATATTAAGTCATTAGGCCTAAACTAGTGGTACTGATAAAAAAAAGTTGGATGGGATGATGTTGGAGTCTCCAGATTGAGAATATGTATTTAGAGAAGATGGAATATCTTTCATGGGGATATAAATACATTTTGGTGAGGTGTGTTTTTCTAGTGGTTCAAACCCAAGCCCAAAGAACTCACAAGGTCTCTGAGTCTTGATAATAGGAAATTTGTGAGGTCCTTATTCATATAGGCCCATACAAAATTCTTTCCAAGCATAGTGGTGAAGATAGGTTCTTGTAAAGGATAGGTTGCTTAGATAGGAGAAATCAAAAGTGAAATGTTGAATATATGGAGTGGTGGTAGGAATGAGTATTAGTCAATCATGTCCCCCATAGACAAAGTATGTTTGATTGTTTGGAAGTCTAAAAGGGATGATGGTACCTATGTTAGGGTCATAAGAAGGGTCATTTTGAAGGTTCCTATATTCTTGAGGAGTGGGAAAGGCATCTAAGGCTAAAAGTTGATACTCACCAAAAGAAAGACATTGGAAAGTTGTGTCAAGGAGTCCTCAATGGGAATCTGGGAAGAAGGGATAGATGTGCTAGTTGAGGATTCATCATTATTGAGGGTAGAAGCACTATGGGAAATGGTTGATGGTGTAGTTGTGTTAATGGGATTGATTTAATATGAGGGAGATGAAGGTGGAAAAAGGACATCATTAGCCCTATAGGTCATGTTGAAACATTTAAAAGCACTAGGATAGGCCTTGATGTTTATGACTTTCCTTTCATGTTCAAATTTAACATAGTCATGTAAATTGGAGGGGATGCAACTCATAGCCTAGATCTAGGGGCATCCAAGTAGAATGTTATATTAGAATTCACCCTCTATAACATGAAATAGCTTAGGGATGGTGTGAGGTTCCAAGTGTATTTAAAGAAAAATTGTCCTTGAGGTAGTGTTAATTATGTCATTGAAGGAGAAAAGAACCATTATGCTTTTAGCCAAAATATTCTTTAATAATTATAGTTGATCAAAAGCATGGGAGGATATTATGTTGATGTTACATCCTCCATAAATCATCACCCTTTTGACATAGATATGATTGATAAATACAATGACAAATAGAGCTTGATCAGATTCCTCAGAGTGTGTTAGAGGTATCTCAGAATCTTAGAAGGTGACAAGGCAGAATGTTGGAGGGTCCCAACAAAGGAGGAAAGGGGTTAAGGGTCATCTAGTTGAACCTCAATGGATTCTAAGGCATCTATTAATGCCTGATGATGATGAGGTGAGGTGTTGATCAAGTTGTAAAGGATCATCTTCACTAGTGCTTGATGAAGTTGATTCAACATAGTTTGTTGAATGGATGCAAAGGAATTGGTAGGATGTATACCTAAGATGGATACTCTGGGTCTAGGTGATGGTTTAGATGGTGGTGTTGGTGTTTGGTCCTAGTTAAGAGGCTAAGAATTTGAAGGATATATCCATAAAATGGACACATTGGCTCTTCCTTTACCCCTCTATTCTTTTGATATCAGGTAATCATGTGGATGGTATGGACAATGGGCTTAGTTGAACTGGGTGATTTCTTCAACTCTTCACCCTTGCCTATAAATGAGAGTGAGGAAGTCAACATAGGTTAGGATAGTGGTTGGATTGGTTGGGTTAGTAAGGTAGGTGAAAATGGTTCACTTGATGATAGATCATCATCCTCATAGAAGTGATGAACAATAGATTGGAGATATTTACAAATCTCCATGTTATGTCCTAGTGTCCTATGGTATCCACATATCTAAGTATCATTGAACCAAGAGGGTTTGGTGTTAGAAAGGGTGAATGGTTTAATAGGTGGAATTTTAATGGAGGAAGTTTAAAACAACCTCTATAAAATAAAATAGTAAGATTCCCTTATAGGTGTTGAGGGTGTTGAGATGCTCATTATGGAAATAAAAACCTTCTTAGGTGTGGTCTTGACCTTAGAGAGGGTTGGTGGTTTGGAAATTTTGGTAGATGGTTTATATTGGGTTGGCTTAGCTCTGATCAGGTTAATGGTAGATGGTTTTGAAGTAGAGGATGGGGGGATTGATAATAGGTGGAAAAGTAGAGATGGATAAATTATCTATGAATGATGAAGAAGTCAATGGTGTAGGTAGTGGAGGGGTAGGCATAGAAAAGGAAATTTCATTAAATGAAGTAGAATAAGTGATTGGGATGCTAGAGGGGTGGTGTCCTAAAATAGATGGAAAATGAGAAGGAGGTGGCATAGGTCTAACTTGAAGATGAGGTTTAAGTAACTATAATCTTCAGTCCATCTTGGTTGGTGGCTTGTTAGGTGTCCTATAGGGGGTTAGGCCTGATTTGATGGGGGATAGGTGATTCTAGGTGTGGGAAGGATACCCAAATTCTTGGTTAGTTTAGATAGAATATTATGAGATGATCTAAGTGGAGGTGGGTGATATGGTTCCCTTATGTCTTAGGGGAAATAAATGTTTGGTGATGGGTTGATAATAGGTTGGAAAGTGGATTTGAATGAAGTCAAGGGTTTGGTTTTGTTTTGGTATGGGAGCCCCAAATGATGGTAGAAAGTGGTTCTATCTAAGTTGGGCTACAAGGCAAATTCCAAACTTTGTAATAACTGAGAAAAGGGCTTATAAATGGGTTTTTTTCCTTGATATATTGTTTCAAATGTCAATCCCTTGAGTGAATAAGGAGAGATGGTTAATTCATCTCTAATTTAGCTAGAAGGTTCCAAAATAATGGTTGCTTATCAGGTGATTAAGAGAGGGGATGTTTTCTTGATTGAGGATGTAGGTATGGTCCTGACTCCTTCCTTTACTAGGGTATCTAAAGGAGAATACAGGAGCTCTACCATTTTACTTGTTGGGGTATACAAAGGGATGGCTAGATTAATGTCCAGTTCTATGAATGGAGAGGTGGGCATGGATATGGTTTGATCAAGTGGAAAAGTGGGGGATATAGATCCTCCTACTTGGGTCTCCAAAGGGGTAAGAGGTGAATTTGATTCTTCCATAGGTGAGGTTGGTGAAAAATAAATGGGAACATGAGGCTCATCCTCCATGGGCTCATTTATAATGATGTTGATTGTGTGTGCCTCATGAGATGAAGATGGTTCAAATTGATTGTCATAGGTTTGGGTATGTGGAGGATGGGTAGGGAATGGTTTGAGAAAAATATCGATAGGATGATTGTGGGGTGCATTAAGGTTTTCAAATGTTAATTTTCCATTGTCAATAAAGTTTTGGATAAGACTTTTAAAAGTGTTACACTAGCTTATGTCATGTACGATGACCCGATGGAAAACACAATGGTCATTTTCATTGTACCACCCAAGTACAGAGTGAGAGGGGTCAAATTGTTGATGTGGCTTGATTGATGGAAGTGGAATAACATTAGACTTTTTTAATTTATCTAATATACAGGAACAATATTCCCATATAGGTGTGAATTATTTAGTGGGAACCCAAATTTGATTTTAGTTTGGTGGGTAAGAAGAATTGGAATGTGTGTTTTGATGTGGATAGTTAATGGATGGAGGTGGGGCAGTGTTCATGACAACCAAATTTGTAGATGTTTTGTATTTATAATTGAGTTGGTTAGTTGTTTTGGAGGAAGAGGGATTATTGGATTTAAAAGTGGAGTTCTTATTTTACAATTTCAATTTACCCTCATCTATGGCTCAATTCTCGAGTTTGTGTGCCATTGTGAACACTTCATTAAAGGTTATAAATGTTTGCACTTGAAGGGTAGGAGTAATGTGTTTTATGTATCCTTGAGAGAAAATTTCAATGAGTTCCATTTGGGGTAGTGAAAAGGATAATTGATTAATGAGGCCTCACCATCGTGCAACAAAGTCAACAATTGATTCATCATCAAAATTCCTAATAGAATAGATTTTAGTTTTGGAGACCTTGGATATATTGATAGAAAAATCTTCTAATAAAATTTGGGTGAGTTGGGAAAATGAGAAGATAGAATGTCTAGGAAGGGCACTATACCAATCCAAGATGCACCCTGATAAAGACATAGGGAAGGTTCGAAGAAGGAGGGCATCAACATAGGCAATCAAGTAACAAGAATGGTGAAATGCCCCCAAATGTTATTGAGGATCCTCCTTCCCTTGAAACGTAGAGAATTTGGGAAGCTCCCATTGAGGAGGATAAGCATGAATCAGGATAGAAAGGTTGATAGGTTCATCATATATTTGGTCATAGGATAAAAGACTATGAGACCTAGACATAGATGATTCAAGTTAGGTCATCTTATCTACAAGCATTTTGATTAGGTCGGGTTGGGGTTGGGTAGATGCATAAATTAGTGGCAATTTTTGTCGAGGTTGGGTTGTATTTATGAATTAGTATGTGGTAGGAGGTACAAAAGTAGACACATATTGGTATGTTGTGATTTGAGGTTGGGATAGTGTCCCCATAAGAGTGATATGCATTAAGGGTTAGGTGGAATATCTAATATATCCAAATAAGCTTGAGATATACTAATAAAAGGCCATGGGGGATTGTAGAAGAACTGATAATGGTTTTTTTAGGGGCATATTTGTGTTGGTTGATGGGGGCATGGTTTGGGTTGGTAATGATAAAGTGTTTATGGGTTGTTGAGGGATAATAACCCCAGTGCTAATAGGGGGAAGTATTTTTGGTATGGAGAGTACCAAGTTCTAAAAGGGGGTTGAGGTTGGTATATTTGTTAAGTTGAAGGGAATGGTAGAAATAGGTGTGGAAGACACTAAACCGACAAAAGGTGTAGAAGTGACAAGGGGTAAATTTGAGCCCACATTAGAGGTATTGGTTGGGGTAACAGGTGTTTGGGTGGTGTTGGTAAATGAACTAATGGTAGGAGGTACAAAAGCAGGCACATATTGGTATCTTGTAATTTGAGGTTGGGATAGTGTCCCCATAATAGTGATATGCATTAAGGGTTAGGTGGAATATCTAATATATCAAAATAAGTTTAGGATATACTAATAAGAGGCCATGGGGGATTGTAGAGGAACTGATAAAGGTTGGTTTAGGGGCACATTTGTGTTGGTTGATGGGGGCATGGTTTGGGTTAGTAATGCTAAAGTGTTTGTGGGTTGTTGAGGGATAATGACCCCACTGCTAATAGGGGTAAGTGTTTTTGGTAAGGAGAGTACCAAGTTATGAAAGGGTGTTGAGGTTGATATATTGATTAAGCTAAAGGGAATGGTAGAAATAGGTGTGGAAGACACTATACCAACAAAAGGGGTAGAAGTGACAAAGGGTAAAGTTGAGCCCACATTAGAGGTACTAGTTGGGGTAACAAGTGTTTGGGTTGTGGTGGTATATGGAAAAATGGTAGAAGATGAAGCTTGGATAGAAAAAGGGTGGGATGATGCAATACCAACTATGAGGTGGTGTGGCATACCATAGGGTGGATCTATAGGAGGAATTGAAGCCATCAAAGTATGGTAGGTTAAGGTATTAAAATAATGTTTTAAAGCAATTGAATTGTTGTCAAAAAATGTGGAAAATTTGAGTCACTTAAGGGATTATTGAAGGCACTTTAGGTGGGGGAGAATTGTGTAGTGAAGCATGGAGAGATCTATCAATGTCTGAGGTATAATCCATGGATGAGGATGAAGAATAAGTTGGTGGTGGGTTGTTTGGTTTTTCACTTGTTGTCTAGTTAAGACCATATGATAAATTTAGAAATGGATAATGAACCTCTCACCTCACACAATTAACAAACAAAGAAAAACCCAAAGCAAATAAATCACACATTAAAAGCATAATTAATCATATGATTTATTTTAAATCACTTTAAGCTTATGCCTTAAAAGAGTTTGAAAGGGGAAATTGGCTTGTAAGTCAAGTACTAGAAAAGCTATCTAAGCATGGTTTTAAGTTGAATTTTGGTTCTCAAATTATTTTCACTAGACCAGGTAGATGGCCTAGTATTGGGAGCTTACTCCCCTCACTTCATGATCCTGCATCCAGTGAAGGTGCTTAGCCAATATATACCATTTGTCTAGAGTTTATACTCTACTAGAAAATGGAGTGGGTCCTCCTCTTGGTGATGAAATCCAAGTGGGATTTATGAGTAGGGTAAGTTGATCTAAAGGGTGATGAAATCCCAATGGGCCTTATCTCAAATAAGTTTTGATGTTTAATTTGTGTGTGTGTTTTGGTAATTTAACATGTATGTGTTATGATTAATTCATAATGCATTTAAATAATCTAGGTGAGATAATCATTAAGTAGGAAATACAATGAATACACTCAATTTTAAACTAAAAAAAGAGTTTGGTGTCTTTTCATGCAAACAAGGTATAGCTAAAATACACTTAAATGCAAGATGTAAAATGCAACATATCCCTAGGATGAAAACTTCTTTTTTTTTGGAAAAGAAGAAAGGAAAGATTTTTTTCTTTTTCAAAATTTAGAAATAACAGAAATGCAAGAGCATTGAGATTTCAAAAAATTCAACTATATTCTTAAAAAACTACAAACCTATAAGGGGTCCCATTGGGCATGCCAATATGTTTCTCTCTATTTATTTTGTTGTTTGTTAGTTTTGGAAGAAAGAAACTAGCGCCAAGGGGTGTGTAGAAAAGCCTATTAAAAGTGTATGTGTTTAATCTAGATGATTGTGTATAACACTTCTTTGGATAGGGAAGAATAACTTCAAATAAGAAAACACTACCACACACTTATTTGTTAGACAAGGTGATGGGTGGATTGCTTAGCATAAACTAGATCCTAGAAGTGAAAGATTTTTAGGAGGCTATCAATATACATACTTTAAAACAAGTTAATTTTTATTAAATTAAAGAAGGGTGGCATAAAATAACAACAAATTAAGACTAAAAATAGAAAATTAATTAATAAACCAAAATACTTTGCTAAGATGATTAAGCTTAAGCAAGTGGTTTGAATAATGCTAATGCTAAAAATTGGCCAAGTTAAGGGTTATGATTTTGGTTTGGTAATTTGGTAAGGGTCAAAAGGATGATTTATTTGAGGTTGGTAAGTGGTTGAAATAGTAAAAGGGTAAGGGTTTAAAAGAGGTAAATGGTCAAGAGAAAAAATATGGGAAAAGGGCCAAATGGGTAAAGGGGCAAAAGGATAAAAGGGATAAAGAGATAAAAATAAGAGGTAAAGGGGTTATAGTTTAGAAGTAAATAACTAATAGGCCAAGTATGGGGTTTATAAGTCAATAGATAAGAGGCCAAAGGAGATAATAAGTTGAAATGAAATAAACAAACAAGGTTACCTTTGAGATGGTTGTTGATGATGGTGTTGTTGATGATATTTTTGATGAAATCCTGGAGTGATTCTAACAGAGATTCGATGCTTTGAATATTTTATCCTCGAATATGAGGATGACCTCCTTCTCAAGTGGAATATCCTCCTCCAAAAACCTTCTACAAAATGTTAATAACAAAAAAAATACTAATTTACCACTTTCTGACTTAACCCTGGGTGATGGAGAAGGGGGTATTTATAGCATATGTTGTGAATAGTCATGCCAAAAGAGGACTCATAGAGGTATGGAACCATTTTCTATGTGGTGGATGAATTAGTCAAAATAAGGTGGGTGGGGATTCCCATTTGGGTTAAGAATTAAAAAATGGGTACCCTTTGTCTTAAAGAGGTATGTATCTTATTTTGGAGGTTAATTTCACGTGTGAAGGTAAAATACATGTTGAGTAATGGTCCCCTCAGGGGAAATTGACCATATTTCAAGGGGAGCCTTGTGATGTTTAAATGAGGTCATCAAGAACTTTGGGAAGGGTCTGAGGTGGGGTATGATGTCACTTCTAAGCCATGTCACTTTCCATATCACCTCCCAAATCACCTTGCATGTCACTTGACATGTCACATGCCATGTCACTTGCCATGTAATTTTCCATGTCACATGCCATGCTACTTTTCATATCATCATGAATAGTGATATTGGGTCCCATAGTGAATAGTGATAGTGAATAGTACTTTTGAATAGTATTTTTAAATAATATTATGTGACTAGAATAATAGTGATTTGGTTAGGTTAAGATGGGTTTGTTAAGGTTTAATAAGGTTTATGGGGTCTTTAGGGGGGTCCTAAGGCATTTAGTCATTGAATAATACAAGTGCGTAGTTTTCCAGTGTCTACAAAACCTATGAGAGTTCATGCTTGAGAATTTTCCAATTATCAAGTACTTCTTACACCATGGTAATAAAAATGCATAATAAAATCTAAATGAACATCAAATTTTGCACATCTTCTTCTTCTGAGATGATAAGGAAGGCTCTGGCATTTGATAGCTTAAATTAGATATCTAACATAATATCATCCAAGTTTTATACAATCCTTTGGGATTATATAACCATAGATGTGTTGTGCATTGTATCATTATACTAAACCTAGAGATTATTCATTATGGTATCCCTAACATATAAAAACTATTGAAATCTATCAATCTATGTTTCTCCAGTAGCCATTTGATCACTCATTATAGATTTATCTTTATCTACCATTTTTAAATTTGGTTTCATAGAATCCAAATATTTGTCAAGGTGGTACCTCTATCAAGCATTAATTGGGATATCTACTTATATTTATGTGTAATAGTATCTAATACCTATGCATATTCCTCTAGTAGTTCACAAATGCCTTTTGTTTCTACATGGATAGCCTACCCTTTGATGCACATTTTCTATGTGCTCACCCAATCCTTTTTTAGCTGAGTCAGCAATGCAATGAGTTTTTTATCCTCAGACGTTACTTGATCACTAAGGAATTGCATAACTAGAGTAGGACAAGTAGCATTGATGAGATACCTAACCTTAGAAATTTGATTTTCTTCTTCCATTTTCTCTTTGTGTAGCCAAAAAATAGTATGTTCTAAGTCTAAAGCTTTTTATGTAATGGATTCTTAGAATGCAGCTAATCTTTCAATTTTTTTAGATAATGGCAATTGTAAAACATACAAATATGTCTCCACAGATGTGGGAGCAAGCATGGTGGATGTGGCTATGACCATGGACGAAGCTAGCATAAATTGAGATAACAAAAATAATAAAGTAGTGCAACAAGATGATGTGGTAGGGACATCCCACAACCATGGGGTAGAGGGGTGAAACTTTATTAGTGAAGTCTCCTCTAGTGCACCTGATTAGGTTGCATCATTGTGGGATGTTGCATGTTATGGTTCTTACTTTTCTTCAACTTCATTTTATTTCATAGTTTACGCCTTAGCTTTAGCTTTAGCCTTGGCTACAATGTCAACATGAATTCAAACTACCTCTTTGGCCTTGGATTTGGCCATAATTTTTTCCATGGCATCTGCCTTAGCTTTAGCTTTAGCATTACCCTCTAGTTTAGCTTTGACATCAGCCTCAACATTTTCCTTAGTATCTTTCACCTTTGCCTCGCACTTGGCTCCCTCCTCCTTATGATACTTTTCTTTGGCATCTTTCTCTCATGCCTCTTATTTTGTTTACTTTTGTCTCTATGCAACATGCACCTCTTGATCCTTGTATTCTACCTCTTCATGCTTCCTTCTCTTAGCCTCTACTTGTTTGGACTTTTCATATTAAGCTTCTACCTCCTCATCCTTTCTCTATGAAAACTCTACTTATTTTTCTCTCTTCCTTTCAGCCTTTGCTTCCTCAACTTTATTTCTCTTGACCTAAACTTCTTCAACCTTCATTTTCCTAGCCTCAGATTCTTTGGACTTCTTTTCTTTTCTTCCTCCTCAACATGTTTTTTGTCTTTTTCTTATTTTACATATTCCTTTTGCATATGTTGGGATTCCTATATAACTACTTGTTCCATGGCCTCTTTCTTCTTTTTATTCTTATTTGTTTTTCTCTATTTACCCTCTTATTTATTTGTTGCCTCCTCTTTAGGATCTAGGGTATACTACACAACATTCATTTCCTATGTTGGATTTAGCATAGTGGTGTTTGGAGATCCCTTTATTATATTTGCATTATCTATTCTAGTTTTAGATTATGTGTTCTCCAAAAATTTGTATTCCATAACCACACCTCTATGCTTGGAAATGTTTTTGGACTTGATTATAGGTACAAGTGTACCCTTGTGTCTCCTCATGCCCCTAGATTTCACTTGATGAGCACTACTCGTCATGGTAATCTCTCTAAAATATACCATACATGGTTGTATGGTGGTTGAATTCCTAGCCCAATGGTGTGTATGTTGTTTTGAAATTAGTGTTTTTAATGATCTCCCTTGTTTTGGTGGATCTGAACTCTATAAAGATGATGAACTAGCTATTGGATCTATTCGGAACATTTCTACCTCAAGTTTACGTAATGTAAACCCAAAGTTCTCTACTTACATTATTCCTCACTTGGAAAGTGTGCATTACTTTCTAAATAAATAATTTCTTCTCCTCCTCCTAATCATAGACCTCTTGACCAATGGATTCAATCTTATATTGAAGAACTTCCTCTTCATCAACCCCCAACTTTATGAGATGACACTCACAAGCTATCCTTGGCACATGTGGGTTGTACAACTAAGACTTAGTTTTCCTTGATCTCTATCTATTAGGTGGTGGTGAGGTCATCTATACAAGTCCATTTTGTTTTCCTTTTTATTTATTTTAGAGAGCTATGGAATATTATGGCGAGGCATGTGGTTTCATATCTAGTTGTGGTTATGTTTGCTCTTTCCTAGGTTATTGCACACCTAGAGGGATAGTTTGAATATGTTGCACTAACCTCATGGATAACAATCTCTACCTCCATACTTTAGCTTGTGATTCAACCATTATGATGAAAAAGAGAATTAGATTCATAGTTGGTTTGGCTAACTCATTCACCTTGATCTGAATAACATTTTACAACTTAGTTACCAATGCATGCTATTTGAAATATTACATGACATCCTATGGAATTTGAGGGTAAAACCTGATCAAAGCTAAATCCTCAGGCCACCATGTGTTAAACCACCTTAGTTACTCATAATATTACCTTTCTTATTCCAAGTGATGCTTGCGAGGGTAGTATTATCCCAAAAGTTTGTTGTAACATTAACTTGGCCTAATGAGGACTTTTATTGGATGAAGCATAATAGCAAAACTAGAAATTGATATTAAAAATTTTATGAGCCACCTAAAATTACCTTACTGATATTAGTGGTAAGGGAAGATATAATAAATGTAGGCCAACTAAAGATCTCATTTAGGTGTATCATGCAATTACTAATGTCAATTACTCATTTTCTTGCTTTTTTGGCTTGATTCATTATTTTCCATAACCTCTTTATTATACACTCTACTAGAATGAGAACTGTAACATCCTCAATAGATTCACCTAGGGTTCTTCTTCCTACACTAGTGGGAAATGTCTCTTGAATAAATAAATGAGTTGGTGGTGAAGTGTACTTGTATGTAAATAAGTGTTTTCCATGATTCAAAAGACCTATGGCTCTTGCCATAGAATGTACATTGATCTAAATGGTGATATCTTGGGATAAATGAATATCCCCTTGGTTGTATCTACTTAACAAGGTATTCATGACCTCATCCAATTTCCCAAATTTAGGTGACATGATAAGCCTCTCTACATCAAAACCCCAAAGTAGATGTTAAAGTGTAAGAGATCCTACTTGTGTAGTTGGTTGTGTTTATGGGGTGAAGAGAGTAACATTGGCCATTTCCATAAAGTCAAAGGGATCCAAGACAATGTATTTGGTTTGTTGAAGACCTAACCCAATCCCCATTTCCTCCTTTTGTGTATTTATGAGTAGGATTAATAACTTTCTCCTATCTATGACTATATATATAATTTACACTATTTGATTTCTTTGTTCTACCAAAATTTGGGTCTTAATTTTTATGCACGAGAGTATATCAAGAACAGATAGTAACATACCATTATTTTCCAAAGTTTGTAATATTTTAGCATTGTTCATCCCCTTCATTTTATATATTTTGACAACTAATTTGATTTTAATAACCTCTTTAAATACATTTACTTCATTCACATGAGTGTTCTTCCTTATCTTTAATATTTTAGATTTGACAGTGACCTTTTTATGTGCCAAATATTTAATTTACCCCATAGCATGTGTTTGGTGTAACCCTATGTCACTTTGTATATCCACTATATTTAATGAATCCACCTATCGTATCGTAACTTGATTTGTCTCAAACAAGATGCAATATTTTGAAAGGTCATGTTATTAATGGTCTTGCAAGACTATTAGTAGTCCTTATGCCATACCTATCTTATCAACATCACTTTATAAGGCTTAATTGATATCAATGTAGTTGCATCTAATTTTCCTTGATGATATATAATTAGAATTCTAATTTACTCCATGATCATAACCTCTTCTTGGATTTTACAATGTGAGATTAAAGGCGGTAAGGCTTAAGCCTACAACCATTTATACATCTTAGCAATATGGTTCCCTATACGTATTTTAGAATAATTGTACCCTATTATGAGACTTCTTGAATAATGTAGGGTCCTTTCCATCTAGTGTGCATCTTCCCTAGAAATGATTTGAACCTAGTATCATATAATAACACTACCTATTTTGGATTAAAATCTTTAGATCATAAGTTGTGATCATGACATGCCCTATGTTTCAGTGTTCATACCCTAAATAAATTGGATAATCAATGTTCTAATAAGTCTTAAAATAATAAATTTACCATTAATGAATAGAAATTGAATTTTCACTAAAGGATTTTTATTTATTATTTCTAAATATCTCTGCACATTCACTCATATAGACATAACTCAATTATCTCCCACAGGCCATGGTTATATCAAATCCCTTGAAATAACCTTTACAATGAACATTGAGGGTATTACAATGCCATTCAAGGCATCCCATAGGAGATAACCTCAAATAAAATTCCAATCATGTGCATGTTTAAGGTATCTACTAGGAGAACCTTTAAAGGTACTACAAAACCCTTCAAGGTATCTCTTAGAAGATACCTTGAAGGGAATTGTATTACTTTCAAGGGTACATTAAAAGTATCTCCTAGAAGATACATTTCAAACATGCATAATGTTACCCATGAAGGTATTACAAGGACCTTCAAGGAATCTCCTAAGATATACCTTGAAATAAAATTCCAATCATGTACATATTAAAGGTATCTACTAGGAGATCCCTTAAAGGTAATACAAGGCCCTTCAAGGTATCTCGAGATAATTTGAAAGAAAATTCTAATCATATGCATGTTCAATGTATATACTAAGAGAACCATTAAAGTGTATTGTATTACCTTCAAGGGTATCTTGAAGGTATCTCCTAGGTGATACCTTTTAAACATGAAAAAGTGTACCCTTGAAGGTATTACAAGGCCCTCCAAGGTATCTCCCAAATTCTAGATTATGTTAACAATATCTTATTCCATAAACAGTCACTAAGATCTATTAACTAGACTTTCTATGATAGATTATTTAGTAACATAACCTAAGTAACTCAAAACAGAACTTTTAAAATTTTTATTACATATATCAAACATCTGAGATACCAGAATAATGACAAGAAATGGAAGAGACCACTATACAACACAAAATTGCAAAACAACTTGAAGGATTTTTTATCTGTATTTGATGTCAATTTTTATCCTCTCTGATTAGAGAGGATGATACACTTTTTATAGGATTGGGATGGGGCCAACCTCATCTCTAAAGCAAAGATGAAGAAATACTCAACATCTCATTAGAGATAGAAAGAAGTTACAATAGGAAAGATTCCCAACCAAGGCTTATAGTTATTAGAGGGGCTGCCTATGAGATGGCATTAATAAATGGTTCCACTTGTAAACTGGAGATTGTTATAGCTATTTTAGTTGAAAAGGAAAATATTACCACTATAGCTAAAGTTGTTATCATAGTGTGGGATGTTATTAAGGAGATCATTACAACTAGACTATGAGTCATAGTTGGAGCAACTATTGCAACTACAATTATTAATGGGGTGACCATGGATGTCATGGCCTACTTATTTGCCTAGATTTGGAAGTAGAGAGTATGGGTATCCTGAAAGTAAATTTCCAATACTTCAAAATCTAATGGGCATATTTTGAAATTTTGAGAAAGCTTATCCATAAATTTTTTGTGTATCGTTATTGATGCCCCAAGCTCTATATAAAGGGTTTCTACACTATGAACCCTACTTCTATAAAAAATCACTAGTTGTTTCACTTCATTTACTATTCTATAGATAGTGCTCTCAGCTGTTGATCTAAAATGATTGGTAGTTGTGTGGAGAAGGTCATAAAAAATGTATTCATGTACCAAATATCTTTGTGGATTGACTACATTATTGATCCTTATTCTCATAAAAGATCCATAGCTTACCTCTCCTTAGTGATCAATTGTAGGACCAAAGACTTCATGTCTTACTACCATTAAGGCAAGGCATCTCTCTTGATAGCTACATAGTTTTGTGCCCAGGTATAATTAGGGGCTGATGCTAGGTTCAAATGGGCATAATCCTTGTTCCTATTTATTATTCTCAAAAAATGTATTTTAGCCTCCATTTTCTTCATCTTCTCTACCTCTAGATATGCATCTCCCCAATAGGGTTGTAACTCCCCTTTTGCAGCTCTAATTAATTAGATGATACTGTATAGTTTCCTGGCCATCCCCTATACATTGTCAATGATATCCACCAAGGGTTGTATAATGGTTATTCCTTTTACTTATTTAATGGTTTAATCATATCCTTTGAGCATTTCCTTGATCACTCCCATACAAAATCCATAAATGTATAATGGTCTTCCTGGGGTAGAGAGATCACATCAAAGGGATGTAATTTTATCATTTTAGATAGAGATAATATATCTTCCCTTTGTTATACTTCTACCTCCTTCCCTTATTCTATGAGTGTCTTCCTTTTTATCCTCCTCATGGTCTTTATCTCCTTGTGAAAATAGAACTTGAGCACCAGTTACTTAATGACTACTAGGTTTCCCCTACCCTCATATGCATGTTGTAACTTTTGTAGTCATTCTATTATGTTAATGGTTATTAACTACTTAGTGGGATTTTTAGACTCTATTAGAGTGGAGGATTGAGGATTTCCTAGAGGAAGTATGGGATTATGGGAAGAGGATCCTATTTGTGGGAAAGGTGGGATTACCCACCCCCAACTAGTGACCTTTTTAAGGGGCATTGTATCATGAACTAGCTATCCCTTTTTTATATCCTTTTGGGTGGTCACCATAGCATTATAAGTGTGAGTAGGCTAGATTATTATCATCCCCATTTGGGTGGATGGTTGAGACAGGGAAAAAGGTGAAGCAAAAATGGAGGCAGGACTAGGATCTTAAATGGGACTTGTTTCTATGGTTGGGGATGGTTATTTATGTTAAAGTAAAAGTATGTTGAGGGAGTAATAAGGAAATTTTGTAAGTAATCAGTGGATGAGGAAAATTTGAGTCCATATGTAGTATTAGTAGGTGATTTATGGAGTGGATTAACTTGAATCTCATTCAAAGAATTTAAATAATGAGAGACAATACTAGTTTCCACTATAGTATAAATTATAAAAGATGAGGACAAAGAATAGTAGGTTGAGGTAATTACATGTTTTATAGAATAAACATGGGGAACTATTATATTAGTTATCAATGTTGTCTTAAGGGATGAAGGAACCAAAAACACTTTGACTAATTGTCCACTTGTGGAATCTAGGGGTCTTAAATCTGCTTCATCCTTAATGTCTCCATCTTCTAGAAGTATCTCAATGAAAATTGAACTAGTCCCTAAAATATCTATAACCCCTAATTGGGCCTCTTATTCTTCAATCCATTCATTATCAAGATCACTCTCAGTATTCTTACTGATAGATACTAAGAGTGATGTTTAAGATTCACCTTCCTATTATCCTTCATTTGGGGGTAATTTATTTAGTTCCTCATCACTATCCAATATCTCTATGGGTTATATTATTATATAACCCTTCCTTAAATTCAAGGATCCCCTTGCTTCCTCATTAGGTGCCTCTTTGATAGGTGTATGTGATGGTAAGGTCTGAGAAGTCTTGGGTTTCCTTTTGTATATAATAAGCTCCATGGTGGGGGTAGAAGTTTGTGTGGAGTGAAATGGAACAACAACTAATGAAACAAGAGAGATATTGGGTGGAGATGAAGGGAATGTGGCTAGATGTAGACTAGTTGTTGAGGTGAGGAAGGAAGGAATGAAGAGAAACAATTGGTCTACATCTATGGTGAGTGGAAGAAATGGAAACATAGAGAAGGCTCCACTGATCCCCATAGTGGTGTCTACTACATGAATTGTAGGTGAAGGTAGGAGAGGAGAATTTAATAAGGAGAGGAAGGAAGAAAAACATCCTAAATTATGGTTAATAGAGGAAAAAATAACATAGGTAAGATTCCATCACTACCCATGGCATTTGTGGTGCCTTGTTCTATAGAGGGTGGAGAAAGGATCATTTATAGTATAGTAGTTGCTAAGATGGAAATGGATGTTGGCAAGGCATGAAGAGATGCCTAAGGGGGTGCCTACTCTTATGTTCCCATTTATGAAAGGCCCCCCTTAGGAGGATCTAAAATGTAGTGCTAATTTTCAATATTCTTGGCCTACTCTTTGGTGCTTTTAATATTATATTGTATGTGCTTGGCCATCACCATTGACATGGAAACCTTATTCATCATGGCATGGACCTATAAATTATTTAGGGTATTCATAAACACCTCATAATTCTAAGAGTGGACATGCTCGTAGTCGGTATTTGCCCTTCTTCTAAGTCTTTTTAGGTGTTTCCTCACATTCTACCTAGTGTCCCATTCTCTATAGGGTACCCACTTGAAATCATAATGGGTTCAGGTGTTTACCACTATTTTTAAGTGTTCCCATTTGGTGTATTTAATCCTACCAATACTAATGGGATTCAAGTGCACAACTCTTTGCCTCTTACTTCCTATCTGAACAACCACTGAGTTAATCAATTAGGCAATAATTTCTTATTCTACAACTTTATCTTAGACTAACCTAGGTAGATACATAGGGTAGGATCTAGTTCCCTCTATCCTAATTATGGTGTAGTCTAGATAGAGGCAATAATCGCCCATCTTGCCTATGCTCTTCCTAATGTGATCTAAGATCCTAGGCATATATTTTCCATAGATGGCCCAGTACACTCTTGGGTAGAAGGTCTAAGTAATATTTTTCATGTTCCTCTAGAACCTATGAATGTGGATGATGTTCAACCTTTCACATATCCTTCTAATATGTTACTCTTTATAAGGCTACCAAGGCTTGTCAAAAGATGCATGGATAGTTTATGGTTATAACATCCACCACATAGAACATTATATAGAAGTTGCAATATGTGGAATTATTCAGATTGGTTATTTTGTTGATGATGTTAGAACCAATGATTTCCATTATTTTAATTATCATTATAAAGGTGAGAATAAGGTTGATTAGGGGAATCTACACCTTGTTGACATAAGCCATTCTAGGGAAATCATAGATTCATTTTAATAAGGTCATGGAAATTTTAACTCTAGGTCAAAAAGTTGGTACAAGGATAGAAAAATAAGGCCTCTTATTGTAAAAGTATTTGGGTCATGGGCCCATTCTTGTAGTTTGGTAGCTATGTTGTTTGTATGTATCCATGTATTTACTAGAGTTTAGTTGTATTATATCTTAGGGGTAGGTAGCCTATAGTAAATTGTGAATGCTCTGTCATTAAGGTGGGCCATTAGTGTATTATTTTGGAAAAAGTGAAAGATTTGGATAGAAAATTTATCATTTGTAAATAAATCAAACAATAAGTCAGTGCAGGGCATTACCTTAGGTTTAGTTGTAGTGTTATACAAACCCACTATCTTGATTGCCAACAACTCATCCTAGTACCTTTGTGAGAATGTAGAGAGTTGGTCTTTTACACTGTAAGGTTTGGTCTTGTCAACTTATTCCAATATAGAAGAGAAGTGTTTGAAATCATGTTTGAGGGAAGTTTTATCAAACATTGTGTCAGTATATTCTATTGTTCTTATAATTGAGTATACAAATGGAGTAGGTGAAATTTGAGATTAGGAGGCCATGATTATGGGGATATGAAAATTTTGATTCATGAGGTTTTAAACTTGGGATTGTAATTTGTTAGTTTGATGGAAATATGAGTGTAATTGGATCTACAAATTGCATGTATTACATTTGGATTCACTAGATTTGCCTATTTGAATGTAAAGATGATCAATTCATGTATATTAATGGTGTTAATGGCTTTGGCTCCTCACTCTTATTATTTATAGTTAAATTTCACTTGAATCATGGAATGGTGACACTTTGATCATGTCAGACTCATAAGGTGTTACTTTATAGGATCACACTGAGTCACTTGCTCGAGAGATTTTGTAGATTACCTTTCATTGAGTTAGTGTCTAGATGATTAGGATGATGACATTTAACATGATCTCACTTACCCACTTGCCCAAGGATTTTATATGTTAAGTTCAATTTTTTAGTCTCTAAGTAAATGAGATGGAGACACTTGGCATAATCTTAGATAGGTGCTCATCTGATGAACATGAAATATTTTTTGAGTGTTGAACTGTCATGGGTTCATGGGTGCATTCCAAATTTCCTTGACTATTGAAAAATTAAATCTTAAGATTTATGTCATGGGTACACTTGAAGGTGTTATAATGCAATTCATAGTATCACCTAGTACTACCTTCAAACAAACCTTGAAGGGCCTTGTAAAACCTTCAAGGGCACTCTTACGCATGTTTGAAATGTTTCTCTTAGGAGATACCTTCAAACTCTTGGGTTCGCCATAGATGTTTAAATCACATACATGATCCCAAAATATAAGAAGTTAACCATTTCCCATAATTGTACTCAAAACCCTCATTGCTCAATATAATTTTGTTTACTAATAAAATACATGGTTGAATATTGACTTAATTATATATTTTTATCGATAAGGCTATTCCGCTCTTATGAACATTGTAAATGTATCTCCTAGGAGGTACCCTCAAAGTAAGATGAAACAAGGATTGAAGTATGGAGTATATGATATTAAAAGCTATTATTTTTTTGGATTGACATAAACTGTGTTGTTCAAAAAAAGAGTTATACATAACCTTTTTAACATTTTTAGGTTTCAACATATCTCTATGCTTATATTACGGTATAAAAATAGATCTATCTCCCACATATAGGTATAAATTGGAATAATTTTATAAATAACCTAATTCATGACTCTTATCATGAATTTCAAAAATGTCCAAGATGAAAAATCATACGTCAATGGCTTTCTAACGTGGAGACTTTTTTTTCTCATAAATAATGGTAAGGTCATTGGTGAAGTAAGAATACACAACGTTGCAAGTCTAGATGTTGAATATCTAGAATTTATAAATCTCACTTCCACATGCCACAATGAAGAAGTACCTATTGAATGTGTAAGTCTTAATGTGATTAAAGATTTTGATCCAACTCTATCACTTCCTTTTATTACAACTTTTATGGATAATTTGGGGGATTTAGTTAATAGTTTTCCTATATGGAGCACAAGAATGATTCAACATGTCAAAAACAAGTTTTCTATAGAAAATCACATGAAAGAGACAAAACAATTTTAGTTTAGTTCTATATATACAACTATTGGAACAAGAAAACCCTTGCTTAGATTCATTGGTTTGATATATCAATGATTATACCACATTTTATAGCCTAAGAAAATTTTATCTTGGGAAATGGTTACATTTGTTGCATAAATGTACAACTCTTGTAAATGATGAAAATTTTGATTTTAGTTATATTAAATTTTCACAACCAGGGGAAATTTTTGGTTCCATTCCTATCCCAATGTTAAAAAATGATTTGGGAATTTACATAAGGCACATTTTACAACATTTGATACTTGAAATATAAAGGTAACTAAAACATCTATCATTAGATGACCTTTCAACAAGATAGTGGACACTAAATGTAGAACAATAAATTTACCAAACATGACACCAAAGGAGAAAGAAATTGGAAACATTTGGGATGCATAAGATAATGAATTCAGTCCTTGCCTAACTTTCCTATCACAAATGCATCCAAAAAAATTTAACTCATACCTACAACTACTTGGGTCTAAAAAGAAATCAACCAAACACTTCACTGAGCTAAATGGATTTTGATGAAAGCATAGATAGTGAGATTACAACAACATATGTAGATAAATGTTGTACCCAAAAAAATTTTATTCAGGATTGTCATTTGAGATGGTAAAATATACAAGTATAAATTTTATTTATTCCACCACAATAGATAAGAGGAAACATGTCTTGGATGCCCTTTCTACCAATTTGTTTAAGAAAAAAAAAACCACCATTGATTATAAAGGTATAGAGATCTATTTGAAATCTTGGCTTAAAATATATGGATTAAAGAGAAGTAACTTTTTTGACATTCAAAATTGTCACAAAAATGGGGAAAAATTTATTCCATGCATGGAGGTTTTGACAAAAACCATAAAAGAAGATGATGGAAACTAAAGAGTTTTGGGAATAATTGGTGGATGCTTTTGCAAATGTTTCTCCCTGAATAACATGATAGGTAGATATAGATGGATCATGAGAAAATGTTTGACATCTTCTAGCATATTTCACTCAAGAATTTTTGAGGTCGCACATCAATGCACAACTAGTAGATATAGAATATGAGCCAATATCCTAGCCAAAATTTAATAATATGTGGAGAACTAATTTTCATGATGTGACCATTGTTAGGTCTAATGACTTTGATAGGTGAAAAACATGCATCTTATTGACTCAATAAAAATGCTCTGGTTCCCTTTTAATAGATTATGAATATGTATTGATCAAGAATTCATGATGCACTCAAATCAGATACTTTATGCAATACAAATGATTACACACATAAATAAATGTTAGAGAAATATCTTGAAGAATGCCTCAATGCCATTCATAACAAGGTGGAACATCAAAAAACATTTGTGCAAAGGAAAAAAAACCAAAGTAGTTACTAATAAAATATTACCATTGTCAATGGTCGGTATTATAACACATGGTCATGGTGTAGGTGGATATGGTCATTTTTTTATTGTATGTTCTTGGATTGTCTAAATTTACTATCACCTCATTAAATAAGTGATTTAAAGATATGGACACAACAATGATAGATACTTATATATATTTAATATATAGACCTATATCTTCAAAATATCTATTGTATGATGCACTTTTATCTAATAAATGCTACCCTGATTGCAAGAAATACAGAGAAGAAGCCAAATCAATTGGTGACTTCAAGAAACTTCCTTCTAGACTATACCTTCAACTAGATAAATATTGTGGGGATAATAAGAACATGTAATTCCTTCAATCCATAATTATTTTTAAAAAATATTAAACCTTATATGGAACTAATATTACATTTAAAAATTTAGAAAATCAAGTTTTTTGTATAGGTTTGTGTTACCATATTTATCTCTCCTTGTCTAC
This sequence comes from Torreya grandis, assembly GCA_037957365.1. Taxonomy (NCBI): domain Eukaryota; kingdom Viridiplantae; phylum Streptophyta; class Pinopsida; order Cupressales; family Taxaceae; genus Torreya; species Torreya grandis. The sequence goes on along the minus strand of JARHVA010006523.1, from coordinate 376,864 downwards.
AAAGGTGTTTTCCTCGACATCAAGGTTAGATTTCTCCCTCTAGGACATACCCATGAGGATATTGATGACACATTTGGAAACTTGTCTATATTTATAAATAGGAAAGATGTATGGACTATGGTAGAGTTGATGGATAGTAATAAGATGTGAAAATACAAGAAATGAAAGAGTAGGATTGATAAAGTTAATAATTTCTTCTACACATGCAACAAGGTCAATCAATTATGTGTTGTAAAAACTCTATAAGATATAGAAATTGGCTCCAAATTACATTATGGGGAGAAAAATAAAATGGTGAGTCAAATGTTCCAGAAGATAATCTGATAAAAATATTTTTCAAAGACTTAAAAAATAGAGAAACGTCACAAGATTCCATTGTTAAAAAAAATTCAGATAGAAGTAGAAAAAAGAGTGAAAAAGAAATTAAATATAACTTGATTAAGTATGTATAATAATTCAATTAATTTGGTTTGATTGGAAATAGTAAGTGGAAGGATATAGAATATTACTTCCAAAACATCCATGACATAATGGAAGAAGGCATGTTCCCTTCTGAAGTTGAATATAAAGGATATTTTTGGCCTAGAACTCACCATGACATACACATACATATAGATATTAGAAAAATGGTTTATGATAGGACCATTTATTTTGGAGTGGAATATACATATACATATGTTGGTCCAAAAATCTAAAGAACAAAAATTACATTTGATCCATCTCAAGATGTAAAAATAAGAGATATGCTATTTGTTAGACCTAACGATTCTAAAGGAGTGGACTACATAGTATGGGTTACTGGAGATAAAATAAATATTGAGATACTAAAAATATATGGAGATATATAATGAAGGGTCAATGTATCTTAGTTGATCCCAATTCATATAGGGAAAAAAAGATGTAGAAGTAGAAATATATTCAAGCTGTTTGGACAAGAAATGAAAGCCAAACCCAACTACAACATATTTACCATCGATACTCATAGATAGTATCATTTATTATTGGAAACAAAATAAAATTTGGAGAGGTCATACACTTGTTTTCAGTAATTTTTTGAAAGGCATTGTAACAAACTATTTGAATGTATTATCCCACTATGCACTTCCAAAAATAGTGACAAAGGATTGGGAACTATTGTTTTCCTATTATGACATTGGCAAATTTGAAATGGTGTTAATTTAATTTTGGAATGAGTAATGTGAATGATTTTTTTTAAAATTTATTTTATTTTTAAAACTTATGATGTTTTATTGTTTTATTTATTTATATTTATTTCTAGTGGCACTTCACATTTTGGGTCTTAGAAAATACACTTCAGCATTTGAGTTTTATGTTTTCTACTATGAAAATTTAGTATTTTGGTAATTTTGCCTTTATTTAATTAAATTTTACTATTGGAACATCCAATTAACATTTTTGTGTTTCAAAATGGTCTAGCTTTTGTGTATTCCAAATAGCTAGATCATATTTTGTGAATCATGGAAACCTCTTTGGATTTTTGGTTTTTCAAATTAAACTTTACATTTTGCATCCTTCAAAATGGTCTTCGACAAATTATATTCATAATATACACATCAAAATTTATACTTTAGATTTTACATTAAAAAATAATTTTGGCATTTCTGTGTTTGAGAAAAGGAATCTGAGGTTTACATCTCAAAATGTCCCACTTGCATGTCAAGATTTGTTCTTAAGCATTTGCTTATCAACAAATGGTATTTGTATTTTCATTTTTTTAAATTAAATAATGACCAAAGCAATCATTATTGTGCCACATGGAAAAATATCAGTGACTTAGCTATGCAAAAGGATGATTAGTCCAAACATAAGTCCCAAATAGTGTGATTACCTAAGATAATGACATGCATCACAATCTCGATAACTTGACTATGTGGGAAATTATATTAATAATATAAAATCAAGGAGGTACCCAACACCTGAACACCTATGATTAACACGTGTCATGTGTACAAATACAAAATAGAATTTGACAGTTTTGAGGACGTTGCCTGATTCAAATTAAAAAAATAGTTCACAATCTAATCAACTACTGACCTGTGGCATCCCAGTAATTTAAGGTGATATAAATCACATATTACATGAGCACCCAATTGATGTATTAATTATTTTCCATTAAGAAATAAACTACCTAGGCTTATTAAAAAGACCTCAAGCCTTTCGACTATTTTGCACATTTAGATAGATGTGATTTATTTGGAATAAGTTCAACTAGTTTTTAATTATTTTCAGTTATTTTAACTAATTTGGATTTATTTCAAATACATTAGATAGATGTGATTTATTTGTAATAATTCCAATTAATTCTCAAGAAGTCCAACTAATTCTTGATGAAATCCATTTTATTTATGATAGTTTTCAGCTACTAATTATTTTTGATCATTTTAAATAATTTGGACTTATTATAAATACTTTAGATATATGTTATTTATTTGTAATAAGTCCAACTTAATCACAATATAGTCCAATTTATTTCTGATAGTTTTCAAAATTTTGGACTATTGATAAGTACATATTATCTAAAACAGTCCTTTGTCCATAAATTACCATGTATATCATAAAATAAAATGTTTCCACAATTATTTGAATTTGATTTCTAAATGGATATACATGGGTGAGGATAAATTCATAACAAATAATATTTTTAGGATAGTCATAATATGGCTCCTAACCCTCATCTTGTGACAATCAATGTGGCATTTATGGCATCTAATAAATATGACACCATATTGAAATTTCCATCTAGTAGGTTATTTGGATTGTACATATGGAATTTAAAATTAGAACTAATGATCTCTCCAAGGCTTATAATCTTTTCATAAATCAAAATTATGTCTAACAAAGGCACCCATATTTCATGGACATAAGAAATACTAGGGAACCATATAATCTATTATGTATAACTATAATTACTTTTATCCCTAGTATGATTTTATCTATGAGAATAGACAAAATTGGTTTTTCAATTACAAAATTATCTAGGTTTGTCACCCATTTTTTCAATTTATCCTTGACTATAGTTTTTGCTAACCTAGTTATGTGTTCCATGTATGTATTCCATAGGGCTCATGTTATATCAAAAATGTAATATATTTCTATAAATTTAACCATCGGTAAATAAATCATAAAACAAGTTGATGCAAGGCATTACCCCTAGTTTTGTTGTGACATTGTGTAAGCTCGCTACCTTGATTACCAATATGTCATTGATATATCTTCTTGTAAATATGGACAACTAGTATTCTTGCCTATATGTATCTATTGCATTAACCTTAATATAAATGTCTAAATAATGAATAAATTGGTGTTTTAATTCCACCAAATCAAACATTGTGTCCATATACTCCATAGTCCCAATAATGGAATATGCAGATGGAAGAACAACATGAGATGAATATGACATTAAAATTCTATGGAAGTATTTTTGAGTACACTAGAAATATAGGGTCTTTTAATTTATGGGGAAGCTCAAATTCACAAATTAAATAGGATAAAAAGAGGGTAATGTAATCCAATTTTACTCTGAAAACCACATATTTTGCTAATATATCACTAAGCTCAAGACTTGAATGCATTGGGTTGACAATTTATGCAAATTACAGACAACTACATTTGATTAGTTTCTTATATATTTCTATTTAATTTGAATTTTTTATTTTGTAATATCAATTTTTGATAGTTTTGCCTCCCACTTATATTCTTGTCAATGCTTTTGCATGCTTAGTCATGTTAAAATGATATGTGTCTTTTTATATCACTTTGGGGTCTTACTTTCACATCTTGAGCTTGATTTGATTACAAAGAGACACATGGAACTATGTTGTTTACTTACTGAGTGTTGGGATATTAATTTTATATTTTGGTATTTTGATTGTGTGTGAGTGGGATTGAGACACTTGACAAGATATCTCTTTCCCAAAGGATCCTTGGATATTGACTTTATACATCCCTCTAACATGGCATATATTATTTTTATTATGACATATGGATGGTCCTCATTTGTCTAGAGGGTTGTGGACATTATTAACTATGTAAATAATTGTTGGTCATGGATGAACAAGATGGTGTCATGTGGATAACCATCACTTATTTATAGGGTTGTGGGGAATTATTAACTGTGTAAATAGTTTTTAGCCATGGATGAATGTGATGGTTCCACATGGATGACCCTTACTTGTCATCTTTCATGAATGAATTTGTAGTGCGTGCTTTTTGCTTCAATTATGAGTAGGTGAGATTGAGACACATGGAATGATATCACTTATCCATATGCTTGTCGAGTTAAAAATATTATCATAAGAATAGAGTAGTTTTAGATGAGAAAGATCATTCTAATTGGCATAGCATTATGAGTTTAGATATTTGGGGTCATTCAAAATATGACTATTAGAGTGAATAGAAGTGAATGAATGAAATGATGAAATTTTTCAAGATCATAATAAATATGAGATAAAAATATAAAATATTAGTCATAAAAATAACCTTGTATATGTTAGGAATGGTAATTTTTTTTTAGTAATCTAAGATCCAAAGAGTTATCAAGAAAAAAATAACAATAAAAGATACATATATGATATGCAAAAATAAGTCAAATCATATATTATTCAGAATAAGACATGCTAGTATAATAGAAATTCCTTGCATAAATTGGTAAGACATAACTAGAAACTATCCTAACTAAGAAATGTGGAATAAATTCTCACATAAGACAAACTAGGAAAAAGATGAAATACCTATCTATAGACTAGAAAACATGAAAAATACATACTCTAACACCCCTCTTCAAGTGATGTTAGGGGATAATGATATCCAAAAAGGAATAGTGGGATATCCATCATATGAGCCCTAGTAACTAGGCCTAATTAGGTACTCATGTAAAATATGTATCCATAAAATAAAGAAGGAAGACATACTCATGAACACCCCCCAAGGATAACTTATGAAACCCCAAACGTGCCACACAATTCAAGGAAATGAGGTGATTTGAAGGGATTCATGAAGATGTATGCAATATGTTGCTGAGTCAAAATGTAATCCATTTTAATAACTCCATCTTGAATGTCATAATGAATGAATTGAATATGTAAATCAAATTTATTGGTCTAATTGTGATCAACTATGCTGAAGGATACGAGAATGACACATTAATTATCACACCAAAGTATAGTAGGTAAATCTTACATGAAGCCAAAATCTATCAAGAACTAATAAAGCCAAAGAACCTACTAACTCATTTTAACTATTACCTTGTACTTAGCCTCTGTAGATAAAAGTGAAATATCCTACTATATTTTTCACAAGCAATTAATAGGTGAATAACTAAGATAACATATGTAGATAGAAGTGGAATTCATATCATCAAGAGAACCTACGTAATTTGAATTAGTGTACCCAACCAACTAAGTAGAACCCTTAGTGTTTTTGAGGTATGTTCCTAGTGTTGGTATTATGGAATTCTAGATGAAAGTGCAATAGCCTACTATTTCTTGCACAACTAAGTAATAGGTGAAAAACCAAGACAAAATATGTAGATAGAAGTGGAATGCCTATCATCAAGAGAACATACCCAATCTAAATTAGTGTACCCAACCAACTAAGCAGAAGCCTTAGTGTTGTTGAGGTATGTTTTTAGTGTTGGTAAAAAGGCATTGATGTTGTCATTGATGTCAAATTTAAGTTGAATGTCCTTTATGTTAAAAGTTAGAATTGATGTCATTCTTGGTAAATTAAGGTGTGACAAAGAAGCTTGGTCTCTCTATTAAGAGAAAATTCTAAGGCAACTGGATAATTTTTTTGATGACTAATGACATGTTAAGATCATGCTCAATAAATAAGGGAAGAATCTTGATTGAACTCTAAGTACTAAAGATAACGTAAGGTAAGCACATGGATAAACAAGTCCTTATGCTATATATGAGGTCATGGTACAAGGTTTTGATGTGATAAAGATCATAATCCTATTGTGAGTAGATTTATCTCTATATAATCATGTTTGAATAATGATTTCATTAAGATCTAACTTGTTTGTGTCCAAACTCTGAGTAGTAGGTGTTTTTAGTAGCTTGATCTAGCTATGTGAAGAAGGTGTATACATGAATCACGATAAAGATTTATGATTTGGGTTAGTATAGGAATGATAAAGTGTCCTAAATTGTGTTAATAATGAGTAAAATAAAAATAATATTGCTAATGAGTTTCAAGGTCTATTGTTTAGGCTTAATATTTACTTGAAATACCTAGTGAATTGGCATGGGTCTGGTAGCATGATGAGTTGATCCATTTTATACATGTGTGATAAAGGTTGGTAATGTATGATCAATATATGAGATCACATGAAATTTGAATGAGGTTTTGAAGATATTTCAATAGGTTTCAAGGAATGATCATAGTCTAAGTATAATTGGTAGTGTAAGGCCTAGTATACAAAGTGACCTATAATGGTGTAATGAGGGGTTAAGATCATTTAAAAGGGTGTAAGATATCCTAAAATAGTTTAAAAAGTTTTTAGAGGTCATTTAAGTATGTGTACAAATTTTTAAGTCAATACCTAAAGGAAAAATCATGAAAACCTATGATAAGGTTCCCTGTGTGCACATAAAGGGGTATTGTAGACCCTAGAAGAGATTTCTTGTACTCATTGGCACATGAAACATTTTCATGAGATCATAAGAACTTAATGAAATTAATGAAGGTACCTATCTTTATTTTCCTATAATTAGTTTTTGAAGATGTGTGGAAATCCTTTACGAATGATTGTTAAGAAATGAAACCAGTTAAAACACTCTCAAAACCCTTATAATGACCTGATAAGAAATATCTATTTGATTATAACTTATAATTGTAATTTTTACTTATTTTGATGTTTGGAACATGTAAATTACTCTTTAGGTATTCTCTAGGTGGTTATTTTTATCATTATAGTGAGTAGAAGCTATATGAAACCCCTTATTTTTTAGGATTTTTGATGTAACAGGGAGGATTGACCACATGAAAACATGAAAATGCATGGAGGATGATATTTAATGCTTATATTTTATGACCATGATATCTTATGAGTATATTTTAGACCAATGTTTTTCATAAACCAGTCATCAAATTTATGCTATCGCTAAATAGACTTAATGAGCAAAATAGTGAGAAATTAGGTGGGAATGAGAATAAGATTAGGGATTGTTTACATAAGACTAAGGATGGATCCTAATGAATGGGGTCATTATAAAATACATATCCATCCTATTTACTTGGTTTATAATTTTTGATTATGCTTATACTCAATCAAAAGTTTTCATCAAACTAGTTTGTCTAACATAGGAAAGTCTATGTAGAGTGAAATAGTGAGATTGGTCTATAAGACCAATATTGATATATGACCATGAAATATATATTTTAAAATATTATAAAGTTTATAAAAAACTCATTTTAATATCACTTAAGTTTTCCCACAAGTCTTATATGACTTTATTTCTTGATTGTGTTTTTGGTGCTATAGGCAACTTTGTGTGTGTGTGTGTGTGTGTGTGTGTGTGTGTGTGTGTGTGTGTGTGTGTGTGTGTGTGTGTGTGTGTGTGTGTGTGTGTGAAAATGATGTTCCTGAGTCATTTTACAATAATTTGGAGGATCCAATGATATTTAAGGTGTTATAAATGTCATATATAATCATTTTAATTTATTTTTCCTCATTATAAGTCCCTGTTTAAGTAAGGAGAGTCAAATGTTTTTGACTTTTTGTTGACAGCGTTTGGCAATTCTGAGTAAGCCATTTGAAAGAGTATTCTTGAGGCCTTTTGGCCCATGAAATTAAAAATAAACCATATGAGTATGTATTTAAATTTAAAAATATCCTATTAATGTGATTTTATGTATGGGTTATGTGGTAAAGTTGTGTATATGGTTCATATTTATAAGATAGTATTTTTGTTAGTTAGAAGGCCTAATGGAGAGTAGACCTAATTGGATGGTTCAAGTAGTGAAAAGATCCAAATGGTGTTGTTTACATAAGTATATATTATGATGGGTATATTAAATTTAATATTAAGTGTTTAATATATTTTTTAAGGCTTAAAGTGTTCAAAGGATGTCTAAGTGAAATGTGTGCTTAAGGAAGACTTAATTGCATTAGGTCTCTATTAGGCCTAATGGTGGTTTTAGCCCTTAAGGGAAATGATTGACCTATTTAATTTTTTAAATGTGTGTATTGATATATTTAAATCATAATAAAGATGGGTATGAGAAAGATTCAAGTATAAATTTAAGGCTTAATAATCCTATTTTGACAAGTTAGAGTATTGAGCTATTGAGCAAAGGATATAGAGTTTTGAAGAGTAGGGTAAGATAATGAAGATAATTATATATATGATATGAATATTACATGAATATATTTCTATGTTTTTATAGGTTTGAGCAAGATCATTTGACCTAATTCTACCAAGGCAAGGGCTAATTGAGTGAGAAGGGATAATAGGCTATTTGAGAGAGAAAGAAGTGCGAGAAGAGAAAACAAAAGAGGTCATATTTAGTTGAATAAGAAATAGGTGTCCAAGAGAGATAAGAGATTAAAGGTAACTAAGTTGGTTATTATTTTTTTATGGGGTTGGAGCCTCCTTATAAGTTGAATCTTTTTAAAATTACTAGTTGAGTTGGTGCTTGACTAGTGAAGGGTTGGTGCTCCTTGTGGGATTGGTGCCTCACTAAAAGTGTGATTCATTACTTATAGGATAGTATTCCAAGTTTTGAATTAGTGGTTTTTATTCCCCTAGAGGATTTCCCACATATATTTCATGTTCTTATAGTGTTTGCTTTCATAGATGTTTGTGTATGTATTGACTGGTATATGTAAGTGAATGAATGTTTCATGATATTAAGTGAAATTGAAAGACTATTTTAAAATAAATTATTCCCCCCATAATTTGAGAGGATATGCACTAAATTAATAATTATCTAAAATATTTATAATTACCTATGTTATTTATTATTTAGACAAGAAGTTCAAGGTAAAAGGAGTAGAGCAGAGAACATATCACATATGGAAGTATATATTAAAAATAATGGTTTAGGGGTTCAAAAACCCATTTATTAATTCATATAATTTTCCAATTTTCATTCAATAATGTGGGGTTAATACACTAATGTAATTATTGTAAGTAACTACTAAGAGTAGGGTGAATCAGTAGACAACAATGTACAATTTGTTTTACTCAAATTTTCTCTTCATTTCTTAGTTTATGAAAGTAGAAGTAAAGCTAAAAGAAAGGGGTGTGTAAGGGTACCTGGTTGAAAGTTCATGCATTGGTATCTAGATGAAGTGGGGAATATTATTTATATAGGTAAGAATACATGTAGATAATAAATCACTAAAAGAAACTTGTTGATTAGACAATAAGATGGGGGGATTGCCTAGTATATGCTAGATCTAAGAAAGCAACAACTTGTTGGGATGGATGTCAATCTTATTTATGATAAATGGTTGGATAAAAAGAGATGGTACTTGTATTAAATAACATAAATATAAATGATATATAATACAAGAAAATAAATTTATTTTTATTAAAAAATAAATGTTTAGGTTAGGTCTGGTTTGGGCTGGTCTAGTCTAGTTGGTGATAAGAGGTAGAAAATAGAGTTTGGTCAAAGGTTTATGGGTAAAAGGTTGTAAATTTGGTTATAGGTAGGTAAAAAATGGCAGTTATGGTGAATGGGAAAAGTTAAAGTGACTAATGATGGTTGGGAAACCAATGATGGTTAAGGTGATCGATGGTGGTTGGGCTAACCATTGGTGATTACTTGTCAAATTTTGGGAATGTCTAAAAATTAGGTGGAAAGTTTAGGTGAATGGTTAAATATGGAATTATAATAGGTATAAAAGGTGGAGGATGAAATTTTGGTAGGTTTTAGTTAAGTTAAGAGACTTATAAAAGAAATAAATGAATTGAAAACAAATAGAAAATACATGTTATCAAATCACAAAGAAAATGGTATAAAAGACCTAGAGGAATTCCACCAATGTAATGGTACTCCAACTTTCAAGGATGATTTGGGAAGAGTTTTGGGTTGTTGTTGAATACCTACAAAGAGATTTTAGTATCATGTAGCTATGGATTTTTTTCCCTCCTTTCTCCTTCTTGTAAATCTCCTTTTATAGGAAGAAGTTGCCAAATGGAGTGGAAGAAATTGATAAATAGGTAAGGGATAAAGATTCTAAGTTAGTTGCTACAAAGCTAATTTGTATCACCAAATGGAAAGTTGTTAAATTGAGTGTGAATTTAATCTCACACTTAATCTAGAAATTTCTTTGGTATAGGTAAGGGACCTGACCATTGACAGTTAGGCTAACTATCAATAGTCAAGGGTCTATATGAAAATTTGTAAAAATGGCTAAAAATAAGTAGGTCAAAATGGTTATACTAGTACATTTAAAGTGGGATAGGTTAACTAGGTGATTAACTATCTCCCGTGTTAGGTAAGGGTCAAAGGGTGTTTCAACATCAAAAATAGGGTAGTTTTTGAGTGTTTACATTTTTCCCATTTTTGTTATGTGGCTTTGGTTCAATAAGATGCCAAAAAAAAATAGAGTGGGTTGTTGGTCAAGGGTGAAGGGTGATGGCTGATGACTGAACTAACTCTAGATGCACAAGGCAAGCAGATGCTACCTACATAGTTCCATGGATGTAATGTCCAAAAAGAACTTCAGGTTAAATGTTGTTCTTGAATGTTTCATAGGTGGGTTGTTGAGGATAGGTGTGCTCTAAGGGTAAGGTAGTGATACTCAACTAGGTTTACCCAAAATGAAGAATCACATGGTGTAGTTTGGGTGAAGGTTTATGGAGAAGGCTCATATCCAAAAGGTCCAATTGCCCTGAGTATGAGAGGAGGTATTCCCCCTCATACTAGGAGTCAATGAGGTAATGTTGAATTAGGTCTAGGTTTGATAAATGGTAGATGATAAGTCATGAGGTGGGTGATAAAAAGGTGAGGTTGGGCATTTGAGATGAAAACATGTGCACAAAATACAACTAAGTTTGATATCCAAGATCAAGTAAAGACTTACATTTCCACATTGGTAAAAATAAGGTCAAGTTATAGTATAAATGACAAGGTAACCATTCCCTAGTGTTGGTCATAGATGATTAGGTTAGACTTATCAAGTCTCATAAATAGGTTCAGTGTTTACTCAAGTATCTAGGGTAGGAAGTGCTCCTAATAAAAACACAAATGATATAGCTATGCATGAGGTGGTGTAAATTAAAATGTTTAATATGGAAAATTTGGTCTGTATAGTAAAAAATACCAAGGAAAGGTCATCATAAAACATGTTGATAGTTTAGGTCAACAATGGCCAACATTGAGGTAGACACAATTGAATGGTTGGGTGGTTTGGTAGAGAAGGGTAATCTCCAAAATTTAAGGGAGAAGGTGACTCTAAAATGGGTTGGTGGAGAAGGTAAGCTCCATAGTTTGAGGGAGAGGGTGACTCCCAAATAGTTTGGTGGACATCCAAATGGGTTACCCCACTTGGTTTGGTTTGGGTTGATAAGGTTGATAAAGTTGATAATATAGGTAAAGTTAGATTTAATAGGTTAGGTTAAGTGGATAATTTTTTTTTATAGGTGGTTGGGTAGATAGGTACTTTAATCATGGTAGGTAAGGTTTAAGAAGTTTGATTGGTACGTAAGGGTTTGATTTGGTAAAGTTAGTTGAATAGGTTGATTTGATAGGTTGGAGTTCAATGACTCCAAAGGGAGAAGACATGTCTTCCTAAGTGATCATGAAATTATAAGGGGGAGAATAAACACGTTGATTGACAAAGACCATGCTAGAAAGAGGGGTGATTTTATAAACATAAAACCTTTCTCATGATTTTGCTTTGTTGTTAGTTCGATGGTTAAAAAAGGTAACTTGATCACATGTTTCCCAACAAGCTCAATATCCCTTGATTTGTGGTGGACAAAAGGGGAAATGGATGGTAGGTAGTGGTTGGTAGGTATGGAAACCTTATTTTTGGGAGGGCTTGCCACTTTTTTAGGTGACCTAGGAACCCTGACAAACAATTTCATGTCATAGGTGTAGAATGATCAATGCAGGAAGTCTACTAACGAAATATGATTATGGTTTCCTTGGCATAGCTTGTTTATATATATATATATATATATATATATATATATTGCTTGTTTTACTATGCTGGTGAAGTTGATTGATGTAGGAAGCTTTAAATTATTGCTTTTGAAAAGGTTGACTTAACCATCCTTCAAAGGAGTAGTATAAGTTGAGGTTTGTTCATATTTGATAGCTATCCTTCAAGGGAGTAGTCTATTTTAAGTTTAAGAAATTTTGGTTGTTTTTGAGTAGTTGTCCTTTAAGGGAGCAGTCTGCATATTAAAGATGTTGACCAAATTGATATTGTGGTATCCCAAATGTTTATATGCTTTTCTATACATGGATCATATATATAGGCCTAAGGTTTTCCTCTATGAAGGCAAAGTCATGGAACAAAAAGGTTGATGATGGTTGGAAGAGGTGGTTTTAAGTGACAATGACCATGGGATTCTATCTAATTAGAGATGAAAAGTATCCATAAAGATCATGCCATGGATAGAATCCTAGAATCCTGGCATAGGGTTAGGTAAAGTTGGTGATGGAGAATCATATAATCATATTTTTAATAAATTTTCCTTAAAGACAAGGAGATGAAGGTGATTGAAAATAAGAGATGAGCTTAAGTTAGACACAAAATGACAAGGAACTTGATTTAACCAAGGAATAGAAATGAAAGTAAAAGCTATGAAGATGTCTAGGCTTGATATGCCACAAATTCATGCTTGCATAGATGGGTAATGTCAATCAAAAGAGTAGATGTCCCCCAATTACCTTGTGACTCTTGGTTAGATATGGAAAAGACATGGGTTGACAAAAAGGTGAGGTTGGTTAGGTGGCAGTTTAATGGAGGAAGGTATTCTCCAATGGTGTGGGATTGTAAAAAAAATGTGGAAAAAGAGGGCCAAAATGACTAAGGTTGAAGTCATTTAGTTTTTTGGTTGGTTGATGGAGAAGGGTAATCTCTAAATAAAATGGTGGAGAAAGGTAATCTCCAATGGGTTGGGGGAGAAGGTGAATCCTAAAATTAATAAGGTTAAAGTTATATGGTTGTTTGGTTGGTTGATGGAGAAGGGTAATCTCAAATGGGTTGGGGGAGAAGGTGACTCCCAAAATTAGTAGGTGGTACTAACAATTTATTTTTGGGTTTTGGTTGAAATTTTATAGGTGCTAAGTAAGGTTTGGTTGGTTGTGGATGAGGTTGGGTAATATTATTTAGATGGGTAGGTTAGATAGAGTTGTTTAATTACGTTGATAAGTTTAGATAAGGTGAGTAAGGTTGACAAGGTTGATTGATTAGGTATTATGGGTAGGGTTGGTTGGTTAGATAGGTGGGGTAAATGAATTTGAGGAAAAAATTCCAAGGGTTATCTTGGTTAATTTTTAAGGTATGGTTTGGGTTAACATATGGTCAAAGCCTTATAAAGGGGGAGTTCCCCTAGTTTTCTTTTTCCATGGATGGTCAGAAGAGGGGAAATGATCCCGAGGTGAGGTGATGGTTAGTAATAAGGTTCTAAGAAGGGTGAATAATACTTCACCCACCTCCCCAAGGGTTTTTAGTTGTTAGTGGTTAGTGGTTAATGGTTAGTAGGTTAAATTTGTAGGTGGTAGTTCGGGTGGGATTTCCTTTAGTGTACCAAGGCTAGGAAAAGGTAGTTGGCTTGGATTTAGGTAAGGTAAGGTAGGTTTGATAGGTTTAAAAGGTAGGTTTTATTTGGGGTTGTTAGTTAAGTTGATTATTGTAGAGTGTAAAGTTAGGCTGATTATTGTTGATTAGGTTAGGGTAGAGGTTGGTTTGACTAGTTATGAGAGGTAAGATAAATGCTTGAGTTGGTTTGATTATTTGGTTTGGTTGGTGAGGTAAGGTTAGGTGTATGGCTATAGGTATGGTTAGGTTAATGATTTGTTTGGTTTGGTTGATGGTCATTAAGGTTGGATTAATAATTTCTCTAGAAGTGGTAAGTGGAAAAGGTAGGTTGGTTGGTTCCACATGGTTGAGTGGAAAAGGGTGATTGGTTGATTCCATAATGGTAAGTGGAATATTTTGGTAAGTTGACTCCAAAAAAGTTAGTGAAATAGGTTGGTTAGTTAGTTTCTTGAATGTGGTTTTTTAAGGAAAGTTGACAGGGTTTTACTTGGGTAAAAAGTGGTTTGGTTAAGGGTTAGACCATGGTTTCCTCAACAATGAGTGAAGGAAGAGGTTCCATGATTGATGGTTTGATTATATTTATGTATATGTTGGAAGGAACACTAAGAATTTATTTTGAAACCTCCTTATGATTGATAAGGTTTTGGATGATCATCTTAAAATAGCCACATCTATCTACCCCATGTCTATTGGTGTGATGATAGGCACAAAAATAAGTCTCTATAAACCAAATTGGTTTTGGAAGAGAATTAGTGATGGGTTTGATTAGAGGAAGATTAATGAGCAAATATTCCAAGAGTTTCTCAAGGATTGAGGCATATGATTCCCCTATAAGGGTGTACTGCCTAGGAAGAGGGTACAACAATGGTTCTTGAGTTGGTGAGCTAGCTAGTGGGTTTGATGAGGTTTTTTAGTTTAAGGGGTTTGATGGGTTTGATAGGTTTTGTTGATAGGTTGGTTGATTAGTTGGATTGATAAGTTAATAGGTTGGTAGGTTGGTTTGATTAGTTAAAAGAGACAAGGTTAGTTGGGTGGTTGGATTTGACAGGTTACATGAGGTTGATAAGTTTAGTTAATAGTGGTTGATTGATAAATTGATAGGTTGATTGGTTTGGTTAAGGTTGATAAAGTTGGTTGTGTTAATAAGGAAGGTTGAGGTATTTGATATGATGGGTGGGGTAGAGGGCCCAAGTTTTGATAAGGTTGGGGTGATGGATGTGGTAGATGTTGATAGGTTATTGGTTGGGTAAGATAATGGTTAAAGGGTTATTAATAGGTTTTTGGTTGGTTGAAGTTGAAATTTTATTGGTTATAGGTAAGGGTTGATTGGTCATGGTTACCAAAAATAGATAACTCTACTTTGTTAATCTGGGCCATTAATATTGTAACCAGTTCAGGTGGTAGTTGATGGTTTGGGGGTTGATTATGGTTAAACTTTGATGGATGATGGGTAGAGTTGGGTTGATTATAGGTAAGGTAAGGATCATATCTAGCTCGAGATGCCAGTTAATACTTAGATGTAAGAGGGTTGTGGTCTGATATTCTATCAAAACTAAGATCTCTAAAAAAGGTTATAAAAGGGCTCTCCATTCGAGCAATGTAATATATTTTAAGGTAAATGAAGTTAAAATGATGGAAGGTTGATGGTATAAATTTGATTCTACATGACTCAAAAAAAGAGAAAACAAGAAAAAACTCTAGAAAGTAATGCATATACTAAGTGCATTAGGTCCTAGGATAAATTTTATCTCATGTTGGATTATGCCTTAGTTAAAAATGTGTGATGGAAGTTTAGATTACAAGTCCTATACTAGATAGGCAATCAAAGGATGGTTTTAGGTTGAGTTATGGTGCTCAAGAAAATCTATACTAGATCGGGTATGTGGCCTAGTATTGGGGACTTCCTCTCCACATTTCATGATCCTGAAGCTTGGCTAGTTTTCTTAGCCAAGATATATCATCTGTCTAAGGCTTATACTCTACCAAAAATGGAGCGGGCTCTCCCCTTAGTGATTAAATCCAAGTGGGATTACCAGGTAGGGTAAGGTTATCTATTGGGTGGTGAAATCTCAATCGGGCCTTATCTCAAGTATGTTATATTATGCTGATTGATTATGTGGTTTAGGTTTTGTGTGTGATAAAAAAATGAATATATGATAGATTACTTTCCTTCTAAGTTACTAGGTGAACTAAAACAAGAAAGCAAACATTGAATGCAAGGTTTGTTTTAGGCCCAAATGGAAAATTTTAGATTTTTTGGGATGAACAAATAATGGAGAGAGAGAGAGAGAAATCATACAATGATAACTAAGAAAAGAGAAGGTGGTGGGTCCCACCGAGCGTGACATAATGTTTTACTAATTTTTTTCCCTCATTTCTTAGTTTATGAAAGTAGAAGCAAAATTGAAAGAAAGGGGTGTGTAAGGGTACCTAGTTGAAAGTTCATGCATTGATATCCAGATGAAGTGGGGACTCTTATTTGACTAAGGAAGAATACTTGCAGATAAGAAATCACTAAAATAAACTTGTTGATTAGATAATAAGATGGGGTGATTGACTAGAATATGCTTGATCCAAGAAATCAATAGCTTGTTGGGTTAGCTATCAATCCCCTTTATGATAAAAGGTTGGATAAAAAGATATGATACTTGATTAAATAACATAAAGATAAATGTTATCTAATACAAGAAAATAAATTTCTTGTTATTAAAAAATAAATGTTTAGGTTAGGTCTAGTCTAGGCTGGTTTGGCCTGGTTGGTGATGAGAGGTAGAAAATAGAGTTTGGTCAAAGGTTTAGTCAGTGGGTAAAAGGTTATAAATTTGGTTATAGGTAGGTAACTAGTGGTAGTTGAGGCAATTGATGAATTTAAGGTGATCAGAGATGGTTGTGAAATTGATGATGATTAAGGTAACCGGTAGTGGTTAGGTCATAAACATCTTCACCTTCACTCTCACTCAATCTTCAAATCTATAAGAGCACTATTATAACATCAAAAATATGACCTATATATCATAAACACCATCATCAATTTTATTTTACCTTCAACCTATCCACTGGGCATACACAACCTTCACCTTGCTTTTGCTCACCATACACACTCAAATAACTTCTTGAGCATACTCACTCATTCTGCCTCTTCTAAGATTATTAGGTCCAATGTACTATGTGATCCACCTACACCAACTTGATAAGAAAATAATTAATGATCCTTAATCCACCTAATTTTCGTAAATGACTTGTACATTATCTTTTAAAGGTTATATCCTTCACTTGGCTACACTTACACACAACTAGAATAAACAAGCCAAATAGGCCTTATATTTATACCATGCTCTTGGTATAATCCATCTTGGCCATCTAAGATACTTACCACACTTGTTAAAACTTTGAAATATGTCCTCATAATTATTACATGTAATAACCACATAATCCATAGGTTGGGAAATGCCTCATTATCCTCAAACCACCATTAGGTCTTGGTGAGACATAAAATAATTAGGCCTTCATACTCACACATTACCTGTGAGACTATTTGGACCACCTTCATCATTTACAAGTTTTTATAACATATCAAACATATCACCAATATCCCCTTGCTGAATTCCACAAGGTTTCATTCCATATAAAAGACCAACTCCACACTTGGACCTACCACTTAGGTCACCTCACTCTTCAGGTCTTCATATACAAAAAACATAGTCTCAAACTTCTGGACCAACTAATAAAATATTTGAAATATAAATATTATTATATCATATGGCTGAATCCATCAATACCTCATCTATACCTCCATGTTATTTATACATATCAACACATGTTCTAAGAACTCAAAACACCATACATAAAATGACCACTCAGGGTGATCAAATATAGTCAAAATATAGTCAAGATATTTTGACTCTCCATATCTGATTAGAGGCATATCATGACAACCAATGCCTTATAATAATCCTTAGATACATATAGAACATGTCCAATCTCATTTTTGTTTTCAATTCTAATAATAACACCTTCAACTTACCTCTACAATATGGTCACTCAAATTACTAGTACATTCAACAAACACAATCAAATTTTGTCTTTATTTATACATAATATAGACTAGTTAAACATCCAATTACCATACAGATCATACTCATGGAGTCTACAAGACTCTCTAATATATAATTCATCATGATATATCGAAACAACATCAGAATGAGCTCAAATACCCTTCTTGGGTTACTTATAAAACATGCCCGAACATATAGTCAAATTTGAACCTCAATATCTTTTATTGTACATTATTTCAGATCTTAAAAATAAGTTCATTATATGTGCTATGGAGTCTTCTTAAAATTTTATTTTTATATCATCTTTGAATTCTTCCTGGATCAAAAGCTATGGACAAAATATAGAGCACTAGTTTTTCCCTTTACAAAATTCAAATATTCAAATGCAAAAAGTTACAGTTAAAATTTGACCACTTTGCTTGCATATCTTGTCCTCATTGCTTATATCAATCATGCACCATAGATATTATTGTAAGGAATGTGACCTTTACCTTTAAAATCTAATAATTGGATCTTCATCTTGACTATTTGACTTAATGCACTCCATCGATCTATTATACGTAGATCAGTCTTTAACAATGCTAAACAGTTATCACTTTGAACCTCTTAACATTAAAGTGCACCATTGATCTCTATCTATACAATCACTCACTCGCCATTGATCCTTGGAAGAAGATAAATCTTTATCTCTACTCAATGTTAAACAATAAACACTTGGCACCATCTTGTTGCTTTCTGACTTCTTGGAGAAATGTGCTCCGTCAATGTTTCTCAAACTTTAAATTGTGCAAAAATGACTATGGGAACCATGCTTATCTTCTTGGAAGGCCAAATTTACAGTCATATATTTTACCTCTCTTACTCATATGTTCTTAAACTTGGGTCATATAATCTCATTCCATAGAATAATCCAACAATATATCAAACTTCTCCTGAAACCTTTGCATGTGTGAGATATAATGACATTAATTTTCTCACTTAGATTTTTATCCCATAGAGCCAATAATGTCAAGAATTTATTAGAAGGCCAACTTTGCACATGCATATATTTTGATGTGCTTCAATGCATGAAATGATATTTATCATAGGTAAACTAAGAACAAAAATGAACAAACCCATATGATCAAATTCTATTGAAATATCTACATGTGTGAGATATTCCATTACCAAACTACTTACTCGACTCTTTCTTGCCTCATATAAATTTGGCTAAGTATGGGAAAATACTATCAAACTGCCTGGGATCCCAAATTTGCACTTGCATATCTTTTGATGTGATTTAGAGAATGATCTTAAATTTATCATAAATAAAAAGGGACTAATGTGATCAAAACCATATGACCAACTCCCCCTGACTCATCTATATGTGGTAATGGCGATGCATCAAACTGCCTACTCAAATTTTTTGCTATTAGATCGAAAATGTTTAGTTGAAAATTATGGACTACCAAATTGAATTCCACTTATGCACACAAGCACTCAAAGTAGATAAAGCATATTATGTACCTCTTTCACATCCTCAAATAACCATACTCATCCTTGAACATCTCTAACCA
>JARHVA010006523.1:300000-352500 GCA_037957365.1 Torreya grandis | reverse complement strand
TTGATTGCACACACACACACACACACACACACACACACACACACACACACACACACACACACACACACACACACACACACACACACACACACACACACACACACACACACAAAACTAATTTCATTAGATGTGACATGGAGTCCTCTTAAAATTTTATTTTTATATAATTTTTTAATTCATCTTGGATCAAAAGTTATGGACAAAATATAGAGCACAAGTTTCTCCATTTACAAAATACAAATAATCACAGTTAAACTTTGACCACTTTGCTCACATTTCATGTCCTTGATACTTAATTCAATCATACACCATCAGTATTATTATAATAAACTCAAACTTTACCTTTTGTCACTCATATTTGGTTCTTCATCTTGAATATTTGACTTAATGCACTGTATCAATCTCATGTACGTAGCTCAATCTTTAACAATACTAAACAACTATCACTTTGACCTCTTAACTTTAAAGTACACCATTGATCCTTGGAAGAAAATTGATCTTTATATATAATCAACATTAAACATCAAACACTTGAAACCATCTCTCTACTTCTAAACTTCTTGAAGGAACATGCTCCATAGATGTTGCTTGAACTTTAACTTATGCAAAAATGACTATTGGAACCATGCATATCTACATGGAAGGCCAAATTTGTACAGTCATATATTTTACCTCGATCACTTACATATTATAAAATTTTAACCATATGTTTTCCTTACATAGGAGAGTCCAACCATGTATCAAAATTCTATTGAAACCTTTACATGTATGAGATATAACACCACTAATGTACTTACTCATATTTTTCTACCACAAAGCCGACAATGTCAATAATTTCTTGGGAGGCCAACTTTGCACATACATATATTTTGATGAACTTATCCACATGATCTAAAATTTATCACAAATTAACTAGGAAGAAAACTAAATAAACCCATATAGTCAAATTATCCTAAAATGTCCACATGTATGAGATATGCCATCACCAAACTTCCTACTCAACTCTTTCTTGCCTCATGCAAAATATTATCAAACTACTTGAGAGCCCAAATTTTTGCATGCATATATTTTGATGTGATATAAAACATGATATAAAATTTATTTAAAATCAAATAGGTACTGATTTTATCACAACCTTATGACTAAATCCACCTGACTCATCCATGAATGACAATGGTGATGTCATCAAACTGCCTACTCAGATTTTCTACTATTGGACACAAAATGTTTAGTTGAAAACTATGGACTACCAGATGAATTCCAACTATGCACACAAGAAATAAATGCATATAAAACATCTTAGGTACCTATTTCAAATTTTAAATCATGTTACTCATCCTTGAACATATCTAACCATGCCAAAACTAAAGATCAACCAATCATACTTCAAGCATACTAGAACAAACATGTTGCACATTTTGTCATTGTCACTTAGATAAACAAGGCACTTCATCCAATCACTTGGAAACCTCCATGACATCATTATAACATCATTAAAAACTCTCCAATATTAATTCCTTTATATTCCATATACTCTTTTACCCATGTAATTCCTTAATATTCCATATAATCTTTTACCCATGTAATTCCTTAATATTCCATATAATCTTTTACCTATGTAATTCCATAATGCCTATGTAATTCCCAAACCAAAATACAAGATTACTAAAGAAACCCTCAAATATTATAAAGGGCATGATGTGGGGGGTTAACATTTCATTTGAATACTAAGAATTATTTACTTTATTTAAACCTTATGATAGAGCCACCCACCACCAATGTGAGACAAAAAAAAAAAAAAAAAACACAACCTAAGCCATAGGCTTTGTTAAAGGGGCTCAAACTTTGACCCATTTTGGTAAAAATATAAGCCATAGCCACTAAACCATGGGAGGAAAACAAGTATAAAATTGAATGGGGTGTTGTTTGTTAATAATCTTGTACCTTATGGAGTGTGTTTAGCTTCATCTATTAGGAATTAAAGCTAGAATAGCCAAAGTACATATATTTATATGATCTTGACTAAGTAGAGGACATTTAGTGTACAAGGTTTTGAGGATTCATTTTGATGTACTTTTATATTTTAATTTTTGCATCAATATATTTAATGTATCCATCACATTGGAGTAGACTCGAGGATATAGATAATTGTCGAACCCTGTAAACAAACTTATGTTGTTATCTATTACATGTGTTTAGGTTTCTCCTATTTATAAGCAAAAATCCATTGAGTTATAAATAGTTAAAAAATCCATTTTTAAATAATGTTACTTATCAAATTATTTAAGATCATTTTTTCATTACATAAATGGATTAGTTTGGAAGTAGAGTTGGTGATCTATGCTAGATAATAGTATTTTTAGATTGCAAGTGGATTGTTTATGTTAACTAGGCTAAGATTTAAATGTGGTGAAGGTGAATTAGAAGATTAGAATCCTAATATAGGTACATGGTGTAAAATTAAAGAGACACCAATGGAATGGGAAGCATATTAGGAATGAGACTTTTGTCAATATTTTGAGAAAATGGGAAGCATGATAGAAAATCTCTATTGTGAAAGGCAAAGTCAAATTGAGCATGAAAATAAAGGTAAAGATGAAGAGGAAATTACTTGGTTTCCTCAAAATCCAAATATAGGTGATGATAAACCATTAAAAACATCTGAGTCTCTTGCCTCTTTAAATATTTATATTAAGTTTAAGCTGCTTATATATAATGGAAAATTGAATATAGACAAATTGGATATCTGGATCAAGTAGATTGTTATATACTATAGGATAAAAATATTACAGATGAAAGAGCAAAAATCTAGTTAGTTCCACTTTTGATGGGTGGTACAACACTTATTTGGTGGGAAACCAAGTGACAAGAGGATATGGTCAAATAAGTTTATGTGACATTTTCTTGGAATGAATTCATTTTTGAGTTATGTAAGAAATTTTATCCTTTGGGCTACATGCAATAAGCCATGATGGATTGGCAAACTCTTAGGCAAGCTAAGGGCCAAAGTGTACAATATTATACACATGATTTTAGGAAGTAAGCTTTGTGTTTGAATATTCCCTTACACACATAAGAGACTTTGATGAAAAATATTGGTGGGTTACATAGTTATCTACGACATTTGATATTAGTTTTAAATCATACTAATCTGGATTATGTTTGTGTACAAGCTACTCACTTGGAAGCTAGGAGAATATGCCTAAAAAGATATTTCTTAAATAAAAACCAAATAAATATGAAATCAAGGACAAAGGTTTGAAGGGAAAAAATAATCAAAAAATGACTTATAGTTAAAAAGGAATATGAAAAGCCATTTTGTAATCACTGAATGAAAAATCATGATGAATCTAAGTGTTTGAAATTACATCTAAAATTAAAACCTAAATGGTTAAACAATAACAAAAGAGAAGAGAAGAAAACTAATACTATGGTGCTTGATCTTGGATCCAAATTGGATGATGAGACCAAGATCATGGCCATGAGTTTATAAGGTTGTGATTCTTCCTCTTCTTCTAACACTAATTCATCTAATGTTGCATCTTCCTATAAACAAAAATCTATTCATGATGAAAAGAATATAAATGAGCTTTCCCACCTTAGAGTTATTTTTAAACATACTAAAAAAGACACTCTATTTGATAGTGGATCTCAAGATAATCTAATTTCAGAGGAGGTTGTGAAGAAATTAGGACTCCTAACCAAACCACATCATAAGCCTTATCCTTTAGGTTGGGTTTGTGATGATGCAAAATTATAGGTAACAAGAACATGTAGACTCAAATTTGCCATTACTAATAAGTTCATTGATGAGGTTGATCTAGGTGTTGTTCTATTAGACATTTGTGGTGTGGTTTTGGGAAGTCCTTATCTCTATGATCGTAAAGAAATATTTTATGGTGAAGAGAATAAGTAATTGATTGTTAAAGATGGGATTAAATATATTTTTAGATCTCATCATGTGAAAATAAGTCTTTTTTTGGTTAATTCAGTGCAAATGAAAAGGCTTGTAAATTAAAGCAAGAATTTTGTACTCATGGTGCTCAAAGCCAAAGAGAAAGATCATGAAAAGGCTTTTCAAAATTGTGATACTAAACATCATAATGAATTGGTTAAAGTTATTTCTAACTATGATGATGTTTTTTAGGATCCACAGGGTCTACCTCCTACAAGAAGGGTTAAAAATGAGATAAAATTATTGTAGGATTTACCTCTTCATAACATTGGTATGTATATATTTTTTATGGTTGAAAAAGATGAAATCAAGAAACAGGTGATGGAACTATTGGAAAAAAGGAATTATCCACCCAAGTTCATCCCCTTGTGATTCATCTATCATTTTTGTGCCTAAGAAAGATGACACATGGTGGATGTGTGTTTATTTTCATGCCTTGAATAAAATCATAGTGAGAAAACATTACCCTCTTCGTCACATTGATGATTTATTAGATCAATTAAAAATGTTGTTTATTTCACTAAGATAGACATAAGAAGTGGTTATCATTGTGATAATCAATGAAGGTGATGTTTAAAAAACTACTTTTAAAAAAACTATAGGGTTTGTTTGAATCGATTGTATGCCTTTTGGATTATGCAATACACCAACTACATTCATGCCTGTGATGAATGATGTTTTTAGGCCATTCATTGATGATTTTGTGATAGTCTACTTAGATGATATTTTGATTTTCAATGAACCATGGGATGATAATGTCATTCATATTTAGAAATTATTAGGTGCTTTGAGAAAGGAAAAAATATATCTGAAGATGTCTAAATGTGAATTTGGGAAAACATCTTTGGTTTATATGGGTTATGTTGTCACACATGGTAAATTGAAAAGTGATCCTACAAAAGTTGAGGTCATTGTTAACTAGTCTAAACCCAATAATGCAACAGAGTTTAGGATCTTTCTTGGTGTAGTTTAGTACTAGATAAAATTTATTTTTAACTTCTCATTTATTGCATCTCCTTAAATTTTTTTGACTAGCATTAAGTAGGTCTTTCAGTGGGGAGGCAAACATCAAAGAGATTTTGATACACTGAAAGAGAAAATAAGTACCACTTCTATCCTAGGACTTCTATATCTATAAAAACCATTTGAAATTTAGATAGATGCAAGTGATTATGATATGGGGGTAGTTTTTATGTAGAAAAGGAAACCAATTTGTTACCATTCTGAAACCTTCACAAGTGCGGTAAGAAACTATCCTACTTATGACAAAGAATTTTATGCTTTGGTGTAGAGTGTGAAGAAATGGAATCACTATTTGATGGGCAAATGAATAGTGATTCACACTGATCATCAGCCAATACAATATCTTCAATCACAAACCAATATAAAATAATTAAGACATTTTTGGTAGATGGGATTCTTGTAACATTTTCACCTTGTTATAAGGTATAAGAAAGGTACAAAAAATAAGGTTGCTATCATGCTATCTAGACCTCCTATTATTGCATCAGTTCATCTACAGAATATTTATTTAATGCATGAACATTATAAATAATAATATATTAATGATGTTAACTTTATGGAAGTGTATGAAGATTTGATGAGTGGTAAATAGGTGGGAGAATTTGACTATCATGTGCATGATGGAATCTTATATCATCTTAGAAAACTCTATATTACATAATATGAATGAGTGCATATGTTTAGAGAAGCTCAGACTTCTCTTGTTTCAGGGCACTTTAGTATTGGTAAGATAGTTGCAAAATTATAGAGGTATTTTTATTAGCATCATATGCAATAATTTATTGTAAAATATATAAGGAGTTATATGTTTTGTGCTAAAATTAATCCTAGAAATAGTAAATTGGGTTTATATACACCTCTCCCTATTCCTAATAGATCTTGGGAAAGGGATTATATGTATTTTTTGGGAAGTTTACTTATGACACAAAGGAGACATGATTATCTCTATGTCAAATCAGATAGATTTAGTAAAATGTGTGTATTAGTTCCTTTCACTAAACATAGTACTAGTGAAGGGGCATCACACTTATTTTTTTAGCATGTTTGGGTTCATTTTAGATTACCCACATTTATTATCTATGACAATGATTCTTGATTTATTAGAGAGTTTTCATCAACTTTGTGGGACATGATAGAGACTAAGATGAAGAAAAGTACTACAATTCATCCACAAATTGATGGACATATAGAGGTGGTCAATCATATAGTGGTACATATACTCTAAGGTTATTATAGCAAATATCCTAAATTATGGCATGAACATCTATGTTATGTGCATCATGATTTTAATCGAGTACTACGTTATTACACTCAAAAGTCTCCTTTTGAGGCTTGTGTTGTTTATTTACCTAAGTCACCATTGGACTTCACATTTGAGAAGGAATCAATTACAGATGGATGAGTTGATGCTGAGAAGGCCAAGAAGTTCATTCAGAAGATATAATTGGTTTAATAGACTATCAGTGAATAATTGGATAAAATATAAGAAAAATACAAGGCTAGGCATGATAAACATCAAATTGATCATTATTTTCAAGTTGGTGATCAATTATGGCTTCATATTAGTAAGGAGAGGCTTATAGGTGAAGGTAAAAAGATTAAACCAAATTTGATATGGTCCATTTAAAATTTTGGAAAAGATTGGTAATAATGCTTTTCAGTTAGATTTACCACCATATATGCATATTTATTCCATTGTGAATGTGGAAAATCTAAAGTTGTATGAGCCTCCTATGATTATAGATTATGATGAATGTTTTTATGTACCTTCTATTGAAGAATTTTCTCCAAAATATCTTAAAGAGTTGTATGAAGATACCATTCCTGATAAGAAAGTGAGGACTTTGTGAAGAGGTTATGTTGAATATATTTGTGTGGGTCTAAAAGGAACACATCTAGGGAATACTAAATGGATGGAAATTGAAAAGGTGAGGGATAAATACCCTCACCTCATTTCAAGATAAAACACCTTTTGGAGGTCTAAAATATCATCAGTAGGGAGGACTGATCTGAGAGGATCCCTAATAAATCAATACTAATCCAAAATATTTCTAAGTACCTATGTTTTTTAGACTCTAGGGATGAAGTTCAAGGAAAAAGGAGTAGAGAAGGGAACATATCGCATATGGAAGTATATATAAAAAATAATGGTTTGGGAGCTTGACCACCCATTTATTCATTCATATCATTTTCCAATTTTCATTCCATAATGTGGGGTTAATACACCCATGTAATTCATTAATAGTCTATATACTCTTTTACCCACGTAATTCATTAATATTCCATATACTCTTTTACCCATGTAATTCCATAATGCCTATGTAATTCCCCAACCAAATTACCAAAGAAACCATTGAAGATTATAAAGGGCATGATGTGGGGGGTTAATGTGGCCTTTGATGACCAAGAATTCTTTACTTTATTTAAACGTTTTGATAAATCCACCCACCACCAATGTGGGATAAAATAAAATAACCTAAGTTGTAGGCTTTGCTAATGGGGCTCTAACTTTGACCCATTTTTCTAAAATGTTAAGCCTTGGTCGTTAAACCATAGGAGGCAAACAAGTATAAAAGGGTATGGGGTCTCATTTGTTAAACATCTTAGAGATTATGGAGTGTGTTTAAATTTATATGATAGGAATTAAAGTTGGAAGAGCCAAAGTACATATATTTATGTGATCTTGGCTAAGCAGAGGACATTTTATGCATAGGGTTTTGAGGATTCATTTTGATGTACTTCTATATTGTAAGTTTTGCATCAAGATATTTAATGAATCAGTCACATTGGAGTGGAGTTGAGGACATAAACAATTTTCAAATCTTGTAAACAAACTTGTGGTTTTATTATCTATTGATTTTGTTCAATTTTTTCCTATTTATAATAAAAAATCCATTAAGTTATAAATAGTTAAAAAATCCATTTTTAAAGAAATTTATTTATCAAATTATTTAAGATCATTTTTTGATAACATAAATGGATAATTTTGGTATCAAAGATGGTGATTTGTGTTAGATAGTAGTATGTTTGGATTCCAAGTGGATTGTTTATGTTAACTAGGTCAAGATATAGACATGGTGAAGGTGAATTGTAAGAGTACAATACTTATATAGGTACATGATGTACAAGTCAAGCAATACTAATGAAATGGGAATATGATTGGGAATGAGACTTTTGTTAATATTTTGAGCAAAATAAAGCATGATAGAAGAGATCTATCATGAAAGTCAAAGTCAAATTGAGAAATAAAATAAAGGTAAAGATGAAGAGGAAATTACTTGGACTCCTTGAACTCCAAGTGAAGGTAATGATAAATTATAGTCATATAAAATTTCCAAATTAGTTGTTTGAGTGTGGCTTGTGACACCTTATCTATAGGACCTTCTTACATGCTCTCTTAACCCTCTTAGGTGCCTTTTTTTCTTATTCCCAGTCATCTTTAGCCTTCTACATGATCATTCTAGCTCAGCTAGACTCTATGTCCTAGGCCAATTCTATCCCCCCAAGTCTTGAGCCTATAGGATAGGAGAGCCATACCTGGACTATAGAACTATACCCTAGGGTGTCCCATTTTTGGTATTCCTATCAAATTACATTTTAAGCCCAAAAGACCATTTTCATCCAATTCATATCCTTCATCATGTCAACCTAGTTTGAATACATCTAACCCATGACCAACAGTTCCCTATAAAATTCCTTCCAAATGTCATTTACAAGGGGAGGTGACTAATCTTACAAATCAAGAAAGAATACAAGCAAGCTTCCCTCTTATCTGCATACACTCACCTAACATAGCTATAAACCTATTCAAACTTTCATGCTAGTCCCTAACCACCTCAAACACTCTCAATTTGGCATTATTATATTAGCATCACACTATTTCATAAAAAATATTTACATGGGATAACTATATATGGCTTGATCCCTCTTTCGAGTATTAGTATGTAGGCAATGTGCCCACATAAAGGGTGTGGATCACACGTTTAGTGCATCTTACACACACTTACCCCTCACTCTTTCTCAAAGTTTTATCAAGCATAATGAAGGTCTAAGGTTTAAATATTAAATCAGATATACAAGGATCTCTATCAATATTCAACACTCAAGATTTCATACTCAGGTATATATAAGGATATCAAACAAAAAATAGAATGCTTAAATCTATGTGACTAGTTTGGACAATAGTGGCAGGAGTTGAATACAACAACAAAACCCAAAGTGTCTTGATTTTAGTGATCTTATCCTTTCAGTAAATTAAAGATAGATTCTTATTTGTGACATTGTCCTAGTCTTGTACATCTATTTTCAACATCTATCTCAGTCGTCTCTATCTAGTTTTAAGCTAAGCGACATTTCTCCTCATTTATTAATATTTTTAGAAATATTGAAAAGACACATAAATTATAAAAATTAGGACTATAATTATTGAAATATTATTTATTGGTTTATTAATCCAAACCCTTAGCTTAAATTAGAAATAAGACTCCAATATTCCTAAAAAAATTAAATCATTTGGTGAACCCAACTTACTTTGTTTGTGCATAAAAACCTTAGAAACCCTAGGGAAAATTCCTTATGATTTTTTATATTATTTTTATGATTTTTCTTGAATATTTAAATCATATTAATTTTAAAAATCATTTATTCCAAACCCTAGTTAAATTTAGTAGGTCCTTTTGTGCAAAAATTCCCTAAAAACCCTAGGGAAATTTTCGTGTTAATTTTAGAAATATTTTTTTGATTTTTTTGCATATATAAATTAGAGTTTCACATTTAAATTTTTAAAATTATACATAGTAAATTTTAAAAATCATTTTATTTTAAACCCTAGTTGCATATACTAGGTTCCATGCTTTTGAGGTATCGCCTTACATGTTTTGAGTTTTGTATCCTTTTTAGTCATATTGCAATTTTCTATTTTAGTATTATATATTTTATTTACTCAGTAATTTCCTTTCATCACATTTATCTTATTAAGAATTATTTCAAAAAAATTAACACATCTTTGATGTGTTTTCCTACTTTAACAATGGCCCAATATACTAGTTTTGATGAAACTGATAAGAGGGATGTTTAAGAACTTTTAACTAAACATCCTAATCTGCAAGATGATAGAATTAAAATACTACAAGAATAACAAAAAAAATCAAACAATGGTCAATCCTCTCAAACCATAGAGCAACCAGTTGTAAATGACACTACGGGGCTAATTATGTCTCAACAACCCCATATAATATCCCAACCTTCCTATGAGGCACCACTAGTTATGACTAGTATATCTTTGTCTCTTGATGTGGCTACCCTTATGAAAGAGATAAAATATTTTCAATCCAAGGTTATACATCTTGAGAAAGATGCCTTTAGATCAACATAGGCTTTGGATTCTTTTTCTCTACTTTATACACCATTGGTACGTCATATTGATTATACACCCTTGCCTCTAAGTTTTGTTCAACCCAAGCTCATTCTATATGTTGTAAAGGGTAATCTAGAGACACACTTGAGAGATTATCATGTAGCATGCTTGGACTATGTACCAAATGACTGGTTACTAACCAAGTTATTTCCATGAAGTCTAAAGTATTATGCTTTATAATGGTTCTATAGTCTACCAAATCATTTAGTCAATGAATTCAATCCTTTATCTGACATGTTCCTAGCTCATTTCAGCAATAACATTGGTGACAAGGTTTCGTATACCCAAGTTGCACAATACGAACAAAGGTCCAATGAGCATCTCATAGAATATGTTCTTCAATATAATACTATCTTGGCTAAAATGACTAGCTCCATGGCCAATAAAGAATTACAAGATCTCTTCAAATATAGTCTTTTAAAAGTTTTGTATGAGTCAATAATATTCAAAAGTTTCTCTTCCTTTACTGAGTTATGTCATACACTAAAGGAAAGGGAAGTCAAACTAATTTTAATGGGAAAACTCAAGTACATAAGCATATCAAAAATAAAAAACAAGAGTAACAGTAAAGTCCCATAAAAAGTAAAAGTTAATAATAGAAAAAGTTAAAATCAACCTATAGTTAATGTGGCTTTAGAGCTCCCTAGGTGAGTGATTTTATCAATACTTCCTTGGTGAGTCTTTACCAATATACTAGTATCTCTATCCAGAGTTTTAAATTATATGTAATATCATATTTCTCCCTCCTATTCAGGAATTTGATCCAACAAATCCTCTTCCATGGGGATATGATTAGAAAGCATTTTGCAGTTTTCATAGGGCACCAGGTCATACAAAAAACATATGCATTATTTTTAAATACAAGATATAGGACTTGATAGATGGCAATCTTATTGATATTGTCACTCTAGTTGAGCCTCCTCTAGAAAATTAAACATAGGATAAGGCTTTGAAATTTTTCTCAGATCTATTCCTATAACATTCTAAATAAGAGATAGGGGATACATCAAGTGTTCTCCACCATCTACATATCATGCACCTTTAGTGGAGTCATACCATTTGAGAAACACGATTTGTGTGTATAATTCCAAAGTTCCAACTAGACCTTCAATCTCCTTCTTAGAGTAGGAGATAGTTGAGGATGATTTAGATTACCATGCACTCTTTATCAGAGCCTACATTGACCATCATCCCATTCATAGTGTTCTCATAGATAATGGATCCAATGTTAACATGTGCACTATGACATTACTTCAACACTTGGGATAATCAAATTAGGATATCATTCCAATGGACATGGTTATCAGTGGATTTAGTGGGCACATATAGAGTTCATTGGGTGAGATTGTAGTTCCTCTATAGGTTGGTATAGCATATGTGGCCACACCATTCACTATTGTTCCCATTGTAGGAGTCTTAAAATTCTTTCTTAGTTAACCATGGATACACAAACTTTCAAAATTACTTTCTATAGTTCACAGATGAATGAAATTCATTCACACTAATCAGGTTGTTATAGTTGGTGGAGTTTTGTATGAGTGACCACTCCTCATTTTAGAGCCATATCTTATTCTATAGTCACTATTTTTAGCTCCTCCACGAGTTATAAATCTTCCTCTAGTTGATATTTAGACATAGTTGAGGCCTCCCTCACCAGTATGGAGAGTTCATACACTTCCATGGAGTCCTCTTTTACACAAACCACTACATCAATGATAGTTTTAAGACTATAGAGAGTTTCTATCTATAATGTTCACACCTAGAGTAATATCATTGAGGTCTCATGCCTCTACACATAGAGCACATGTTTAGAGAGCCTATTCTACCACCATATGGGTCCCTTAGATCCCCATAATTATATCCACTTCTCAAAGTTATAGGGGGACCCCACAGTTGGTTTCCACTACATAGATTTTAGAGCACTTAAAACACACACAAATTTTAGAGTCACAGTATCATCCCTTTCATTGTGATTAATGATCATGTATGATCCCTCTCCTTGATATTGAACACCATAATAGGGAGTCTCTTATGAGAGTCATCGATTAGTACCATTTCTTCTCAATTACTTGTACATAGCTCCTTTCTAATTATTTGTAAATAGTCTCCTTATGATTGACTGTACATAGATTATTTCAAAAATACCAAAAATAATAGAAAGTTAAAAAATACCAAAACATTTCAATTGTATGCATTATTCATGCTTTACATTTCTAATACCATGCTAAGACTTACATTTTGTTGTTTTATGCTATTGTTTGCTGATTTATCGACATTACTATGATTTACTTGATCTTCTTTGACTGTGTGTAGTGACACCTAGATCCTTGATTAATTCACTCTACCAATTTATGGGGCATCCTAATTCTACATTCAAGACATACATCAACATATCTACCCACTGGGGGCATCATCTACATGACTACAACATCCATGTTATGTCATTCCTACACCACACACTCTAGTTATCATGTTGATGTACATTACTCATTAGCTTACATTGATTATTCTATCAACACTCACTAGTATATAAAACTTGTGTATTTCTTAGCATCTACCTAGTATTATACTACATGACTTGCATACTTTTGTTTCTTTCTTTGATTAGTTAGATTTTATTTTAATTTCAACATTTACATGCCTTACTTTCATGCTTTGAGTAGCTAGATGTAATTGCATTTCTTAGTTATTATTTTGTCTCTTGTGTGACTTAGGACATTTTCCAATGTCCTTTGCTTGTACTCTCGTATGTGCTCATGGCCCTCATGCCAACCTTAATTGTTTTTACTTTTATGTGTTTATGGCATTTGAATAGGCCTTGTATGTTTGCTTTCCTAGTTTGAGTGACATGTACCCATGTCCCTTATTTTCTTGGCCCCTTGGCCACTCTTGTATGCTTCTTACTTCTTGCCTTGCCTTGCATGTTTATTTACTTATTACTTCTCAATTGTTTAAAATGCCATGATCCACATCATGCACTACCTTTCTTTCTTGGATGCCATGATGGACATCATGCTCCATACCTCCTTGATAAATAAAAACTAAAATTTCCTATTTCAATTCAATATACTACACATTTTATTATATTGTTATATATATTTAGGCATACCCCTATTTATCTAACAATCTCTAATACAACCTATGATATATCTTGAGATATATTTTTGATTATCATTTCTATATCATGTATAACACACTTACATAGTTATTTCTACTGAGGGTATTCATTGAAAGGTGTTCATTCCTATCCTCAGAAGAGGGGGCAACAAATAGGGTCTTTGTCATAGAGATCAAAACCTCTATCGATAAAAAAATAGTTTTTAAAACACTCAAAACAGCAACTAGAACCCAAAATAGGTAGAGCAAACTATGAAAATAGTGATGATTATACAATAATCATCAAAAATAGCAAAGGGAAAGAGAGCCATACTTAGACTACAATTCCATATAGTAGGGTGTCCTATTTTTGGTACTCCTATCAAAATAACAAAAAACCCAAATTTTCTAGAGATAAATAGAAAGTTAAGTTCAATTACAATTTTGTCAGATATAGATCAGTTCAAATTGAACAATTTTAATACAATTTTTATTAAATAATCTAGATATGGGGGCATCATGCATGGCATGATGTCTCTCACTTCTAGTTTTAGATTGGGTAGTTGGTATAACTTATAGATCAAAACCCATGTTTTAGACATCAATGATTGGGGGAAATGTGCATGACACATTTATCTTCTTTTCCTTCTAGTTCATTGCATTACCTATATATTCTTAGTAGTTACATGCCTTATTCCATTTTTAGGTGATTGGCATCACTCCTGAGTGGATTCCATATAATCCTGATTCCTAATTTAAGAGTGGTTTTTATACAAGCTTAACCTCCACCTCTCGAAGGGGCCAAGATTGGCATAGTTTTCAATACATATTTGGCTATCCATGCCACATTATCAAATTTTAGAGCATTCATAGGCTTTAAGAGCCATCTCATATGACACACGTTCATACTGATATCAGTTCATAGCTTCACTTAGTAGGCAATGATGGAGCCAAAAGACTAGCTAGCCTTTGTATTCTTGAGCCACCTACTCAGAGGTATTGGACACATAGTCCAAACATCGATTAACAAACACATGATCACATAGTTTCACATAGTGGGTGATTATGGAGCCAAAAAACTAACCTTTGCATTATTGAGCCACTCTCAAGGAATTGAGAACTCAATTACATCTATGATATTACTCTTGGTACAACACATACTTAATATCATTCATCATCACACATATCCATTGGCTTTACCTTTGTAGGCAAGTTTAGGTATGCTTTCTACATTTTCCTTTATCCTAGAATTTCAATTTGTTGCATCACTATAATAAGGGGGGGGGGGAAATGTAGTCATATAAAATGTATAAATTGGTAGTTTAATTGTGTCTAGTGACACCCTATCCATAGGACCTTTTTACATGATCTTATCACCCTCCTAGGTACCATTTTGATTATTCCTAGTCATCCATAGCCTTCCAAATGATCATTCTAGCTCAGCTAGACTTTATTTCCTAGGCCAATTTTATCCCCTAGGTCTTGAGTCTATAGGACAGGAGCACCATACTTGGACTATAGCACCAGACCCTAGGGTGTCTCATTTTTGGCACTCTTGTTTAATTGCATTTTGAGCCCAAATGACCATTTTCATTTGATTCTTATCCTTCATTATGTCAGCCTAGCATGAATACATCTAACCCATGACCAAAAATTCCCTATAAAAGTCCATCTAAGGGTCATTTATAAGGGGAAGTGACTAATTTTATAAAGCAAGCAATAATACAAGAGAACTATTAAACCAGACTTCCCTATTCTCTTCATATAATCACTCAACATAGCTACAAGCCTATTCAAACTCTCATACTAGTCCCTAACCACCTTAAACACTCTCAATTTGTCATTATTGCATCAACATCACACTATTTCACAATGAACCTTTAAGTGGGAGAACTACATATGGCTTGATCTCTCTTCAGAGTATTAGTATGTAGGTAACATGCCCACAAAATGGGTGTGGATCACATGTTCAATGCATCTTACACACACTAACCCCCCCCTTCTTTCTCAAAGTTTTATCAAGCATAATAAAGGTATAGGGTTTAAACATTAAATCAGATCTATAAGGAGATCTATCAACATTCAATATTGTACAACTAGGCTCACATAGGGATAATGAACAAAACTAAAAAAATTTAGATTTATGTGACTAGTTTAGACAACAACGACATGAGTGAACTATAGTGTCAAACCCCAAAGTGTCTTATTTTTAGTGCTCCTATCCTTTTACCAAATGAAAGCTAGATTGTGATTTGCAATACTATTCCAGTTTTTCACAACTAGTTTCAACCTTTGTCTCAATCGTCTCAATCCAATTTTAAGCTAAGTTTTGTTTCTCCTCATTTATTTCTATTTTTAAAAAGCTTCAAAAGATACATAAATTGGACAAATCAGGACTATAATTATTAAAATATTATTTACTAATTTTTTAATCTAGACCCTTAGCTTAAATTAATAAGATTTTAATATTCCCAAAAAATTTAAATCATAAACCATTAAAAGTATGAGTTTCTTCCCTCTTTAAATCTTGATATTACGTTTGAGTTACCTATATATAATACAGAATTGAATGTAGATAAATTGGATAATCAGATCAAGTAGATTGATGTGTACTATACGATTCAAAATATTTCATATGTAAGAGTGAAAATTTAATTATCTATGCTTTAGATGGGTGGTACTACACTTATCTGGTGGGAAAACAAGCAACAAGAGGATTTGGTCAAACAAGGTAATGTGACTTCTTCTTGGAATGAATTCATTTCTAAGTTATGTAAGCAATTTTATCCTTTAGGATACATGAAATAAGCCATGATGGATTGGAAAACTCTTAGGTAAGCTAAGGGCCAAAATGTACATGATTATACACAGGAGTTTAGGAAGCAAGACTTGTGTTTGAATATTCCCTTACACACATACGAGACTTTGATGAATATTGGTGCATTACATAGTTATCTATGACATATGATACTAGGTTTAAATCCTACTAATCTAGATTATGTTTTTTTACAAGCTACTCAGAATATAGGGGGAAATACCTAAAAAGAGATTTCCTAAGCAAAAACCCAAGAAATTTGAAAGCAAGGACAAAGGTCTGAAAGGAAAAGGTAAGCAAAAAATGACTTGTAAAATTAAAAAGGAAGATGAAAATCCATTTTATAATCATTAAAATAAAAATCATGATGAATCTAAGTGTTATAAATTAAATCTATAATTAAAAACTAAATGGGTAAATAATAATAAAGGAAAATATAAAAAATCAATACTATGGTGCATGATCTTGGATCTAATTTTGTTGATGAGACCAAGATCACAATCATGAGTCTAAAAGGTTATAATTCATCCTCTTATTCAATAAATAGTTCATCTAATGTTGCATCTTCCTCTAAACAAAAATTTGTTCATGATGAGAAGAAAAAAATGAGCTTTTACACCTTAGATTTGTTTCTAAACATACTAAAAGAGACACTCTATTTAATAGTGGATTTCAAGATAATCTAATTTCAGAGGAGGTTGTTAAGAAATTAGGACTCCAAACCAAACCACATCCTAATCCTTATCCTTTGGGTTTGGTTTGTGATGATGCAAAATTGTAGGTAATAAGAACTTAGAGGCTCAGATTTACCATTATTAACAAATTTATTGATGAGGTTGATTTGGATGTTATTCCATTAGAAATTTATGGTGTGGTTTTGGGAAGTCCTTATATTTATGATCACAAATCAATAGTTTATAGGGAAGAGAATAAGTAACTTCTTGTTACATATGGGATTGAATATATTGTTAGAGCTCATTATGTGAAAACAAGTCTTTATTTGGTTACTGTAGGGCAAATGAAATGCTTGTAAATTCAAGCAATAATTTTGTAATCATGGTGATCAAAGCCAAAGAGAAAGATCATGAATTTTATTTTGATAATTTTTATCCTAAACATCCAAATAAATTGGTTAAAATTGTTTCTAACTATGATGTTGTTTTTCAAGATCCACAAGGTCTACCTCCTAAAATAGGGGTTCAATATGAGATACAATTATTTTAGATTGCACCTCTTCCTAACATTGGTATATATAGATTATATATCATTGAAAATGAAGAAATCAAGAAACAAATTTTGGAACTATTGTCAAAAGTAATTATCCACCCAAGTTCGTCCCCTTGTGGTTCACCTATCATTTTGGTGCCTTAGAAATATGGCACATGGTAGATGTGTGTTGATTTTCATGCCTTGGATAAAATCATGGTGAAAAATTGTTACCCTCTTCCTCGTATTGATGATTTATTAGATCAATTGAAAAATGTTGTTTATTTCAATACGTTAGACATAAGAAGTGGTTATCATCAGGTGAGAATCAATGAAGGTTATATTTGGAAAACTACTTTTAAAATAAAATAGGGTTTATCTGAATGCCTTGTTATCCATTTTGTATTATTAAATGTAATGAATACATTCATACATGTGATGAATGATGTTTTTAAGACATTCATTGATGATTTTTTGATAGTCTACTTAGATGATATTATGATTTCCAGTCAATCATGGGATGATCATTTCATTCATATTAAAAAATTCTTAGATGCTTTGAGAAAGGAAAAACTATATATGAAGATGTTTAAATGTGAATTTGAGAAAACATCTTTGGTTTATTTGGGTTATGTTGTGGGACATGGTAAATTGAAAATTGATCCTATAAAAGTTGAGCTCATTGTTAACTAGCCTAAACCTAATAATGTAACATAAGTTAGGATATTTCTTGCTACAGTTCAGTAATAGAGAAATTTTATTACTAACTTCTTATTTATTACATCTCCTTTAAATTCTTTGACTAGCATTAAGCAAGTCTTTCAGTGGGGATGTAAACATTAAAGAGATTTTGATACACTAAAATATAAAATAAGTACCACTCCTATCTTAGTACTTCCATATATACAATATCCATTTGAAATTGAGATAGATGCAATGATTACACTATGTGGGAAGTTTTGATACAGAAAAGGAAACCAATTTGTTACCATTCTGAAACCTTCATAAGTGTGGTAAGAAACTATCCTACTTATGATAAAGGATTATATGCTTTGGTGTAGAGTATGAAGAAATGGAATCACTATATGATGGGAAAAGAGATAGTGATTCATACTAATCATCAACCATTATAGTATCTTCAATCACAAACCAAGCTACAATAATCAAGACATTTTTAGTGGAAGGGATTATTGAAATAGTTTCACCTTTTGATAAGGTATAAGAAAGGTACACAAAATAATGTTGCTAACATGATTTATAGACCTCTTATCATTGCATCAGTTCTTTTACATAATACTTCTTTAATGCACGAAAGTTATAAAGAATAATATATTAATGATGTTGAACTTAAGGAAGTGTTTGAATATTTGGTGAGTGATAAATAGGTGGGAGAAGTTGACTATAATGTGCATGATGGACTCTTATAACATCTTGGTAAATTATGTATTTCATAAGATGAAGTAGTGCATATGGTTAGAGAAGCTCACACTTCTCCTATTTTAGGTCACTTAAATGTTGGTAAGATAGTTGTAAAATTATAGAGGTATTGTTATTGACCTCATATGGAAGAATTTATTGCAAAATATATAAGGAGTTTTATTATTTGTGATAAAAGTAAGTCTAATAATAGGAAATTGGGTTTATATACACCTCTCCCTATTCCTAATAGACCTTAAGAAACTATTTATATTGATTTTATAGGAGGTTTACCTATGGAACAAAGGAAACATGTTTATCTCTATGTCATTGTGGATATATTTAGTAAAATATGTATATTAGTTATGTGTACTAAACATATAACTAGTGAAGGGGAAGCACACATATTTTTTCAACATGTTTGGGTTAATTTTGGATTTCCCACATATATTACTGATCAGTATTATCAATTTCTTGGAGAGATTTTATCAACTTTGTGGGACTTGATAGACATTAAGCTAAGGAAAATTACTATATTTCATCCACAAACTAATGGATAGATAGAGGTGGTCAATCATACAGTGGTACATCTACTCTAAAGTTATTACATCAAGTATCCTAAATTATGGGATGAGCATCTATTTTATGTGCAACATGCTTATAATCGAGAACTAAATTCTTCCACTCAAAATTCTCCTTTTGAGACTTGTTTTGGTTATCTACCTAAGTCACCATTGGATTTCACATTTGAGAATGAATCAGTTTCAAATGGATGAGATGATGTCGACAAGGCCAAGAAGTTCATTCAAAAGATACAATTAGTTCAACAAACTATCAAGGAATAATTGGATAAAATTCAAGAAAAATACAAGGCTAGTAATGATAAACATCAAATTGATCATCATTTTCAACTTGGTGATCAAGTATGAATTCATATCAATAAGGAGAGGTTTACATGTGAAGGTAAAAATCTTAAAATAATTTGATATGGTCCACTTAAAATTTTAGAAATAATTGGTAATAATGCTTTTCATTTAGATTTACCACCATATATACATATTTATTTGATTGTGAATATGAAAATTTTGAAGTTTTATGAGCCTTTTATTACTCTGGATTATGATGAAAGTGTTTTTATACTTTCTATTGAATATTTTACTCCAAAGTATCTGAATGAGTTGTATGAAGATACCATTCTTGACAAGAAAGTGAGGACTTCATGAAGAGGTGATGTAAAATATCTTTGTGTGGGTCTAAAAGGAACACATCCAGGGAAGGCTAAATGGATTAAAATTGGAAAGGTGAGGGATAAATACCCTCACCACATTTTAAGATAAAATGACTTTTGGAGGTCCAAAAGCTCCTTAGTGGGGAGGAGTGATTTGGGAGGATCCCCACTAAATAAATACTGATCCAAAATCTTTCTAAGTACCTATGTTATTTAGTCTCTAGGTATAAAGTTCGAGGAAAAAGGAGTAGAGAAGGGAATATATTGCATATGGAAGTATATATAAAAAATAATGGTTTGGGGGCTTGGTCACACATTTATTCATTCATAGCATTTTCTAATTTTTATTCCATAATGTGGGGTTAAGACACACATGTAATACCTTAATATTCCATCTACTCTTTTACCCATGTAATTCCATAATGCCTATGTAATTCCCAGACCAAATAACCAAATTACCAAAGAAAACCTCGAAGCTTCTAAAGGGCACAATGTGGGGGGTTAATGTGGTATTTTATTACCAATCATTCTTTAATTTATTTAAACCTTTTGATAAAGCCACCAACCACCAATGTGGGATAAGACAAAACAACCTAATCCATAAGCTTTAATAAAGGGGCTCCAACTTTGACCCATTTTGGTAAAAATAAAAGCCTTGGCCACTAAACCATAGGAGGCAAACAAGTATAAAAGGGCACGGGGTGTCATTTTTTAATCATCTTGGAGCTTATGGAGTGTGTTTAAATTCATATGATAGGAATTAAAGCTATAAGAGCCAAAGTACATATATTTATGTGATCTCGGCTAAGAAGAGGATATTTGACACATAGGGTTTTTAGGATTCATTTTTATGTACTTCAATATCATAAGTTTTGCACATCAAGATATTTAATGGATCGGTCATCCTAGAGCAGACTCAGGGATGTAGACAATTATCAAACCCTGTAAACAAACTTATGTTATTATTTATTATTTTTGTTTAGTTATTTCCTATTTATAAGTAAAAATCCATTTATTTATAAATAGTTAAAAAATCCATTTTTAAAGAGTGTTATTTATCAAATGATTTAAGATGATTATTTGATAATGTAAATGGATCACCCATGCTTAGTAGTTGTACTTCAAACATTTGGTATCAAGTTAGGTCCTTTTAAGGAGGTATTCCAACCTAAAGGAGATTCTAAAATAATCTAAGATTGTTAGTCAAGCACAAGGTGGTTTTTATACAAGCAAAGCTTCATTGTTCAATGGATCCAATTATGCCTTTTGGAGTATTAGTATGAGGACATATCTAATGTATCAAGGCCATAATGTTTGGTAATCAGTCTTGGATGGGTATACTACACCCCCTATTCCTCATATGGATGCAATAAGTAAGAATTTTAGTGACAATAACATAAAATTAATGAATGGTATTATGTGTGGCCTATTAGAGGCAAAAATTATCAAGGTAATGTGTTATATATCTACCAAAGAAATATGGGATAGGTTGAAAACTATTCAGGAGGGAGACTCTAAGGTCAAATTAGCCAATTTAAAAACCCATAGAATAGAATTTTAAAGTCTAAATATGAATAAAGATGAGACCATTGAAACCTACTTGTTGAGGGTTGATGAAGTGGTCAACATCATAAGAGGTTTAAGAGAAGAATTAAAAGAGACTATTGTTGTTCAAAAGGTGTCGAGGTCTCCAAATCCCAAATTTGATTGCCTGGTATGTGTCATTAAATAAATTCAAGATCTAGACAAGCTAGATATGTATGGACTTCATGGAACCCTAATATCCTATGAAATGAGGACAAGTGAAGGAAGACCTACAAAACATGAAGCTTCATTCAAGGTAGAAAAGAAGCCAAAAGAGAATAAGTCACAAGGTAATAAATTCAAAGATAATGATGAATCTGATATTGATGATGATGAGTTTATAGTTATGTTTACAAGAAATTTGAAGACAGGTTCAAGTAAATACAAAGGCAAGTTGACTTTTAAATGCTTCAATTATGGAGGGGTTGGACACTTTTCCAATGAATGTCCTCATATGCATAAGACAAATGATGATGTAAATCATGATGAAGATCACAATGATGAAAAGTCTTATAAATCTGATAATAGAAATAATAACTTTAGAAGATATGACAACAAGAAAAGGTTATTTAAAAACAAAAGGTGTCTTTACACCAAGGAAGATTCCAACTCTTCTAATGAGAGTCAAAGAAGTGATTCAAAGAGTGATCATGAAGGAGATGGTCTTGATGTTAATGAGGTTATCTTCATGGATGAAGAAGCAAGATTCTCAAATCTAGAAGAATCCATATGGATTGGAGGCATTGTTGGTGATTCAAATGAAGAAGGAGATGAGGTGGATCTTGAGGCTGAGTTGATGAATACTCTTAAAGAGATGAATATGGTAATGAAGAAGAATAGGGTGATGAGATCTCTTATCAATTATTATGAAGAGAAAATAAACTTTTTTGAAGCTATATTAGGTAACAATCTAAGTAATAACAAGAAATAGTCAAAAAGGTGGAGAGTCAACTTGAATTTATGACTGTAGGCCTAGAGATAAAAAAATAAGAATGTGCAAGGTATGTAGCTGAAGTGAACTCCTTGACAGTTGAATTGAAACAAGCATCAAATAAGGTCAAGTCCTTTGTGAGGTTTGAAAAGAGTACCATTGATCTAGATAAAATTCTAAGTAGTAAAAAGATTGATAATGAAAAAATAGACCTTTGCTTCATTGAAGATCAAGAGAAAGACACTACTGCGATAAAAAAGGTCAAAGATGAACCAAAAAATGATGGTGATAATAGAACAAAGTTCAATAATATCAAGAAAAATAATAACATAAGGTATGTTAATCCTTTTAATGGCTATTGGTATTCATGTAACCAATTTGGTCATTCATCAAGGCATTGTAAAAGGCCCTTCCAAAATGAATTTACATGGAACTATAAGGAGAACCATCAACCAACAGGTATAAGTCATGGTATGTTTTCATCTAGAGGGATAATATGTTTCAATTGTCATAAGGTTGGTCACATTGAAAAATATTGTAAGCATGATTTTAGAGACAAAATAAGAAATTTTAGGCTTCTAGAACATAAGAAAGAAGACAAGATAATAAGTGGAAACCCAAGATAGCTAAGGTTGATGACCAGTTTACAATTTTAAGTGGAATGTTTGACATAGTAGAGCATAATCAAGGTATAAAGGAATGACATGAATTTTCTCTATCTATTTAGATTTTTGATGAAAGAGTCAAGACCAATAAATCAAGCTAGAATGTTTCTCAAATAAAGATTGAGGAGGTCAAGATAGAAGTTCTTATCAAGCATAAGAGAATCATGAATGAGGTTTAGTCCTACAAGGACATGGAGATCTGGGGATATTCTACATTTATGTTACTATAGATCTCTAGATCAGAGGTGAATCCATTAGGATTCATGGAGACACTCATCTTGTTAGCAAGAAGCATGAAGGATGCTCAGTCATAAGGGGAGTTTTGTGGTCTAGATAAACTTTTAGTCTCAAGGTTTAGTCAATAAGTCTACTATAGGGGTGATCAAAAGAGAAAAGTCAAATTTTTTTTGCATGATGACTTGATCAAACCAAGTCACAGTTTTAAAAATGTCTTATACTTTCATGAATTCAAAGTGAGCCAATCATGTCTCATAATTAGGTATGTGATCCTAGTCTATGCTAATGTTTTTGAATGTAAGGATTGATGATTTTATTTGAGAGCAAATTTATGTTACCCCAGGTCCAAGCATCAAATAACTACCAAGAAGATGGACCTTTGTAATTGATGTCAAAGGGGGAGAAAGTTCCTATTTGAAAGGTCAAGTAATGATGAATATCTAGCTTGAAGGAAAGAAAATGATCTTCTATTATTAAGAATGATTTCCATTAATGACAAAGGGGAATATTATTGAGGTATGTTCCTAGTGTTGGTTTTAAGGCATTGATGTTATCACTAATGTCAAAGTTAAGTTTAATGTCAAAGTTAAGTTTAATGTCCTTTATGTTAAAAGTCAAAATTGATGTCATGCTTGGTAATGTGAGGTGTGCCAAATAATCTTTGTCTCTCTATTGAGAGAAAATTTTAAGGCAAATAGGTACTTTTTCTAAGAATTAATGACATGTTAAGATCATTCTCAAGAAATAAGGGAAACATCTTGATTTAACTCTAAGTACTGAAGAGCATACAAGGTAAGCACATGGGTTAACAAGTACTTATGTTATATATGAGGTCTTGTCACAAGGTTGTGATGTGATAAATCTGATAATCCTATTATGAGTATCTTTGTCTTCAAATAATCATGTTCAAATAATGACATCATTGAGAGCTAGCTTGTTTGTGTGCAAACTCTGAGTACTGGATATTTTGAGTAGCTTAGTCTAGATGTGTGAAGAAGGTGTATACATGAATCATGGTAAATATTTTTTATTTGTGTTAGTACAGGCATGAGAAAGTTTCCTAAGCTATTCTAACAATCA
This sequence comes from Torreya grandis, assembly GCA_037957365.1. Taxonomy (NCBI): domain Eukaryota; kingdom Viridiplantae; phylum Streptophyta; class Pinopsida; order Cupressales; family Taxaceae; genus Torreya; species Torreya grandis. The sequence goes on along the minus strand of JARHVA010006523.1, from coordinate 327,848 downwards.
TAAAGAGATAAGGAATCTTAGTAATGAGTTTCAAGGTCTAGTGTTGAGGCTTAATCTTTACTTGAAAGACCTAGTGTATTGGTATAGGTTTGGTAGCATGATGAGTTGAGAAATTTGAGACATATGTGAGAATGGTTATAAATTTATGAGTATTATATGAGATCACATGACATGTGGATGATATTTTGAAGATATTTCAAGAGGTTTCAAGACATGATACTAGTCTAAGTATACTTTAGAGTGTAAGGCCTAGTATACAAAGTGACCTATAGTGGCCTGATGAGGGATCAAGATAATTTAGAAAGGTGGAAGAGACATTGAAATAATTTAAGAATGTTTTAGACGTCATGTTAATTATTTTGACAAAGTCTTAAGTCAATACCTAAAGGAGAAATCATGAAAACCTATGATAAGGTTCCTTGTGTGCATAAAATGGGGTGTTACAGACTTAAGAAGAGATTTATTGTAATAATTGGCACATGAAACCTTTAAATTAGATCCTAATAAATTTATGAAATTTGGGGAAGAACCATATGTTGATTTTATTGGCATTGGTTTTGAAGATGAGGGGAAATCTTTTATGAATGATTGCTAAGAAGTGAAACTAGTTAAAATACTCTCAAAACCCTTATAATGACCTAATAATAAATATATATTTGGTTATGGATCATAATGATCCTATTGAACTATTTTTATCTTTGTAACATATAAATTACTCTTCAAGGGTTCTATAGGTGGGTATTGTTTGTCATGACAATGAGTAGAAGCTACGAGAAATTCCTTGTTTCTAGGAGTTTTGATGTAGTAGGTAGGGTTGACAAGGTCAAAGCATGGAAATAGATAGAGGAGGATGTTTATTAATTATATTTTATTACAATTAAATGTTTTTATTAGGTTTCAGACCAAAAATGTGCTAAACTGGTCATAGAATTTAGCCTATCACTAAATAAGCCAAATAAGTAAAATAGTGAGAAAACTAGGCGAGAATGAGAATGAGAGTAAGGATTGGTTTTAAAATAATATGGATGTATCATAATACATGATATATTTATTTAATAAATATACCTCCTATAAACTTTGTTTATAAGTGTTGATTATGTCTATACTAAATCAAAAAGTTGTCATCAAACTGGTCTATCTAACACAAAAAAGTCTTTGTAGAGTGAAGTAGTGAGATTGTTCTATAATACCAATATTGATATATGAACATGAAATATATATTTTAAAATATGATATAAATATTATAAATTCTCACAAAAACTCAATTTAATATCATATAACTGTTCCCACAAGTGTTATATGACTCAATTTTCTTGACTATGTTTTTGGTGCTACAGGCAACTTTTTGTGTGTGTGAAAATGATGTTCCTAAGTCATTTTGGACTAATTTGGAGTATCCAATGATATTTAAGGTGTTTTAAAGGTCATATATGATAATATTAATGTATTTTTCCTCATTATAATTCCTTTTTCAAGTATGAAAAGTCATATGTTTTTTATTGTTTGTTGACAGTGTTTGGTGATTCTGAGTAAGACATTTGTAGGAATATTCTTAAGGGATTTTGGCCTATGTGATGAAATAAAAATCATATAGGGAATTATTTTAAGTCATAAATATCCTATTCATATTATTTTATTTATTTTTTAATGTAAAACTTGTGTACATGGTTCAGATTTACAAGACAAACTTTACGACAGTTAGAAGGCCTAATGGCGAATATACCTAATTGTATGGTTCAAGGAATGAAAATATCCAAATGGTGTTTGGGAAATATTTATATATTAGGAGGGGTATATTAAATTTAAATATTAAGTTTTTCATCCATTTATGAAGGCTCAAAGTTTTCAAAGGAGGTCTAAGTGAAATGTTTGCTTAAGGATGGCCTAATTGCATTTGGTCTCTATTAGGCCTAATGGCGGTTTTATACCTTAAACGAAATGATTGACCTATGTAATGTTTGTTTAATTTTTGAAACATGTGTAGTGATCTATTTTAATCATAATAAAATAATGGTGAGGTCCTTGGCTTACCAAGATGGGTATGAGAAATAATCAAGTATAAAGTCAAGGTCTAGTAAGCCTATTTTGACAAGTTAGAGTATTGAGATATTGAGCAAAGGATATAGAGTTTTGGAGAATAGGTTAATGTTGGAGATGTGGAAACATAACTACTTATTTTATTTTAATTTAAAATCCTAAAACCTATAGTTTCTATGGGTATCCTATAGAAGAAACCTACAGTTATTATAGGCAACCTGTAGAAGAAACTTGTAATTACTATGGGTAGCCTATAGATGAAACTTTCAATGGATACAGGTAGCCTATAGAAGAAACCTATAGTTTCTATAGGCAAATTGTAAGTGAATCCTGAAATGGATATGAGAAAATTATAGGTGAAAACCTATAGTTCTTATAGGCAACCTATAGGTGAAGATTTCGATTGCTATGGGCAACTTGTAGATGAAACCTATAGTTGCTATGAGCAACCTGTAGGTGAAGACTATAGTTTATATGAGTAAATTTAAAATAGAAAGCCTATATCTTGGCTAGTGCTATGGGATTATATATATGTGTGTTGTTATAAATTGATAAGAATAGGTTAATGCCAAATTTTAGTCCTAATGTTGTGAATCGATATAAGAACTATATGGTCATTGTTACATTGGTTATGGATCTATGTTCACAGGGCCATGAATGTCTATTATTAATGATGCTCTTGTAGGTATTGATTGAATATAGGAAAAACCTAAAGATGGTCAGATGATGATTTTTTAACAACTCATGCATCACTATCATAGTTTTATGACTATTTAAAGTAGTTCATTTCTAATATCTATAAAATATTGTAATAATAGAAAGTTATACCAAATGTATACTTCCTTATTCCACAAGGAAGTTATAATAGATTCTAACTATATGAAGTTAGAATAGATTTTTTAATTACTTATTTTTAGTGATCATCCATTTAAATGTGGGAAAATAGGCATAACAACAATGGAGAAGTGAATTGTAGATGAAAAATGAATGTAGCTGTGTAGTAATTGACAGAAAGAGAAAATTTATCCTCAGACAAAGGTGTTTCCAGAGTGCTCTAATATAGATATTAAGGGGAAAGAAGTGATAAGCACTTGTATAAATTCATTTGAAATTTTGAATAGAAAAATTGATGAATTTAGTGGTGGACAAAGCCCAATATTTGGGTGAACCAAGTTAAATACCATGTCAGTATTTTTGAATGTTATTTTTTAGCATCTATTATTTATCTATTTTTTGCATGTATTTATTATTCCATATTTATTTGTTTAACTTGAAAGTACACATTTAGATTATTTTTAATCTATGGATTAAAAATTAAATTTTGATACAGATTTGTAAACTCGATTATTTTGATCTGGGAAATTCAGTAATACTGTATGTAATAAAATCTTGAAAATTTCTATATTTAACCCAACAAGTGGTATCAAATCCATCTTTGTTTAGTTTTGTGTACTATTTTGCAAGTTGTAAATCTTTGTAGGATCTCAGACTTAGAATAATATCTTGTTAAATGGGAGATCTTGAACAATGGTAGATGATGGAAGAAGAGTGGTTGATAATTTTAATGGATAGAATTTTATTTTGTGGAAGATGTAGATGATTGACTATTTGTATCAAAAGGACCTCTATCTACCACTTGATGGAAAGGCTAAAGGATAGGGAAAGAGAATAGATGAGGAATGGAATGTCTTGGATAGAAAAGTTTTGGGAGCCATAAGGCTCTGCTTGGGAGGAATTATTGCCTCTAATATATCTAAAGAAAATACTACAAAAGAACTTATGACCACCTTATGCAAGTTGTATGAGATGCCTTCAACAACAAATAAGGTGTATTTGATGAAGAGGTTATTCAACCTAAAAATGAATGAAAATTATAGTGTAGCTGAACATCTGAATGATTAAAATACTATTACAAATTAGATGACTTATTTAAAAGTGAAACTAAATGAAGAAGTCAAGGTCTTTTTGTTACTATGTTACCTGCCTGAATCCTAGAATAATCTTGTGATGGATATGAGTAAAAACATGTCTAAGAGAAATAATATTAAAATGGAGGATGTTATTAGTATCATCATCTCTAAAGAAATGAGAAGGAAGACATCTGGTGAGACTTCAACAATAAATGCACTAAATGTTGAATCTAGAGAGAGACAAAAGAATAGATAGAGTAGCAAGAGCCATGGATCAAAGGGAAGATATTTATCTTCTAAACATAGATCCAAGTCAAAAGGAAGAAGTGTTGTATGATGGAATTGTGTAAATTTTAGACATATGAGAAATTAGTGTTGGGATCCTAAAAATAATCACAAAGAGAAACAAAATAATGATGATAACTAGGAGGCAAATATTGCCTCAAGTGATGCTACTACTGTGTATTAAGATGCTTTAGTTTTTTCATGTGATACAAAGGTTGAGTCATGGGTGATTGACTCAAGGGCACATTTTCATGCTACTTTCAATCCCAAGTATTTTACAACCAATGCAAGTGGCAAGTATGGCCAAATTTTCTTGGGAGACAATGAACCCTGTGATATTGTTGGGGGTTAGTAAAGATCAAGCTATAGAATGGAAATGAATGGATACTCAAAGAAGTAAGACATGTACCAAGTCTTACAAAAAATATTATTTATTTAGGTCAATTGGCATAAGATGGATATACTATTACTTTCAATGCAAAATCTTGGAAGGTAACAAAAGGTAATCTTGTTGTAGCTAGAGGGAAAAATGAAGGCACACTATATTTGAGTAATTGCATTATTGATTCTAATATTGCATTAGTTTCTACTTATGATATAGAAACTAATTTATGGCATTCAATATTGGGTCATATGAGTTAGAAAGGTATGAACATTTTACATAAGAAAGTGAAGTTATCAGACTTAAAGTCTATTAATATAGATTTATGTGAACATTGCATTTTTGGTAAACAAAATAAATTTTATTTTTTGAAGGTTGGGCATGAAAGAAAATAAAATAAATTCGAATTAGTATATTCTGATATTTGGGGACCAGCCCCTATACAATCATTGGGAGGCTCAAAGTATTATGTTATGTTTATGGATGATGTAACTCATAAGTTATGGGTTTATTGTATTCAAAATAAGTTTGATGTATTTAGAACCTTTAAAATTTGAAGATCCCTTGTAGAAAATGAGTCAAGCATGAAGATAAAATTCTTAAGATCTGATAATGGAGGTGAATACACCTTAAAATAATTTTGGAACTACTATGCATAAGAAGGAATTTGAAAATAATTAATAGTGCCTTGAACTCCTCAATAAAATGGGGTAAGTGAGAGAATGAACCAAACAACTATGGAGAGAGCTAGATGTGGTTTCCCCCCAAATTTTTTATTTATTTGATTAATAGATGACTGTCTAGTGATTTAGATGGTGATACTCTCGAGGAAGCTTGGTTAGGTAAAAGTGTTTCCTACTCTCATTTAAAAGTTTTGGCTGTGAAGCATTTGTGCACATTGATAAAGAAAATAGAAATAATTTGGATGCTAAATCAATGAGATGCACGTTCATTGGATATGGTGATAGCTCATTTGGTTATCATTTTTGGTGTTTAGATGATAGAAATATTTTGAGATCATGTGATGTGATCTTTAATGAAAGTGTGATGTATAGGGACCAACTTGCAAAAAACAAAGTGCAAAGTCTACTTGGTAAAGAAAATCTTGTCACACCTCCAAGTGTATTTGGAGAAGAAAAGAGAACATATACAATACTCCATTTACCTCTACATAATTAGGGAATGGGAATAGGGTCATTAATGACCCAATGGAGTCTTTTGAGAATATTGGGCCAAGATAAGCTCAAAATGAACCTATCACACCTATGGTGAGGAGGTCAACAAGAGTAAGTAAATATCTTGATAGATATTCTCCATCTTTATTTTATTTTTTACTAATTGACAATGGGTAACTTGAATCATTTGTAGAAGCTAAGCAGTACAAAGATTGGGTGAAATGGGAAAATGACATGAAAGTAGAATTGGATGCCTTGAAACACAATAAAACATGGGAATTGGTGGATTTTCCACCTGATAAGAAATCACTACAAAATAAATGGGTTTTCCATTTATAATAAGATGAGAGTGGGTAAAAAACATACAAAGAAAGGATTTTTGTTAAAGGCTTTGCACAGAAGGCTGGAATTGATTAATCAGAGGTATTTTCTCCTGTTGTCAAAATTACATCAATAAAAATTGTATTAAGTATTCTTGCTTCTAATGATATTCACTTAGAATAGATGGATGTGAAGAGAACATTATTACATCGAGATTTAAAAGAGGAAATTTACATGAAGCAACTAGAAGGTTTTGAGGTAAAGGAGAAAGAAAGAAAGGTTTGTAAATTGCTGAAATATTTATATGGTTTGAAACAGGCACCTAGGCAATGGTACCTAAGGTTTGATACTTTCATGTTGGAGCATGGATATGATCATACTCATAGTGATCATTATGTTTACAGTAATAAATTTGAAAATGGTGAACTCATTATTATTCTACTTTATTTTGATGACATCTTGTTGTGTGGAGCTAACATGCAGAGAATAAGTGATCATTGCTTTCTTCAGAATTTGCCATAAAGGATCTTGGACTAGCCATGAAAATTATTATAATGAGAATTAATAGAGATATATTGGGTAATAAACTAAATTTTAATCAATATTAATATATTGAAAATGTGTTGTTAATATTTGGTATGCAGAATTGTAAATCTGTTTCTACACCTTTAGCTGGCCACTTCAAGTTGAGTAAAACATAGTCTCCTAACTCATAAGAGGAGAAAAATTATATTGAAAAGGTTCCATATGAATCAAATATGGTTATTTTAATTTATGTTACGATTTACACTCATCTAGACATATCCCAAGTAGTGTGAGTAGTGAGTAGGTTCATGAGTAACCCTGGTAAGCAATACTAGTTAGCAATTCAATGGATTTTAAAATATTTGTGTGGAACCTCTAGTATGTGTTTATGTTTTGAAGGTTCTAAAAGTGGGTTACAAGGTTTTATATATAGTGACATGGTAGGTGATTTGGATGGTAAAAGTCCTACCACTAGCTATATTTTCATAGTTAGAGGTACTATAGTCTCATGGAGCTGTAGAAAGTTGTTGCACTTTCTACCACTGAGGCTGAATACATTACTTAGACTAAAGCAAGTAAAGAGTTGTTATGGTTAAGAATATTTATAGAGGAGTTACGAATGAATAAATATGGATACACTCTATATTTTTATAGCCAAAGTGCTATTCATCTGGCTAAAAACTCTACTTTTCATAGCAGGACAAAACATATAGAGCTTCATTACCACTTCATACATACAATTTTGGAAAGTGGGTAGTTCAAGTTTGAGAAGATTCACTCAGAGGAAAATCCTAAAAATATGGTTACTAAGGTAATTACAGTAGTGAATTTGAGGGCACACTTAACTTCTATGGGACTTCAAGCATGAGCTTGAAGAAGAAGAAATTAGTAGTTTTGAGTTTAAGTGGGAGGTTGCAGTAATTGGTGTTGTGGCCTTATGTCTCTAAGTGGGAGATTGTTGGATACATGGAAACATAATGCCTTATTTTATTTTAATGATAAAACCTAAAACCTGTAGTTACTATGGGTAGTCTGTAGAATAAACTTGCAGTTGTTATGGGTAGCCTATAGAGAAAACCTATAATTACTATGAGTAGCATGTAGATGAAACCTACAGTGGCTATGGGTAGCCTATAGAAGAAACCTATAGATGATATGGGTAACCTATAGGTGAATCATATAATGTCTATGGGAAACCTATAGGTGAAAACCTATAGTTGATGTGGGTAACTTATAGGTGAAGAATGCAGTTATTATGGGCAGCCTATAGATGAAACTTGTAGTTGATATAGGTAACCTGTGAAGATTGTAATTGCTATGGGAACCTGAAAATAGAAATCGTAAAACTTGACCATTATTATGGGCTTCTATATAAGTGTTGTTATAAATTTATAGGAATATGTTAATGTCAAATTTTAGTCATAATGTTGTGAATCGATATAAGCACTATCTGGTCATGGTTACATTGGCCATGGATCTATGTTTGTAGGGCTATGAAGGTTTGTTGTTAATGATGCTCTTGTAGGAATTGATTGAATGCAAGAGAAACATAAGGATGGCCAGATGATGATTTATCAGCAGCGCATGCATCACTGTCATAGTTGTATGACTATTTAAAGTAATTTGCTTATAATATCTATAAAATATTATAATAATAGGAAGTTGTAACAGATCTATACTTCCTTATTCTACATGGAAGTTGTAACAAATTATAACTATAGGAAGTTATAAAATATTTTTTAATTCCTTATTTTTAGTGATCATCCTTTTAAAAGTGGGAAAAGAGGTTGAACAATAATGGAGAAGTGAATTGTAGATGAAAGATGAATGTAGCTACGTAGTAATTGACAAAAAGAGAAAATTTATCCTCAGATAAAGGTGCTGCTAGAGTCATATAATATAGAGACTGAGGGGTAGAAGTGCTAGGCACTTGTATAACTTCCTTTGAAAGTTTGAATGGAAGAATTGTTGAATTTCTTGGTGGATGTAGCCCAACATTTGGGTGAACCATGTTAGATACTATGTCAGTATTTTGTATGTTATTTTTTTATATCTCTTATTTCTATATTTTTTGCATGTATTTATTATTCCATATTTATTTATTTTACTTGAAATTAAATGTTAGATTATTTTTAATCAATGGGTTACAAAGTAGATTTTGATAAAGATTTGTAAACTCAATTATTCTGATCTAGGCAACTGAGTAATATTGTATGTAATAAAATATTGAAACTTTTTGTATTTAACCTAATAGTTAAGGGATTGAATATCATAAGATAGATGATTTGAATATTCCATGAGTATATAACTATGTTTCTATAGGTGTTGAGCAAGGTCATTTGACCTAGGTTTGCCAAGGAAAGGGCTAATTGAGCGAGAAGGCCTAATAGGCTATTTGAGAGAGAAAGAAGTGTGATAAGAGAAAATAGAGGTAATATTTAGTTGAGTAAAAATATGTGTCCAAGGGTGATCAAAGATTCAATGTATCTAATTTGGTGCTTGATTTTCTAGGGGTTTGGAGCCTCTTTGCAAGATGAAGCTTGCTAAAATCACTAGTTGAGTTAGTGCTTGACTAGTGACGAGTCGGTGATCCTTAGATGGTTGAGGCCTCACTAAAAGTGTGATTCATTACTTATAATCTAGTATTCTAAGTTATGCATTAGTGGTTTTTCTTCCCCTAAAGGGTTTTACACATATATTTCATGTTCTTGTGGTGTTTGATTTCATAGATACTTGTGTATGCAGTAATTGGTATATTTAAGTGAATGAATGCTTCATGAATATAAGTGAAATTAAAGGACTATTTTAATAAAATTGATTCACCCCGTCTTAGTTTATATACTTAAAATAATTGTAGTGTAGTCCAAAATTAATAGTGCCTCATAGATCTCATAAAATCTTGGCATCTTATTAATGGCTGTCATAAAGGGCATGTGAAAACCTAGATAGAAGCCCAACCACAAATGAAATGTCAGGGTGAGTATGGGTAAAATACATAAGATTCCCATCCATCTATTTGTATAATGTAGGATCAAAAATTGTAATATTCCAAGTACAATTTATAAATACTCTAGACTAAAAACTATAAGGAATTGGCTTGCAATCATCCATGCTAAAATGCTAAAGAAGATCAAGGGTGTACTTCTTATGACTCAAATAAATCCCTATATCTAACTATGAAATCTTAAAACCAAGGAAGAAGTGAAAAATATCAAGATCAAGACTTTCAGTCACATGTAATGTTGTTGATGTCAGATTCAACATAACTTTGGTTGTGGCAAGGCCGAAGACTTGTTCTCTTAATAGGACCACCAAAATTTTCTATTGTTTGATCCTGAAAGTAACTACTATTTGATTAGGCAGTAGATTGGAAGCTATTTTGATTTGATCTTTTATTTGTCTTCATCAAGTAGTGAAGAAATTTTGTGCTCAGTTATTAGTGCCTCAATGAGATTTTCACTAACGAAGTTGTCTTGATTGTCCCGTAGCACTTATGAGAAGGTTTCACTAGGGAATGTTGACTTTTGACTTTGACTGTCTTCTAACACTTTTGAAAAAATTTCACTAAAATATGTTGAGTTTTGACTTGGATTGTCCCCTAACACCTTCAAAAGGTTTCACTAGGAGAATGTTCTTCTGCTACATGAATGTTGTCTTGACCTCCTTTCTCTTATTCAACTACTATGTCACCATGGATGTAGTTCAACAAAGTGTGATTCTATCAGTCCCAATCAACACTTATAGGAGATGGAATGTTAACAATATGGATAATTTTGTTGATGATAATGGCCTATGGAATGGTAATGAAATGGGGAGAGGCTGCACAATCCTCATAGAAGATACTAGGATAACTTGTGTTGAAGTTGAAGGAATCATCGTAAAAAACCATAGAAGGATCATAAATATATTTAAATAGATTTTTGAGGCATGAATAACCAATTTTGTAACAACCATAAATATATTCTTTATCTGAATTTGATTCTAACGCAAGGGACTCTAAATCTGATATTGAGACTAATGTTGATTTAGATTCTTATTTTGATGCTAAATCTAATGTCAGTGCAAGAGTAAAACCTAACTCTAACTTTGATTCTTCATCTGATGGGTACTCTATTATAATTATGTTTTGTTGAATATTTGGTATTGGATAAGTAACAACTTGTAACGGCATGATGGGCTCCACAAAAACTGGTTTGTCAAAGTGAGACTATTCTAGGATGGGAAAAATGTCAAGAGAAAACTCTTAAGAGACTAGCTTGTCAATAAGATGCTCTTAAAAAATAGGTACATAATCAAGGTAATGATTTACCCAAAGGTAGTTATAATCATTAAGAAGTGACTCAACAAAGACTAGCTCATTAGAGTGAGACTCCTTGACAACTGGTATAAGATCACTAGGTAATTTATCATAGGTTGACTTATCACAAATGGTTGATTCAATAGAAACATCTCATATTGGTTAGTTCTCTTGGCCTTTGTTTCTAATGAGTTGGAAAATAACAGTTTTAAACACAGCTTGGTCTTCAAATGATTCGATCAGTTTAGGTTTGGTTGGGATTGGTATTGGAGGAATAATGGCTATGGTTGGATAAAGGTAGGGCATCGAGGAACAATATTGATCACATGAGCCAAAGGACAAAGTCCTGAGATGGTAATGATAGGGTGTTGTGGGGCTTGATTTCTTACATAATCCAAAGGACTAAGTCTTAGAATGATGAAGGGGCATTGTGGAGCTTGATTGCTCACACAAACCAAAGGATGAGGTCCTAGTATAAAAATGGTTGGGCATTTTGGAGCTTAGTTTCTTGCACAAACTAAAGGATGAGGTCTTGGTATAGAAATGGTTGGGCATTATGGAGCTTGGTTGCTTGCACAAGCCAAAGGACTAGGTCTAGGAATGGTAATGGTATTCCTTGGTTATTTTGGAGCTTGATGACTCATATAATCTAAAGAAGGGTTAGGGTTAGCCAATTATTAGATAACAAAAGGATGTCGTGAAACTTGATTTATTGCATAAGTAAAAGAGTCCAAGTCCTCCTCATAAACCATATCATCCTAGTCATGAGTTGGCTCATAAGCTAGTTCTTGACTTTGCTCCATATAGTGATTATTGAAAAGAGGGTATAGATTTGTATCCCAAACAACATTATATTTAGTTAGGTCTTCAAAGTCTTCCTCACAAGCCTCTTCATACCTATCAAGGTCTTGAGTTGGATTGTAAGTTGTTTCATGACTTTCTTCCCATGAATGATTACTATGAGGTAGATGGAAATCTATCTCACAAACCATATTAACATCATTGGGGTCTTGACAAAATCCATAAAAGTCCTTTTGTGTGGCCATTCTATCATAAGTTGGATTGTATGTGACTCCACCATAAGTTTAGTTATACATATCTACATAAATGACCAAATATCTGAAAATAAAAAGGCTTAGAGTTATACAAACTCTAGAAAATGATCCAAAGGACAAATGGTTCAAGATTGGTCTAAGTTGGTCAAAGGGGTGGAGCTATATCTCCAATGTGATCTAAAAGTGGAGTTGTATCTCCAAAATGATTTATGCTAAGACTTTTCATAAAATAGTCTAACATAACATGTCTAATGTCAAATGTCATATGTATAAAAGGTCAAGCATCTAAATAAAAATTGGCATGCCAAAGGTCTAGGTCAAAGTGTTCCAAACAAGGTCTAAACTAGGAAAGGGAAAAGTTGAGTTACTAGGTATTTTGGCCAAATATCGTCAAAATCTAGACTTGAAACAAAGGATGATGTGATTTGATTTAATCTAACAAGTTTAGAAACAACTTTGACTTAAACTCAACACATGGAATCAAACATAAACATGATCAGTTGGCATAAGGCATAAGACAAAAGGCTCTTTGAAAAAGGTTTTGTTCTCCCAAATAAAGGAAAAAATAATGATGATGATATGCATTAAAAAAATAAACCATCAATAGTTTTCAATTTTGGGTAATCAATTAACCAAAGTTATGCAACCAAAAAGAGAAAGATCTATGTATCAACACCACGAATTGAGGCCTAAATAGAAATCAATCAATGTTTGGATCCAAAATTGACAAGGCTAATTGAAAACTCAATGTTGAAAAATAGGATTTGACCAAATAGGCTAGACAAGATTGGACAACATGACGGCCCAAGAGAAAGGTCCAAATAGTTTACATGACATGGTTTCAAACAAATGGTTTCTGATACAAGGTAAACTAGTCTTAAATTAATTTGAATAGCCTAATGTCATAAGCATGATCAAATGATGTGGTCAATATTATGTTTTAAAGAATAAAAAGGAAAAATGGTTTCAACATAATTTGGGTAGCATAACACCACCCTCTGTAACTCAAATAAAACACACATAAACAAGTTTAGCAAAAATTTCAAGGCACAAGTGTGGTGTAAAATGGCTAGCATAATGTCTCTTTAGAAAAAAGAGTGACATATAAAAAAATTGGTTTTGACATGGATTTATGAACAAAAAAACAAGTTTTAGTCTCAAAACATACCAAATGAGAAAATGATCCAAAAATATACTAAGTATAATCATCCAAATCCTGGCAAGGGTATGGAAAAATGGGGTTTATTAAACTAGCAAGGTTTCAATCATTATAGGGGAATCAATTGCACAGTGAATTTCACGTCAAATGATGAAAAATACAAGCATTAAAATTAGGTGACCATATCATTGGCTAGTTGTAAAAAGGTCTAGTCCTTTCTATAACCAATACATCTTGATGTTTGCTCAGTGTAGTGTGATGTCCAAATGCAGATACGTCACATGTGCAACTCCAAAAGAACCAAATGAAGTCAATGTTGGGAGATGAAACCTCAAGTCAAAGATTCCCTAAATTTTTTTTGGGAGGTGATGAATTCCCCCTAATAAGCCAAGATGCTTAAATAAATAAAGCATTAAAGTAGAAAGACTTTAGGGTCATTTTCAAGATCACCCAAACTTTGATGAGTTTTTGGGGAGTACTTTAGATGAATTTATTTCTAAGCTTTTGACTAGGATAGTTGCAATAAGAATGGTTATTTTGATTCCAAGGGTTCCCTATATGGGACAAATAGAAGAGCATACATGCAACATTCCTCTTTTTGCCAAACAAAAATTTAATTTAAACAACTAAGTGAATACAAAAAGCTTGAATATGTGAGTTCATTTTTAAGCCCAAATTCAAAAAATGAGGTGGTGTTCATTTGACACCTTGGTCTTAGTTGCAAAATTTTAAAAAGATTCACCAAAAACACCTAAATTCTTTGTTAAACACCAAAATAGGGTTCCTAATTAGATTTTAAGCATGCAAAGGTGATTTAAACATGTTTTGAGAAAATATCAAGCTTGGTCCTGCAGCAAAATTGTTAGCATGTCCTTTAGATTTGAAGCTCTTTTGAATTGGAAACAATGAACTTTGAAAAAGTAGCTCTCAAGTATGTGTTTTTGGAAAAAACATAGTGACCAACATCAGTTATTACCACCAACATTAGTTACTAGCTAGTCAAGATCTGGCTGATGTCAGTTCTGATGACCAATGTCTATTAAGTCAGTAATCGATGTTGGTATTTCCTACCGATGTTAGTTATTATGTAAAAATTATGGTAACCAAAAATAGTAAAATAAAGTTAGAAAATTAATTTTCAAGAGTTTCAAGGGCTCAAATAAATATTTTAGAGTTGTAAAAGGATCTCCTTCAGGTATAGGATGCATCTAGTCCCACTGGTCATATCATTATGTGATTTAGGAATTTGAATCAAGAGAGGATGGTTAGTATGGTGTTAGTTCCAAAATGAAAACAAATGAGATAAATACACTAATAAAATAACATCTCTAGGCCTAGACACTAGGGAGAGCTTAGTTAACAAAATAAAATAACAAATAAAACTAAAAAATAAGAAATAAAATACAAGAGTTCCTTCACCTTCCTTAGATGCTCCAAATGCCTTTGTATTAGTGGCCTACTCGGCTTGTGCTCATGAAGTCTTCATCAAAGGAGGTTTGGCTATCTCCTCTTTTCCTTGGCACCTTTATCTTGTGGCTTGGCTTGGCATCAATATGGCATGGTAACTTTTCATTATCAAATCCTTTGAAGATATTTGAGCATAATAAACTTGCACCAAAATAGCTTAGAAATGATGTTGTGAGCCCTCCTATTTATATATTTTTAGATTTGATCATAATCAACCTCAACCATTCATCTCAAGATTGAGATGTGTGGTTGAGGATTAATTCAATTTTTGGAATTATGTTTGTAAAAATCCTCATCATGACATTAGAAGAAGGGGAAATTTAAGAGGCATGAAGGGCATCATGGAAGGCATTAATGGGAGGCATGAATCTTGATATGTGTGGAACTTATAGCCTAGGGATGTCTTCCCAAGAAATGAGGTCAATTGATGATGCAAATATTCAATATTCATTTCTAAAAACAAGTATTCAACAATTTTCCATGGAATTATTAATTAGGCCTTGATTTGGGTTAATCAACTCTTAAGCATGATTAAGCACTTTGTGTACAAATTACCCAAATTGATCAGAATGCCTTGTTATTGGTCCAAAATTTGACTAGATTGGATTTGAAGGTGTTTTTAGATGCATTGAAACTATATATCCATTTATGAAGTTACCAACAATAAATAACAAAGTCACATGTCTTGTTTAAAATATTTGTTACGAAAGAACAATCTAGAGTACCCAAGTGCAAATTTGGCATTTTGACTCGAAATGAATTGATCAAAGTTAGCTAAACCATAAATTTCATTACCCCATTTAGGGATACCATAGCCAAAATTGGCACTTGAATATGTCAGTTTCACATCATTTAGCATGTTTTAGTGTTTTTAAGCCATATTGTGCATTTTAAGTGGAAATTGGCCAAAACCTTGATAGATTTAGGTGTCTACAATCAATACCTTTAACTTTCAAGAACCCCTTTATAATAAGACATTCCTTATACTTATCAATGGACCCATTAGCTACATAATTGGTATGGTAAATCCACTTGCACCTAACAAACTTTATTCCCTTAGGAAGATATACCAAATCCAAAGTATGATTCTTCATCAAAGAAAAATACTCATTATTCATTGTATCATCCCATTCCTATATCCCATGAGCCTATGAAAAAGACTCTAGATCCCCAAACAATACCTAACACAAAATTCCATTACTTGGAGAATGTGTATGATCATGTTGAGTGGGTTGAAGATCCTATATGAAAGGTGTTACCTCATAAACTATATTATGATCCCACAATGTCATATAGGAAGCATCAGTGGGAATAGGATCTTCAACCTCTATAACCTCCTCAAGAATCTCTTGAACTAGCTCCTCAAAGAATGAATCCTCAAGACAAGATGATGAATAATCAAAATAAGAAGAAGAAGGCATGGAAGAAGAAGAGTCATGATATGTGAAGTTTTCATCAAATTGTACATGTGTTTGAAAATAAACATCATGAGTATTAGGATCTAAAAGATGATAATCTCTCATGTCCTCCTAATACCCTAAAAAGATCAAAGGTTTGTTCTTCTTATCCAATGTTTTCCTTTTGTTCTTTCTAACAAAATACCAAGCATGGCTTCCAAAGACTCACAAAATGGGACATTAGGATTGGTTCCAAACCAAACCTCCTCTAAAATAAAATACTCGAATGCTATATATGGTGTGTGATTTTGAATGTAATTCACACACTTAATTGCCTCTTCCTGATATATAGAAGGTAAATCTTATGAATGCATCATACAATTAGCCATCTCCTTCAAATTTTGGTTATTCCATTATGCTAAGCCATTCTATAATGGATTATGCTGGTGAACAATACCATGAGCTTCCAAAAAATTAGAGAACTCTTGATTGAAGTACTCCTACCCATTATTTATATGAAACTTCTTGATGTATCTAGAAGATTGTTTCTTGACCAAAGCCTTGAAGAATTTTAAATGAGAAAATACATCACTATTGTACTTGATAAAATAAACACAAGTACACCTCGATACATTATCAATGAAATTAAGTGTATAATTATACCCATTTAAAGGAGTAGGAAATACCATCAAATCAATGTGCATAAGCTCAACTGGTGAAGAATCTCTTATGGACATACCCTTAGGAAACCTATCTTGGTGTTGTTTCCCTAATGCACAAATAGGTAAAAATCCATCAATATTTTTAAACTATAGGAAAACCCTCTATCATATTATGAGTTCTCAAATAATTTAAATATTTATAATTGAGATGTCCAAATATCTCATGCCAAATCCTACTCTCAAAATTTGCATGAGAAACCAAACATGTCCCTAGAAGAGGAGTATCATCAAAACCCTCAAACTAATAGAGTCAAGAGCTATGATCAACAAACCATATGCAATAAGTGTGTGAGTATTTAACAAGGATCAAACTTCAACACCCTATGGTGTGAAATTCACCACCTTACCTTGACCAGAATGATAAATCTCATAAATTGAAAGCATATTGGTGGTGATGTCTAGAATATATAATGCATCATTGATGTGACCACCATCTATATGTATGTCACCCTTTCCCTTAACATAAATAAAGGAATAATCTCCAACCTTAATTTTGGAATTATAACTCAATCCAATAGATACAAATGACTCCTTATAATAAGTCACGTGGTGTGAAACACCAAAATCTAGAACCCAACTATCTGAAATAAGTGACTATGATCTCTTGACAATGTTAAGTGATTTCACATGATCATGGGATGAAGGATTGGAGATATAGATCTTGTTTTTATTGAAATAATCCTCTAGGGCTTTCATTATATTAAAATTCCAAGAATCTTGATGACCAGTCTCCCCACAATAGAAGCAAGATACATTAGACCTTTTCTTATATTTAGAAGATGATTTGGGATTATATGTGTTTGTGTTGGGCTTAGGTTAATTTTGATATGGAGGAGGAGTGTTATTATTAATCTTTATTTTTACCTTGTTCTTAGGATGTGATTCTACTAATGCTTTTTGAGAGGCACAAGATTCAAGGTGAGACAATTTATATTATTCCCTAGTAAGTCTCTCACAAAACAACTCTAAATCATGTATTTTGAATGCAAAAATTAAGGCATTCATGCTAGAGAAAAAGTTAGAATAAAATATTTGGTATAGACTAATTAACTTGGAAAAAATCAAGTATATAAAATATTGATGTTTATTATCTCATCAACTCACCTCCAACTATGTCAACAAATGCTTAAAATTAATGAGGAAGTCTACAATAGAGGCAAAGACATTGCGATTGAGTCAAGTAAGATCCAATTTTAGCTACATATCTCTAATTTTATCTCCTTTCCCAAATAAACCCTTTATCTTAGCCCACATTTTTAATGGATTATTACACCCATCCAAATAAAACAACAAACTATCACTCACATAAGTCCCTATCAAACCCATACACTCTTCACACTTAAATTGGTGATAAATTTTTTCAAACTCTCTTGTGAACTATTGTTGAGATTAATTAATAAAATAAAAACTAAGATATTTATTTTCATTATTCCCTTTAAATTAAATATTATTCAAAAATAAAAAATGAAAGTAATATAAGAAATTTTATCTCTTTCTCAAATTCTAACTTTTGTAAAGTAGTAAAATATTGAAATAAGATAATAAGTTAACTATAGAACTTCATGAAGTAAGTCAATATGTGGTTTATAAGGTTATCTTATTCTTGGACCTTGTCTTGAATAATTTTTATTAGGTACATTGAGTCCCTATTTAAAAATTTCAAAACAGGCATGTTGGGGCACAACAAATTTATAGGCTGGGAGGACAATATATGTCTGTGAATGATGCATAATAATAAATATATACAAGGATGTGTGTGTGTGTGTGTGTGTGTGTGTGTGTGTAAGATCACTTGTGAGACAAAATGTGGAATACTATTATTTAAGACACTCATACATATTTATGTATATGAGAACTTACCATAGGTAAATCCATATGGCCTACTACTCAGCATACACTATTTAACGATATCATATGTGGGATTATTTGTTGTAACTAGAACCAAGAGGAAAAAAATGAGAACACTATTGAGTAGAAGATAAAAATATATGGTCACTAGGAGAGATAAATATACAAGAAACCATACATATACATAATTGGTATTAGGTTTATGATGTAGTAGACATGAAACACATCATGGTGATAGGATGGTAGTTTTAATATAAAGGAATGGTTATTCTAATTGTATTCACATCATTTTTCATGTTGTCCAATTATCTACTAGAAATGAATGGTTATTCAAACTATGTTAGATCACTCTAAAGTGTCTAATAAGTGTGAATCATTCCTCTATGAAATATTTAAAAAATTTAGTAGTGGAATCTTTGTCCAGGAAGGCCATGTTTGGAAGTAGCTTGTACAAATTTTGAATTAGATAGTGGAATGGGTGAGAATGTTTCACATCCAATGGATTTTTTCTCACACTAATTTCTCCATTTCATATATTGTGTTCATATTATAATTAATTTTTATGCTAATTATACTTTACATTTAATTTATGGTACTTGTTTATCTCTTGTAGTATTTTAATTAGTTTAGAATAATCATCTATCAATCATATGTTGAGACATGATTATAGGATATGTGTTGGTAAAGTTTAATGTGAAATATTAACCTAGTTTATGGATTAGTTTGGTATAAGATCTAGAGTTTTAGTTCGTTTGTGTGTTTTGAGTATATTATAATATATTACATTCACTACAACAAAAAATTATATTGATCAAGGTATCCTACTTATATTTGAAGAAGAAATTTCCACAAGGATGTGAAAGTGAGATATCAAAAGTATGGTTCATTCTGGGGAAGAATTTGACCATACAAAAGAAGAATGATTTCAAAAGATTGAAAAAGGAGTGTCTAACATCTATATTTTAGTGATAATTATTGATCAATTGGATTCTATTGGGATTATCATGAAGAATCTTGGTGTTTATGTGGAAACATTGAAATAAAGTAAGGAAGATGTTACCATTATTAATAATAATATGGAAGAATAGCCTTATGTGAACCAAGATCCACCTCCATTCAAAGATGATGCAAAGATAAAGATTAAAAAATATGATATAAATGTGAAATCAAAGAGGTTAGACCACTATCCTAATCCTTATGCAATGACTAGAGCTTAGGTAGTATCCCTCTCAACTCACATTATCTACATGTATCAATAATCATGCTATCTATACAGTTATCATAATAAATGTGTGTCTCTCCTTATGATATCTAGATCTTGGCTTAATAATATGGATGATATCCCTACTATATTATCCACCATAGCCACTATCTCCTACTTGAAATTTGATATCAACTTCTCATCCTTCACTAACATTTTCAAATGTGATAGTCTAGTACCATAATCACCACACTAACCTAAGGGCATTGTTATGACCCATTGTGTATCTATCCTTATATACACCTATGAACTTGTCATTATTTGAGCCATTAGTATTTGTGATGTTGAACATAGGAATTTATAACAATTTTGCAAAATACTACTCTCTATCCATTATACTCATCTCCATGTTCATCAACCCCCACCCTATCCATCCCCCTATCCATTCCCATTCCTGTCTTAGTAATCCCCTCACTCTATCTTCCCTAATTATCACCTATCTTTGTCTTCTCCATTGTGGATATGACTATAACACTACTTTTTTCTTCTCATGTAATGGAATCTTTGGTGGTAATGATGACCTATTTAATTAAATGGGCCTCATCTATGCCCATCAAGAATCATAATTGTCTAGTACCCCTATGTCAATCACTCCCCCTCATAATCCCACTATGATCGCTACACAAGCACCCAATGTGTCACCATAATTTTCCTATCCACATGTGGGTCTATGATATGACCCCACTATATACATGAGCAAAACCATGTGGAACTTGTGTTATATCCTACTACAAACAAAATTAACATTACATATAGTTAGGTGTGTACCTCTAAAAAATATTATCATGTCATATATTAATATAGAATTTAATAATTGATTACTTTATGTATATTAGGTCATTTCACCATTGGAACTTTTCCCATTTTTATGGTCTTCAACAATGGTATGAGACGATGATTCATTTTCCACCTATTTTTATAAGCCCATGCTGCCTAGGTGACCGCATTGTCTACCTGAAAAAATATCCTTTATAAATAACCTTATCTCATACCTATGTTTGTGTTATCACATTCCTATTAGCCTCTCAATCCTAGTATCCTCCCATGACCAAATATATAGAAAATTAGATGCTCCAAATCTCCTCCCACTTTGATATGCTATCAAGTGAATATATCAATACAATTATGCTAACTTAATCATCCCCCATGTTTTTTATTATATTCTAATATATATAGTATCACACCTTCTCACATCAGTTAGTAGGATACCACTAACAATGGTCATAAGAATTAGAGGAAATTGGTTACTACTCTCATTTTTTAGACACTCTTCCAAATTAGTTATTGAGTCATATAGGTTAATGTTAGTATGGTACACCAATAACTCTATTAAATCCATAAATCTTATAACTCATCATTAGATTCATTGTCTACATATCTAAATACAAAATATTATATTAAAAATACTTGAAAGTCATAGTCATCTCACTTGTCACCAAGTGGAAAATGTTTATCTCTGAGTGATAATGCTCGACCAAAGCAGTCAACATGGCCCTACTAGCTCAAATCATTGACATGAAATCCATGTAATATAAATCCACTTCCTCCATCACTCTACCAATATTGTTAATTGATGCTCTCATGTCTTCATAATCATTAATCACTCTTGAAGGTACAAATGTTAACACACTTAGTTATTTTTATCATCATCCTCATCTCTTCCTACTTATTTCATAATTACCCATAATTTTCATTCCTTTACTATCTAAAAACCATATTATCTAGTAATATAACTATTTTTAGGGGTGAACTCATTGTTACTCTTAGTGAAACTACCATTTCTAGTAATCTCATTATTACTCAGGTGAACTCTCTATTTTGGTGATCCTATAATTTTCCTTTGAGATAATGCCACTTTCTTAGGGATATTTCTAATCATTATTTAGATGACCTAAATTTTATGATGCTAATAAAGTCTCAATGTAATCTTGGCATGAAACATTAAATCTCATTGAGCATTCAAAAAGCCCAAAATTTAATGCAATCACATCAATTTTGGTTATGAACCCACCAATTACATGGGTGAAAAAACCATTTATTGAGTGTATAATTCAATTTTTGTGGCATTAATACCCCTATTTATGGCTTAAAAATTCACAAAAAAAATTACTTATCAGAGCCCCTTTGTCTATTGGTCATTGCTAATCTCTCATGTGATCACTCTAATGCCTCTAAGATGGTATACAAACCATTTTAGTTACCAGTCCTAAGGAAAAATATAGACCAAAGATTTATAAAATCCTAAGGTGAAAATGAATAATTGTCACTCCATCCCCTAACCCCTAACACCTATTTATTCACCCAATTTTATAAGTGTTTACCATCATTTTCACCATTTGTACTCGTTTTTCACTTGGTGAGCTCCCATTTGACCTTTTTCACTATTTGTGTTCCCTTTTTACCATTATTAATCACTTTACACCCATTTTCATGGATTCATTAATTATCCTTCCTTTTGAGTTCCTTTTCTCATCATTTATTCTTCCCTCAAACTCTCTAGGGGGTATTATGTCATAATCATATTTTAGTTAAGGCATCCCCATATGCCTAAATTTTCAACATATTCATTCTTACAAACATTATTACTTCACCAGTGCCTCAAAACATCCTTTCAAATAGGTGATAAATATAGACACCTCATTTGTGCCACTCCAATGTCATAAATCATTATTTAATAACATTGGATGATTAAAACCCTAATTTATTATATTATCCCAAATTATAAAATTAATTACCATTTCCATCCCAAAATACACTCATAATGCAGTACCACATCATATCATGATCCTAATTTTTTAAAACACTTGTTGGATCAATTCATCACTTTACAAACATCACCCTTGATTAATTAATTAGATAATCTTATTTTTTCTTGAATGTTAAAAAATCTTATAAAAATCAAATAAAAGTTAATTAGCTAAAAAATCATGAAAATTTAGCCAATTTAACTCTAATAAAAAATAACATGGAATGTAAAAATACCATATTTATCAAAAATGATAAATTAATTAGTCATATAAAGTTGATTGCATCATATGATCAACTTTTCAATTTTAAATTTCAAACTATTTCACCAAATTCCAAGTTAAAGTACCTTTTCTAAGGTAATATTCATATTATCCTATGAAAAATGGGAAAGTAAAGTCTAAGATCAAATCCCCATGCAATCACACAAAATCTAATACAAGGGATAAACTATGACATGCCATTATAAAATCAAATCCTAGAAATAAATGTTTGTCCTCCCTCATTCAAAGAGTTTTAGGACTCATCCTCAACCATTGAACTTGGAACAAGATTAATGGTTGATAATCATCCATAAATACTATATATTGGATCTCATCCCTTCCTCCTCAACAATCTCTCAAGAATAATGAAATTTTTCATCTACAAGATCTAATCCAAGCATCAAATTCATTCATCCATGAAGTCAAATTATAAAATTTACAAGGGTTGGTGCTTCTAAAATATCCATGCATTCTCCATGAAGTTAAAACTACATTCCACATTATTTGAGTATGTATCATGTCAAGATGGTTGTATTATATTTGAGGTAAGTTAGAGTAATTGTCCCCTAAATCCCTCTTAGTTCAAAATAAGGTATTAATTTTCATGTTTTTTTAGCATTCATTTTTTTTAAATTTTGTTTAGGTTTTCTAACACTTTCATTTTGCTAACAAATTTATTGTGTGTATACAGTAAAAATTCCAAAATTATATCTATTACATTGCTAATATGATTAAAGACTATGTTTGTGTCATCTAACCATTCCTATTATGAAATACTCATATACATAGGAAATCTATAGCATAAACCAATGTCAAACAATTCCATCAATTTTAAATGAAGAAACATATTTTTATTTATCATTTTACTCAAGTTACCAAGCTTAACTTCCATTCAAGAGATGTGCTTTTATACAATTTTACTTTATGCTCCCAAATGGAAATTTTACTCTTTCCTTGGAAGTTGTTAATAAATAAATCATATAATTATTCTAAATCATGTTATAATTCTTCAATAATGCTCTTAAAGACTGCAACCTTGATTTGGGTCTCTATCATTTGCATATTTTTTTAATTCCTTGTACAACCTTCTTGGCTAGCTCACTTGCGACTACCACTTTAGAATTATTATCTTATAAAACTTCATTTCATTTTCTAGGTTGGTATTTAATATTAATTTATCAATTTTGTTTTTAATATCTCATATAGTGTAGGAGTATCACCTTTAGTTCTCTTTCTTTTGGTAACTTTGTTGAGTTCCCTTGTGACATAAGAGCATTAGGATTTAGATGTTTAGTTTTGAAAAATTTGACTTGAATAGGTGTTATAGGTCATAGTTTTTCTATATAAGGCATTTAAATTCTTCCTTTTAGTTTGTTTTGGTCATTCTTGTATGTTTTCCATTTTCCCACCAAAATTGAAATTTGAATTTTTTTGTGTTTTAGGTCTTTCAACAAATTTTTCTCACTTATAAGGATTTTTATAATTTAGATCCATTATGTATGAGTCAAGGTGGGTTATAGGTACAATTTAGAATAAATGAAATGTCTTAAACTATATACATCTATGGTAAAATCACTTAAGATTTAAGTCTTAAGTAGGGTAATAATGAATTAGTTAGGTGATTTGAGAAATTAAGGGAGTTGGAGTGAAGAATGAAGGATTAGGATAGAGATATATAAATAGCATGGGATAATAACAAGTTTAATATAAACAAATACCAAGACTTCATGATTTTGAGAAAATAATATGAAAATGTCTAAAATAGGGCTAGAGAATAGAACTGTGTGTAAGTTTTCACTCTAATTCAATGGAAATAATTTTTTATTCAGTTATATAATGAAAATTTAATATGGTATTTCATGTAATTATATTATTTTACTTTTTTTTAATATTACAAGTTTCAAACTTGAAAGGACAATATAGGTTGCTATAGTCACGAAAGAATATTATAACAATCAAGCAAAAGTTGTTTTTCACTTGTTTTGAGATGGTTAAACTGATAAACATAATTTTAACATGAGTATAAACATGTTAATAGTATTATGTATTCAAAAATATTTAAAAATAATATTAAAATTCAAAATTTTAATTATTTTTAGTTCTCAACCTGTGTATAGGCCTGCGTACCTTAAATTAGGGTTTTGAGGATAAAAATCCTCATAAAAAAAATGAATTATCCAAAATTGACAAAACTTGGTATAAATTTGTGTGAGGATTTTAGTCAAGTTTTTAAAGTGGTTAATTTTTTTTATAACCTTGAAATAAATTCATCTCAAATTATTAGTTTTTAGTCCTAATAACAAGGCCTAAAATCTTGTTTTGTATTTTTTTATATTTTCCAGGTTGGTTAAAGGTAAAATTATTTTTTGTGATTTCGATAAAATTAATTTTATTTTAAAAAGGATTTAATATCATATATACTCCTCTTTTAACATCCCTTTTCTCTCAATAAGTTTTGTAGGCCTAATATCTCATTCAGTCAAGTTGCAAGTTTGATTCTTCCCTTATTCTTTAACCATAATTTTTGGTATCAAAGAAAAGTTTTTAAATATGTTGAGAAAATAGCTAGATATATCAATGGTTTGAGGTTCAATATTTAAGATAAGATCATTTTTTGTCACAAAAATTAGTTGAATAATCTTATCAATCTAATCTCAAAGTAGAAGATAAGTTAGAAATAAATAAAACACACCAATATAGAGGAACAAGTAGGAATTTCAAAGCTAGAGGACAAAAAGGTGGTAAAAGTTAGTTATAGGTTCATAATGAAGAAGTAAGAAACTCTCAAGGTCAATCTAACTACACAAAAAGAGGCTACTCATTAGAAGAATAATACTATACATAAAAGGTAGTGGTAGAGGCTTTTGGGGAAAATGCTTCAAGTGTAATAGGTATGTTGGTGATAGGTCATATGAATTTCGTGAGAATCTAAAAATAAACCATACAAGAACTAAAGGAAATAGTCAAATTATTCAATCTAAATAATAAATTTTGAGATCACTATCACATGTGAAATAAAATTAAGTGGGAGAGATATTTTTGATGAAGAGATTACTCTTAAATCCAAATAAAGAGGTGAAAGAACCAATTCAAATGAATACCTTGTTTAGGACTACATGTAAATCAAAATTTAGGTGTTATAATTTTATCATTGATAGTGGTAATACAGACAGCTTGGTTTCTTCAAAAATGGTTGAAAATTTAGGATTACAAATATTTAGACATTCTACACCATACAAAGTAGCTTTGTTATAAAAAGGCATCAATTATAGTCAATGAGCAATGTAAAGCTGATTTTTAGATTGGTATCTATAATGATGAGGTACTTTGTGACACCATGCCTTTGGATGTTTGCAATGTGTTTCTGGGTATACCTTGGTAGTTTGAAAGAAGGAATATAGATGATGAAAGGATTAACACATACACATTGGATAAGGATGGAAATGAACATACCTTAACACCATTGAAGGATGGAAATGAAGAATCTAAAAATGAAACTAATGTGCTTATAGTAGGTTAAAAATAATTCTTAGAATTGGTAAAATAAGAAGGGATTGGTTTTATATTAGTTTAAAAACCCACAACAGTCATTAAAACCACTAAATAAATTGATTTTATATTATAAATTTAGAATTTTTTTGATGAATATGTGGATATAGTGGTTGATGAGTTGTCTAACAAGTTTCCACCAATGAGGAGCATAAGCCATCATATGTATCTCATTCCAGGAGATAGTTTTCCAAATAAAGTAGGTTATATAATGATACCTAAAGAGAATTAATAAATTAAAAATCAAGTACATGATATGTTAGACAAAAATTTTACTATAGAGAGTCATAGTTCATGTGTACTAGCAATCTTAACTCTGATGAAAGGTTGAGAATGGGGAATGTGCGTAGAATCTAGAGCCACAATCAAAATAACTATAAAGTACAGTTTTCCCTTGCCAAGAATGAATGAACTCATGTATTTTTTGAGTGCATACCAATACATATTAAAGATATATTTGAATAATGGTTACCATCAAATAAAAATTAGAGAGGTTGATGAGTAAAAAATAACCCTCAAGAATAGTGATGAGTTATATCAATCGATTGTTATGCCATTTGGTTTGACCAACACTTCTAGTAGATTCATGAGAATAATGAATGAGGTATTAAATCCATTTATAGGTAGATTTTTTATTATTTACCTGGATGACATTTTGATCTTCATCTAATTAATGAAAAAACATATCAAGCATTTTATGATGGTGTTGAACAATCTACAAGTAGATAAATTACTGATTAACCTCAAGAAGTGTACCTTAATATAAATTAAATTTATTTTCTTTGGATTTTTCATTTCCAAATATGTTTAAATTTGGATCAATAAAATTTAATAAAAATAGTCAAATGGCATACTCCAAGAAGTTTTTTTGAGGTAAGAAGATTTCATGGATAAGGTAGTTCCTATTGAAAGTTCAATAAGAACTTTAGCAGTATTTGTGCACCTATTGTTGAAAATATAAAGGGTTAAAAAAATAAATTCCATTGGACTGGATCAGCTGAAAATAAATTTCATATAAATAATAAAATATAACCCAATAGTCTATCTTAGCCTTACCTGATTCTAATAAACTTTTTCAGGTTTAATGTGATGTTAGTGTGCTAGATATTGGAGTTATTTCAAGCCAAGAATATGACATGTTGCTTACTTAAATGAAAATATAAATGAATTTATGATTAATTATTCATCTTATGATCAATAATTACATTCCATCATCCAATAATTGAAGAAGTGGAGGCACTAATCATTGCCTAAGGAGTTTGTAATATATACAAATAATCATGCTTTGCAGTTTATCAATAGCCAAACAAAGATGAGCTAAAGACATGTGAAATAGATAGAGTTCTTAAAAATATATCTTTTATTATCAATAATAATATTGGGAAACCAAATAAGGTAATTGATGCATTGAATATAAGGAGTATGACCATACACGAGTCTCAAGTGAGTA
>JARHVA010006523.1:205000-295000 GCA_037957365.1 Torreya grandis | reverse complement strand
GGAGCCAGTTGTTTGGTATACACTTTAGTAATATGAATGACATTTATTAGAATAATAGGGGTTGAAGTTTCTTCTTAGGGTACCAAATTAGGAGTTTCAAGGGGGGCATCCTATATTGAAATCATGGAAGGAGAAGGAGGGTAAGTTATTAATATTTTATCAACACCTGTATATTTTGGGTTGTCCAAAACATTATCTTATGAATAAGAAATAAATTAAAGAAGAGGAGCGACATGTGACTATGTTACCTAAGAAGATGCAATTATTATTTGAGATAGTATAGGATGAGGTATTCTATTAATTTTTTTTTTACTTTAGTATACATATATATGAGGAACATCATCATAGGATTTATATGAATTTTATCCCTATAATTATTATGGTTGCTCTTACCTTGGATGTGAAGTTCCAATACTTGTAGTTTGCATCTTTCTCATAATATATTCAACATTTTAAGAATTGAGATACATGCAATGATAGGGGTTTAAATGGTAATTATATAGTATGGAAATTACCCCTAGTTATCTTAGGTTGTAATTCACATCATCTATAAGATCCTATTATCTTATATAATGCTCATCCAAATTGAAAAATTATCTATTAGTTAATGTATTTAATGCAGAAGAAACTATGAAAATTCCCCTACCTATTTTATATGGAATCATGGGTGATGAAGATTTATTATTTTATTTATATACTCCACTAATTACATATATAATTTGGTATGAAATATCTATCTCTTATATTTTTCTAGATCATATCTAGGTGGTTTGAGAGGACATATCAAGATTAATTCAATTCTAATTAAAAATATATGGTAAGTATTGTGCACTAAATTTCAACTCTATGAAATATTAATAAACTTACCAATATGACCTAAACCTTGATAAAACCAATATAAATTCACAGAGAAGGAAAATTAGAAAAAATAAGACATGATTACCATTCCTTTTACCTTCTCATGCCTCTATTCCTGGACTTAGACATGAATGATTAGACTTCGATTGACACTATGATGCTTGATTAGAGATGTTGATAATGAATGCTTGATTAAATGACTATTTTGGAGATGGATTTTCTATGGATTCATGAGATTTGTGATTTTTCTAAATGGATTGAGGGTAGAGGCAGAGTTTTTTTAAATATACAAATGGAGGGAATTTTGAAGAATTTAAAATTATTAGAAGTCTATAATTTAGAGACTTATAGAGACTTAAAGGAGAATCTCCAATTCTAGAGGCTTATCCTTAAGTTTAAGGGATAATAAAGGAGATTAGATAGGGATTAATGAGGATTAGGATTCCTAGGGATGTAGGAATACCTAGGGAGTAGGTTAGTAGGTGGTTAGGTAGGGTTATAAGAATTTTAAATTACCATATAATGGATAACTAGGATTAGATTAGGATAATAGGGATTATTATAGGATTAATGAAGGTATGGGATTAGACTAAGGATAGTGAATGAAAGATTATTGAATGGTGTTATTGGATGAATGTCTAAAAATAGAATAAATTAGTGGAATAAAATAGGTTAAGTATAATTAGTGTCGACTAATAGGAATATTAGTGACATTAATGAAGTGAGTAATTTTAAGTGCATATATTTTTCCCCTCTTTGAATGGGCATTGTGAATGGTGAAAAGTGGAAGGAGTAATGGTCTTTCAAATAAAAATTATTTCATAGATGAATGTTAGTAAATGATTTTAGTGGATATGATGCCCCCTCAAGGGGATATGCAAGGAAGAATGAGATGGATGGCCACTCAAAATAAGAAATGAGGGGTAGGATGTGATGGATAGATAGGGAATGGGATGCTATATGTAAGATAGAAGATGAAGAAGATGAGGTCAATTGAGAAATGAGCTACAAATTGATGATGCACCTGGTAAGGACATATGCACAAGGAATAGAGATGATGGGTATCATAGTTGTAGACAGATACCAAGGGGGAGTCAATTGTAATAGGATGATGATAGGATAAAGGGTTGAAAGCTTAAGACATATCCCAAGAAAAGATGCATGTTAGGGAGAGTTATAGGCTAGGATAAAATGATGATATGATAAGATTAATGGTGGGTGTAGCTCAAAGCTGAACTAATTAATATGATAAATAAGATAAGAGGGAATAAATTATGTGATCAAGTGACCAAAAGACTAGCAGATGAGGATGGATGATAAATATAGTGGCCAAGCTATCCTTAGGCATAGAAATATGGCCAAGTGCTGCCTATATAATCTGAAAAGACTTCAAGTTAATGTAGTTCTAACTTAGGGATGATGATGAAGATGAATAATAAAGGATTAATATGATGAGGATGATTATGGTTAGGGATTAAAGGATGATATTAGTGATGATATGATATGACTGAGATGATGATTATGAGATTGGATGTTAGTCAAATGGTGTGTAAGAATTAGATTAGTGATGGGAATAAGGATGATTAGATGATTAGATAAATTATGAAATTGTACATGATCAAGCCATCAAAAAGTCATAAAGCTCATAATCATCTAAGTAATCCATTAAATATGGAACTTGGTAGTATTCCCCATGATATATACATGACCAAGAGGATGGCGTGCCAAAGTGCATGGGCAAGTAGCAAACTCTACATCTTCAAGGAAACTGTTGGTGTCTTCATAACATCATTGTTCATTTCCTAAAAAGACATGATGCAAATAAAACATAAGACAAACAAGATATAGACATGATTCAAATAAAACAAATAATAGACAAAAAATTGACAAATAGTATACAAATAGAAGACAAGTATCTACATGTAATGTTACAATGTCTTCTGTAAGCATTGGGTGATGGGATGGACTATGATGATCAAGATGTGATTGTGGATTTAAGATAGTGTAGGATTTGGGTAGGATGATCAGGATAAGGATAAGATGTTGCCCTTAGTTAAGGATAAAAGGATGGATGATGTGATACATGATTTAGTCTCAAAATAAAATCACAAATTGGTTAATGAAGGTGATTAGACAAGTCATGACTAATGTTTACCAATAGATAAGGACATACAAGAATTCAATCTAGAAAGGAGACTAGGAGATGATGGGATCAAATATCTTTTATGCTAGCAAAAAGTGATTGCATGGGTGCTAGACATGAAGAGGTAATGATAAGGATAGTGATGGGATCAAGTACCTTCCACACTAGAAAAGAGGTGATTTTATGGGTGTTAGGTGTGAAAAGTAAATGATAGGAAGTGATGGGTGTTAGGTGAAATTATTTAACAAGGTTATGGATTTGATAATACCTAGCCAAAACTAAATGTCAAAGGGATGGGTGACCACTAAATGTTGGATGTCAAGACTAAATGTTGTATCCAAGGATGGGATAATATGAGATGGATGTCACTAGGGGATTAGGCATAAGATAAGACATGATTGAATATTTTGGATTTTTTGTATGTACACTATATAAATGGGGTTAACAACAAAGGGAATACCAAACATATCAACCAAGATAATGATGGTGGGATGATGAAAAAGGATGAAAAATGATGAAGTTGATGGGGACCAAGGACAAATGGACTAGGGATAGCCAATGACCACATCATGAAAGAACCGAATGGTTATTTGCCTGAGTGTCCTTTAGAGGATATGCCAAGATGGTATAAGAACATCTCAAGACATCATTAATTCTTTTTGAAGGTCAAGATGAGAAGGAATGAAAGATA
This sequence comes from Torreya grandis, assembly GCA_037957365.1. NCBI lineage: Eukaryota > Viridiplantae > Streptophyta > Pinopsida > Cupressales > Taxaceae > Torreya > Torreya grandis. Next base: position 291,308 of record JARHVA010006523.1, on the reverse strand, counting down.
TAATAGGATGGATGATATGATGGAAAATGATGGATAAGGATAATGGATCAAGGGATAAGATGTTGGGTGATATAGATAAGGTTGACAAGGGATGGATGAAATGGATGGATTTTCCCCCTAAGTTTTAAAGAATAATACATATAATAGATTATTATACCATGAAACTAAAAACTATTTTTCATCATGGTAATTTCCAAAGGTACTAAAAGACTATTTTTCACTATTGGATGAAAATTTTAACAAACTTTTAACTTGTGGATGGCATCATGATTTATTAGTGATGGGAAAGATGCAAGATGTAGACACTTGATGGATTATTTATCCAACACCTATTCTGAGGAAAGGTGATGGTAGGACCATGATGTTGATATTAGATGTATTAGGGTCTATGTGACCTTAATTGATGCTAGATGGAGACTCCTTCAAATATCTAGAGTAGGTGTCTTCATTGCCCCTAGGAGAGACCATGCTACTAAGGAGGGTGATGAGAGGTATGGATGTGATTAGGTCATGATGGGGAGGTATGGGACTTAAATGGATGATAAGATTATAGTGGATTATGGGTTCATGATAGGATGATATAATGGATGATGGAGGATTGGGATAGGATATTGTGATGGGTGATGGAGGAATAGGACTAATATTCACATACATCATTATAGATGTGGGACATGCTTCATTTGATTGGTGCCAATGGATAAAAGAATTTAAGAAATCCTAGACACTTAGACTTTGTGGTTCATCTTTGATCTAATTACTTGATGGATGATCATCCATAGTAAAAATGCTTTTGATTTTATGACTCAATATGAATTTGACTACCCCCTGGTGCCTGATTTTGGGCTTCATCAATGGAGATTGATTTTTGAATTGAAAGATTATTTTGACTTTGATATGCCCCTAGTGCCTGATTTTGGGTTTCACTAGGGAGAGACGATTTTGGATTAGGCCAATTATTTGGCTCTTCTTGACTTATGGGATCAAAAATTTCTTGATTATTATGAATGTTTTTTGGGATATGGTCTTGGTTCTTGATATTGGTGACACACATTTTATTTCACAAGAAAGGGTCTAAAAATGTGTGTTCGTATTCATCCTTATGGAAGGAAGTGATTAAAGGATCATTGATGGGGATAAAAGGATCTATGATGGATGAAGATGGTGGAGATGGCATGATGAAGTCAATGAATGGTGATGGGGTAGCATACTATTCATAGGAGTTCTTAGGAGACCCAATTTTGACATCATAGAAAATCTCCTCAAGATAAGCAAAATGATCATGAGGACTAGCTAAATTAGATGCATTAGAAGGATGATCAAATTCTCTCTAGAAATCTTTATCATATAAATCTTGTAAGAACTATGTTATGACTTCATCATCTTGATTGAGATCTAAAGGTATGCTTGGTGATGGATTGGAGGTACTTGGGTTAGAGGTATTCTCATGAAGATAGGAATTATCAACATTGATGAGGGATGTTGTTTTATATAAGGAATGTGAATTTGATCTTGGTGTTGAACATGATCCAGCTGAAGATAAGACTTGTGATAAATCTGATGCTAAATCTAATGTTCAAGATGTAATGCTTCTAATAGGAGATTCATTATCCAATATTGACCTATCATCAAGGGGTATTTGAGGTGATGAGTGAGAGAGATATGGTGGATTAATAATGGTTATATAAGAGATAGGAGGATTAGTCTTATGGGAGATGAACTCAACTTTGATGGAGGATTTGTTAATGAGTGGGGGGGGGGGGGTATGAAAGAGGGATAGGATGTCTTGACCTTGTCTTGGAAAGGGAAGGCCTTGGTCATGATTGGTAAGTGAATATTTTCATTCCTCTTATTATTCACCCAGGGATAAAGATGCATCTGGTTCATCCTTAATTACTATGTCACCATGGTTGATGAGATCTTGGACATAATCTTAGAAAGGTCAACATCAATTAATGGTATGACCATAGGTTTAGTGATATACATAGTATTGATTATCTATATACCAAGAGGGCTTAGGATTAGTGGGATCAAAATCATAAAGAAAATGAGCACCCATATTTTATTTTCATAAAATGAATTCATCTTTATTCTTTGTGATGTATTGATTGATTATGGTGACCACATCAAGGAAGGTTGAGACTAATTTCAAAGTGCTATAGGATGGTGATTTGGGGTGAATGGGATAAAGGTTTGAGGGTAGGTGAACACCTAACTCTAGTGCCCATAACATGAATTCATCCTTATTGGCTATGATGTGTTGGTCTACAATAACTGGGTCTAAATATATGAGGAAAGATGGATGATGATGTGAAGGTAGACTAAGGATTTTTTGAACAAATTAAGGCCAAAGGACTGAGCTAGTATGATAGGTGATGATGAGGATGGAATAGATAAATGGATGACTATGATCATATGTTAGAATGATAGTAAAATAGGTGATAATGACTTATAAACACTGCCTAATAGTCAAACTAGCAAAAGGATTGAGGATAGTGATGGGTGCATAGATTCAAACTAGTAAGATGATAATATGATGGGTGGTAGTTATGAATAGGCAAGGATGATAGAGACTAAATAGATAATGATGGGTTTGCTAGATTGAGACTAACAAAGTAATAAGATGATAATATTATATTGACTTGGTATGAGATTTGATCGAATGATAGTGGACTAAGATGATAGGATGATGTGGATAATAAGACTAGCTCAAGAGCCTTAGACCTATTTTCTCAAGATGAGATGGTGAGTTGATGATGTGATAAAGATGATTAAGATGGGGGAAAGGTTGAATATGAGGATGCAACATTGAAAATGGTAATGTAAATGAGATGGGGATGGTTAGACCCATATGCAACTTAAGGAGCCAACTAGGACAAGATAGGATGGGGTTATACTAGATGGGTGATGAAGGCAAGGTTAAGACAAGTGATCAGGTATGGATTTAATATAATATGTGTATGATGAGGTATGATTAGGATGTGATTATGGAATTACTAATTACATATTGGTCTAGTGATAATATGTTATTAAAAGGATGTACAAGAGAGTAAATTTTATACAAGAAGGTAAAATAAATATATAAAAGGTGATGGGATAATGATACATGATGGTATGGGGATTATTAGGATTATGGATGAGGTGGACATAGGATAGAATGTGGATGGTGAGACAAGATGGGATTATGATAGGTTATGGGTTATGATCAAATATGTAAGGGGGTGATGTCAGTAAAATGATATGGGAATGATTAAGATTATGGTGTGATTGATGGATAAGGCAAGGGCAATGTGAGGTGTGTGTTGGAACACAACTTTCTACTGAGAAGGGAGTGAATCAGTAGATCAACTAAAACCATCCCTTTAATCATTTTAAACTAGATTCAAAAGCATATGCAGATTAAAAAATAGATGCATAGATCGCATACACATAAAAATACACATGACACTAAATGTATACGTGGAAAATCCAAAGGGAAAAACTATGATGAGAATAGCTGCTAGAATCTACTATTCTAATATAGCCTCATAGTTCAAATCCTCACTAGAAAAACCTCACTATTTTCACATTTAAGGCCACCGACCCTAAGGAGACACCATTCCCCTAGCTTAAGAGAACCAAATCCCTAATTGTGCACTAACTCAACTTAACCTCACTGGTTACAATGTTTAAGGGCACCAACCCTAAGGAGACACTAATCCCCTAACTGAGCACAAACTCAGCCTGTCAAATGGCAGCAACCAATCAGATCTATGGAGCTACAACTCCAATATACAAAATAGATTAATAAATGAATCTAACTTTGTTATCTCTATTACAAGTCTAATCTATAACTACTCATTCTCTACACATTTTCTTTGTATGCCTTTCTTCCTCTCTTTCCCTCTCTATTCCTCTAGTCCTATGTCTGAATATGTATTTATTCATCACACTTCATCTCTCTCTCACTTTGCCCCTCTTTCTCTCTCTCTCTCTCTCTCTCTCTCTCTCTCTCTCTATATATATATATATATATATATATATATATATATATATATATATATATATATATATATATATATATATATATATATATATATATATATATATATATATATGTTTGAGAATCTTCAATATCAGCTCATCTTCTTTGCACTTCTACCTCTATGTCTATATATTTTCATTTGACATAATTCCAATGGCTCTAATATCATTTTACTTTGTCCTAAATATCATATTTATAAACAAATGATCTAGGGTTAAATATCTTCTACTGTTGACACTCGCATTGTAACACATCACACTCTATTCTAGACTTTAGTTCATTATGACATGAACTATTAGTTTCTGGCATCTCAATTCCATACATCACACCATAATTTATGGTCTCATTACTCTCTTTAGTAAATCTTTAACTTTTTTTATAATTCATATCTACTTTTACATAGATTTGATTGGATACATCAATCAATCTTGTTATTTGTATCATGGTTTAGGAATTAATTGTAAGTTTTTACATATTTCTCCATTTGATCATTGGAATTTAAACAATTTAAATGGTGACCTTTGATCTCTTTCTTTGTACCATATCCAAGCTCTTTTGCTCTACTAAATCTCTATATGTTATAGAACTTTAATGTTCCACTCTTTAAAATGTGTCCATTGATCTCCAGATCCTAGATTTTTCATGCCATTTGATCATCAAAATTGCACAAACTTTACCTTGACTTGGTCATTAAACTTCAACACTCTGACTTCATCTCGCTGCTTCCTATATTTTTAGATCACTTTTTCTCTATCGATCTTATCAAACCTGTTCGATATTTAACTTGATGTTGTGTTGATAAACCTCTATCACTTTATAGCATTTGATTCCATTCTCTCCATTAGATCTCCTTTACATGATCACTCATGAACCATCAGATCCTTTAACAAGCTCAATATTTATCTTTGATAGGCTCACTCTCATTGGTCTTCTATCTGACATACTCATGTGATTGTGACATTTGGAATTAACACATTCATTTGGAGGGACCTTTCACAATTTGAGTTCATCACACTCCATTGGATCTCCAATGTCCAATTAAGCATGAGCCATTAATCTTCCAACTAGCAAAACATTAAATATAACAAGCTTATGCTCATTGGGTCTCTATCTAAAAATCTCTATGAATGTGACACTTATCACTAGTGCATTAATTTAGAGGATATTTTGATAATTTGACTTTGATTCACTTTGTTGGATTGTCTTTGTACGATGAAGCATAGGTTGTTGATCAAGCTAGGACATATATTAAGTCTTAGACTTGGAAAAATATAAAGTCCTTTGATCATTGGTCAGAGCTGGTAATTGCTAGGTCAAGGGACCAATTTCTTAATGATGATATGGAATTAAGTTGTAACTTAAGTTATCAGTTCTTGAATATACCCAGTCAACTTTAAAATAGAACTTTTATTGTTGATGCCATAGCTAAACCCTTAGGGTTTTATAGAGAAACCCTATTCAGTTTAAGAGCAAAAATAATTCAATTATGGGCTCATTCCTTCTCATTTGAACCTGTAGACCATATTTATAGAATGTACATGAAAAACCCATAATGGATCTTCTATCTATTTGACTTTAAACTTCCATAAATGGTCTCTATAAAACCAAGACAACTTTGCATAGTGAAACTATGAAACATGCTCTTCTCTCCATCAAATTTGCCTGATCTTTTTGACATCAATGACAATTATATTTCCAATAGTGTGATTGATTATGGATGAGTTGTTATTATAATAATTTGTGACTAATCTAAGATAGGAGATATGAAAATGAAAAGGATATACAAGAAAAGGGTGACAAAGATATACAAGATGATGATTAGGTAAGGATGTACAAGATGATGCGGTATGACTTAGAAGAGATGAATACAAGATGAGAAGGGATAGGATAAATGGATGATGTTAGGAGTATGCAAGATGATAGGTTGATATTACAAGAGGATAATAGGTTAAGGATGTAAAAGATAATAAGGTATGTTCTATGAGATGATGAGATGTAGGATGCACAAGATAATGATATAGGTGATGGGGATGTAGGAAATGATGAGTGGGTGGTATGATGACAAGATGTGGGATGGGATGAAAAGGATACAAAAGCATGATGAATTGATATGGGGGTGATGGTGAAACAAAGGTGGATAAGGTTAAATTTGGACTATGGGATTAGACAATTTAAGGTGGAGTATTATTGATTATGGATGAGGTGTTCTTTAGGTCAAGATGTGATTTAGGATATGTAGGTGATAATGGTATGACTAATGATGGGTGAATTAAGATAAGGTGGTGATGGGAGATAGTATAAAAGTATGTACAAGAGAAAATATGACAAGGATATACAAGATCGAAGGTATAGTATGATGGGGGTGTGACCAATGAAGAGTGGGTATGACTAGATAAGATGGGAGATGGGATATGACCTAGACAAGGATATACAAAGATGATATATATAATGGGATGATGAATAAGATGTTGATTAGGATATGCACAAAAGGGAGGGATGGGATAGAATGATATACAAGGTGATAAATTGCTGAGGATATAATATATAAGGTGATACATGAAAAGGACCTAGATAGGTATGGATAAGTAAAAGACTAACTTGACTCATAAATAGCATGGGTTTAACACAACACACACCTAAACAAGCAATCCACAACCTATGACTAGTAAACTCAAGGTTGTGTAACCCAATGACTATACCATCCAATGGCTCCATAGGTGAAGTTGTAGGCCAGTGACCTGTTAAGATATCAACTAAACCTTCTCAACCCCTCTTGCACTTGATGGTTACTTTGAATTTGATACTGACTCCTACAACGATACACTTGTTACAGCTAAAAGGTCCTATACTAAGTTGAATGGGCTCTCTAGGGGCATCCCCAATATATACAAAGGTACGTTGGGGCTCAAGGGTGCTATCTGATGCCTAGTTTAGAGAGTTACCTCTTCCCTTTCATGAATGATTTATATGGGGTCAACTGCTTAGCCTAACGATAGCTATCTCTAATTTTTATACTCTACTAGAACACAAGGTTTGGTCAGTCTACGATGATGAAATCCATGACACTAACCCCTATATACTTAGCCTATGAGTGGGTGTCAATTTCACATCACATGTTATCCTACAGGGCAGGGGTTAATAAATAGGTAAAATACACGATATGATTAATTAACTGATTTAATTACCTAAGTGTGAATAGGACAATAAAATGATTATTTATAAGTTGACACACAAAGCAATTATATACAAGGAATGATTTTTCACAACAAGATGATAAGACAAAATAGGTAATCAAAAATGGATTTTTAAAATGCCTAATAGATTCTTTGACTGGTGACCTGCAAGCACATGGTTAATAGTTTTGATGAGGGCACTCACAAGAGGTAACCTGTAACACAAGGATTAGTATTTCTAAATGTTTTGCCTTGGACAATATGCCTTGTCAAGCATACTACTGACAATTTTGACTGTCAATTTTGAAGGATGACCAATGATAGTTATGGTCAAAATTATCAACAAATTAGTAGTTTAAATAGCTTCTTCATCACGCATGTTCTTATAAATTAGAAAATTTAATCCATTTTTGTGCGCCTTATATAAGAAATCTATTTTAAGAAGCTCATTATTTATAGTCATTGTTATAATGGTTTCTATGACTAGATTATAGTTATTTACACCACTATTAATGATTCTTTAGTCTATAAACTAATGTTTCTTCTTATCATCAAATTATAAAACTATTCTTGATTTATACAAGGGTACATTAAAATATATTTTACTTAACTATGATATTTCCATGATGCAATTCAAAAAGAATTATTTTCAAAAAAACTTATGATTTGAAAATATTTTTGACAAGAAGATCTATTTAACACCATACAATTTATACGTTTTGATGATATTGCCTTAAAACTTTAAAGTGACCTTTTATTATTTTATAATTATAAACTTCCCCACCCTTTTTTGATATCTAAAACTAAAAAAAACTAATTTATATGCATACATTTCAAATTCATTCCAAAAACTTAAAAAGAGTTTTGATGATAAATAGTACGGTGTTGGTGATATGCTCTAGTGTTTAAAACCTATGATTATTAATTGCAACGTAATAAAAAGCCCCGACAATGAATAGTGGATACAGATCCTAAAATGGGGTACAACCAGATTGCTTAAACCCAGAATGCCTTCCTGCCAATGTAGAGCTGCCAATGCGTTTGGCATGGAAGATTAGATTTCAAAACTCAACAATATTTGTTTGTATAGCACCATCGACCTAGTAAAAATCATAGATAGTAAATCATTTAGTAAACACCTTATCAAATAATAGATGAATATAGTGGCTTCAGGGTGAAAATATCTGAGTAGGTTCCAAATTCGAAACCCAATGGTGTTCATTTATTTATTTATTTTACTTTGCTAAAAGTTTTTACGCCACCCTATATGCCTTCTAGATAATTCAAATTATATGGAAAAATATTAGGCGGTACTTATATGCTGAACAGCGTACAGAGGCGCATTAATTGTTTAACAAAATGGCTTAAGATAGACTTGGTCCATTGGACTACAATGATTTATTGTTGGAGAGTATTTTATCATGTTCAAGAAGAGGTGGTATCAGTGCTTAAGGGACGTGACAAAATCTAGTCTAAGATTTGAGAACATTGAAGGAAGCCTCTAACTATACGTCACCACTATACTCTCGTTTGGGGATCGACGTTTAGCAGGATAATTTCACAAAATTATGTTATTGAACGGGATGGGTTTGATCTGTATGAAGAAAATGGTTGTGGGCAAACTTCCAAATTATTTTCTAGAGTTGCAGGTTATGCAAAAAATAAAGTGAGATATTGATAATATTACAACATGGTATCTATTTTTCAAGATTACTAGAAGGATCGAGAAGATCCTGAATATGATTAATGTAAGATAGGTACAACCAAAGATATCAATAATGTAATAACAAATTTACTCAATTAAAAGTAGTACATAAAGCATAGACACATAACAGACCATGAAATCGAATTGGAAAGGTCTTGATAATGGTTATGGGTAAAAAGCAACATCAAAAAGGTAGGCTCGAATAAATGAGGTGAAAAAAATAAAATTGTAGAAACAAGGTAAGCTAGTGTACTAGCATGAACCATATCGAAATATTTATCTACTTATTACAATATGTCGTCACCGAGGAAATGAACAAAATCGTAACTTCTTTGAATTACCAAATATATCTTGAATCATCACTGCAAACATTATTATCATGCTTCACATTTATAATATTAGTTCATAAAGGAACTTGCGGTCCCATCATGGTCGCCAGAATGTGCATCAAATTTTAGTTCTATGCAATATTTCTAAAATTAACAATATGACCTAAAACTTGATAACATCAATAGAAATAGATAGAGAAGGTAAATCAGAACAAATAAAACATGCTTACCATTCATTTTACCTTCTCATGCCTCCATTCTAAGAACTGCACTTGAATGATTAGACTTAGATTAACCCTATGATGCTTGATTAGAGATGTTGATAATGGATGCTTGATTCAATGATTATTTTGGACATGGATTTGCTATGACATCATGATATTTTTAGTTATCCAATTGGGTATGAAGGCTTTGTGATTTTTCTAGATGGATTGAGGGTGGAGGGAGAGTTTGTTTAAATAGGCAAATGGAGGGACTTTTGAAGAATTTAAGATTTTTAGAAAAGTCTTTAGTTTGGAGACTTCTAGAGACTTGGAGGAGCTTCTTCAATTCTAAAGGCTTCTCCATAGGTTTAGGGGATAATAAGGGAGATTAGATAGGGATTAATGAGGATTAAGATTTCTAGGGATGTAGGAATACCTAGGGAGTAGGTTAGTAGGTGGTTAGGTGGGGTTATAAGAATTTTAAATTCTCATATAATGGATAATTAGGATTATGATAGAATTAATAAAGGGATGGGATTAGATTAATGATAGTGAACGAAGGATTATTGAAGGGGCTTATTAGATGAATGACTAGAAATAGGATAAATTAGCGGAATAAAAAAGGTTAAGTAGATTTAGTGTCGACTAATAGGAATATTAATGACATTAATGAAACGAGCAATTTTAAGTGCATACGAATACCAATAAACTCCAATTTTTGGGATTGATTTTATAAAAATTAATTTTATTCTTGATTTTAATAAATTACTTTTAAAAAATGGGAAGACATAATGTATAAATTAATTTTATTCTTAACTGCAATAAATTATTTAATTAAATTAAATTAAATATTTTTCTCTGAGACAAAGAGTAGTTTATCATTGATGATCATTAACAATTGAAAAACCTAAATATTTTTAGGTGAGAAATATAAAAAAACCCATACAACCTATTCACGAAGGCCATACCTATCCAAACATTGGGCTTTAATGCATTTATGGAATTTTATTCTACATCATCCTTATTTTCCAAATTTTGGGGTCTTTAGACAAATCTTTTACCTTCTTTCTAAAATTGTGGCTATTGAGCCAATTTGAAATCACTAATTGATTATACATTATTGTGGGATGGGGAAATTTTTAGTATATTTCTATGTTCATGTATGTAAAAGGTTTGTATAGAAAAATACATCATGTTTTGTAGTTTTTTAATCGAGTCCCATATTTTTTAGATACATAAAGTCATCTAAGTTGTCAACATATATAAAAGATGATATTTATTCTTTTAAAATGAGTCTAATTATTTTTAGCTCATCTAAAATGGCACTATAATGTCTAAAATGTAGCCACAATACATCCATTACAATACTTGTAATGTTTCATAAAAAAATAGATAATAATCCATTGTTATTCACTTAAATTTTCTTACTATTTAATTATATCGTAATATTTAAAATACAAAAAAATAAATTTATAATCTTTTTGTTCTCTTCATAAAGATTTCAATCTCTGGAAATAATTTCTTTGGTCATAGATCTATATAAAGCAATTTCATTTCTTTTTTCTTTAGACGGAAAAAAAAAAAAAAAAAAAAATGGTTTAATTTAATTCATTTTTCGCATTGATTTTTTATATTTTTTCTCTACATCGAGGGTTTACAGAATAATAATCTCAAATTGTCCATGCATCATTATCCCGTTACGTGTATATGCTTTGTATAAATTCTTGGCTTCTATATGTGTTCCTTTTGTGATTACGAGGCCAGAAGGAATAATGAATTTGACATGTGGCATCATTTGAACAACTTAGAGTTCAAAACCAATTGCGAGGAAATGCAAATGCTGCGAAGAATGTCTCAACGATAAATGTATCAATGTACTTCCAAGTTAGACAATTATTGGAATAAAGTGTGTGAAAATTAAATAATGTGTCGTATGTAGGAAAACATGCACCCCAATGTAAACACACTTTAGTGTGAAAATGTGCATTTAAGCTAGGTAAAGAAGCAATAATTGTTTTGGGAAAGAATATGTAAAGACTAAGGAGATCCATTATCAAGTCTTTTTTTTCTTTTGAGATGTGTGTTAGCTTAGGTAGTGCGAAAACTTGAAGAATATGGAAGAATGTTGTGAAATTTTTAAAAAATAGGTCACTGAAAACATGTATAATAATTGAGATTGTTCATCTGATAATTATTAGAACATGTAAAAAACAAAACTCAAAATGGAAAAAACATCAAATCAAAACAGTGGAATATTTTAAACTTATAATCATAAGATCAAAAATTATTTATAAGCATGACTTTTGAGAAGTGGGTCATTGTTGAAAACATAATGGTGGTGTTTTGGTAAAAAAAAAATGGTAAATTTTATAAAGAACATGACTAATTTTTATATCCCAAATTACTAATTAAATCTTGAAAATAAACTATCATAGTCATTGAATATTTCATGTTATTAAAATTGAACTTAAGTTTTAGTCATATCAAATAAATTATTAGGTTTTAACATTAAGAATGAGTCACACATACGTGCAGTGATTCAATTACCTTATTATTAGTATTACATTTTTAATTCAATATTAGTAATGACAACGACGACAATGATGATGATGATGATGATGATGATGATGATGATGATGATGATGATGGCGATGCTCTAATATTAACCATAAGGTACCTTTAGATCCACACTAGCCCTTGTTCCATTACCACCTAGACATCGATAGCCTCGATAAAGATTACCTAAATAGGCCTCTATTATTATTGTTATTGTTATTATTCTCTTGTTTTGTTTTATAAATTTTAATTTTTAGAATTGAAAACTAATGTAATCATATTAAAGGATATATTAGAAAAAGATGTTTGAGTGACTTCTCCTTTATTATTGACTCCTTCCTATGAAATCATATTATCCATGACTCTTCCAAATTTATAACTATTCTTAATACACATGATAACCCTAAACTAAAGGTTCAAACCATGATAAGAACATAAAATGTTCAAGCATGATGTTAGTATACTCCCAAGCTTTAAATAGTTCTCCTATAATCTAAACATCTCATAATATATTTATCTTAGGTCAACCAATTAGTTACTAACCAAAACCCATTGTATTAAAAAATCTCAACTAAATGCTTAAATGGAAGCTCTTGTGTAATCCTTAAAACAATTATATTAAATAAGGATTATTCACTAGTTACTATTGGCCAATTTTAGCCCACATACTAAGATATTACCTAGATAGATCAGATGAGCAGTTTCCTGATTGAATGAATTATAAAATGACTTGCACAAGCATAGAAGAGCCAGACCATCATCAAATATCCTGCATAAATGAACAGAGCAAGTTGGTTGTGCATTTAATATATTCACTTGGACAATATTTCAAGCCAAAAGATTGCATGGACATGATGTATGTCATGCCTAGATCATCCTCTACAAATTTCATATCTTAATATCTATTTTATCTCAAGATATAAAGCTTCAAAGTTAAACTAGTAGTTCGAGACATGTGTGAAGATGTCAAGTTCAGACCTGAAGAAATAGTCATTTAAATTCAAATGTCCCAAGGATGAATGTGTGACTGATGAGTTGCAAAATCTTGAGTGCCCATACAAAGATCTAACAATGTGTAGTAATTGACAAAGCCAGTGGATCCAAGTTGATCAATGATGCACATTTGATTGTACAATCAAAGATCAATGGTGAGGGAAGGTGAACTAGTCAGTGATCCTGAGAATGAATGAAAGGATAACATGTGTCAAGATCATGAAATCCTGGATCAGATCTAATGGTGAACGATGACCAATGAGGTCAGTGGGTCCAAAAGATCCAATAGAGCACATTGAATCATGCTTCCAAAGATCAATGATGAGCTCACAATCAAAAAGTCAGAGGATCCTAAGATTGAGTGAGGAACTAAAAAGTGTTATGATCTTGAAAAGTTGAAGGATCAACAATCTATATAATGGCACACATTGAGTCATGTAGATAAGATTAATGGTGCATAGGAAAAGGAGACCAGATTGAATATGAGGCCACCACACGGCACAAACGTGGAGGTAGATGAAGATAATAGCAAGATCCTGAGGATAAATGTGAAATTTCCAAGTGTCATGTTCTTGAAAGATAACCACAGATTGATGGTCGATGATGAAGGTCAAAACTAGTAGACTCCTAAGGAAATCAATAGGGCAAATCTGATCGAATGGGATCATGACACATGTCCAAAATTGATAGTGTAGTATGGTTGAGCTCTTGGCATGAAACATAGAGTGTGTTCTTTTATGGACTTAGATCAATTAAGATATTTTATAGGAGAATCAATGCAAGGAGAAGTGGAATGGTGTGAGTGTTGTAATAATTTTTTGAGTTAGCCCTGAACAATTTAGATTTTTTAAGGAGCATAAACATAGGGTGGTTTTAACTACTATTCTGAGTGGAATTAAACTAATTAATGACCCCTTCAATGCCAAAATTTCTTCCAATATTTTATTTCTTCCTATAGATGTAGGTATTGATCTCTTCATTTTCATCCATCGATTGGGTATAGCAAACCTCTGCTAAAATCACTTTGTAAACTCTTTGAATCAATATAAGACAATTTTAGATTCTAGTTTATGTTAAGTTTACTTTATTGAAGTTTGATTTATAGAATGTATGTTGTCTATTCATCATCTGTAGGTCCTTCATGTACCTTGATTTAAGACTGTTAGTTTCTTACATGTTGTGTGAAGTGTTAGCTAGTGAGGTTTCTCTTGAAGTGTCATAAGTCCATAGTTTCTTATATACACCTATCTCTTTTTGTCCTTCAAGTTGTATGTCTCTTTTCAACCTTCATATAAAATTCTCATGTTTGTAACCCTGTCATAAAATCTAATTAATCCTTGTCCCTATTAGATTCATTCGTAGTCATGAAAGTGCCCAAGTTGAGAGTGGATCATTGACAATTTGGTGCATCACCCCACCTAAAGTAGGTTTTCATTCATGTATTATCTCCCCTTTTCATCCCAATAATTTAAGTTTTAGGAAATGAGGTTTAAATTGTCATATCTGAGGAGCTAGCCTCATTATAAACCCTAGAGGTCTAATCCAAAATTAGGTAATCCATAGCTAGGTCCATTCCCATGTTAGACTAGGTTTGATAGTAGGACTTGAACACTTTTAATTTCAGCTAGGGTGCAACCTAAGTTTCCAAAAATTACTACTATGGAAAGCAAGTTACCAGTCTATGAACTAAAAAATAAATAAAATAAGTAGTTATGAAATAAAAAGTAATTTGGAAAGAAAATTAATCAACTTATTTACATAATAAACTAATCTATGTTTAAAATACATATCATAATCATTTTTATGTAGATTATGGTGGAACACAATATTATTACTTCTAAAAGTATTGTCTATTCACCAAAAGTGATAAGTCATTGCCATATAAGTATTTTAGTTTGAATGTGTTATTTCAAAAGATCTTAGAGAACTAATATGGATCAATATATAGCATAGAATGTTTTGCATGCTAACCACATTTATTATGTACTTTATTCCAAATCAGGATCAGGTCTAAAATCTTCAAAGCTTTAACCTTGCTCTTTTCTCATATCATATTTTTATAATATCCCAATGCTTACTAAAATTTTGAAGATATTCTTCACATTCATCTTCCATTTGGACATTATTCAATATTATTTATTTTACGTGATCATATCCTTATATGTATTCCTTCATAGAAATTTTTTGATCCTTAATGTGATTGGAAATAGATATTCTTGAACATATACTATCTAGAATGGTGAAACATAAAATGATTTTTCGTATCTGGGTCGATCTTCCTAAAACACATTTAAACATAAAGTGCAATTATTTTAGTTTATTCTTAGAATATTAATTATATCATTTGAATTATTTTTGGTATCCCTATCAAGGACATTTCTTTGTAAAAAATAATTGGATGAAAATTTCAGTTAAATCTTATTATCATAGGATTACTTGGTATATTATGCAGATTGAAAACCATGCCCTTATCAAAGACCAAGGAAAATGGAATTCCAAATATATTGACCATATTATTACCTAAAATATTAATTAATTTTTTTTGGTGTAATATTATTTATATAAATAACATTAGTCCCCCTAGTATAATAGTTCATTTCTATGAGAAAAATAATGACCTTTAAAGGAATTTGGATTGATCACACCAATTATGAAATCTAGTTCTTATTGAGAAAAGTGATGTCCCATAATTATTTGGTGAAATGATAAGGTTTCATGTATTTAACTCATAAAATATTTGGAATTCATTACATGTCAATATATGGTTATGTGTATCTTTGAAAATTACAGATTACTACCAACCTCTTCATAAAATATTGTGTTGTTTGTGTTACTAGAAGAATGACCATTGACTAATGTTTTATGTATTTTTTCAATGATTTCAATGGATTCTTATTTTTATATGTAATAAATATAAATCTCATTTTAAGTGTTAGTTTTGAGGTTTCTGGATGGTGGATGGGAGTTAGAATGATATAATGTGGGAGTGGGATGTGAGTGAGGGAAAAGGAATTGGTGAGAGCAATATTTAAGGTAAGATTAAAGGCATTCACTAAAATGGAAAGTATAATTAGAGGGAAAGTAGAGGTGGAGTGGATTAGGGTGTGTATTTTTGCGAGATGAAGGTAGGGTTTCAAAATTATATCATGAAATTTGTCCATGGCCTTAGTTTTATTTTTGCTCAAAAATAAACCCTAGCTACGAACAACATCCATGCCATTTTTCCAAGTTCTATGAATGGTTGAAATCATTTTCAATATTTTAGTTATTATTTTTTATCTAGGATCCCTCCTTTATGTGATTCATATTTTATTCCTCATCTTGATTTTATTTATCTTTCCTATCCAAAGTCACATGCACAACCTTTAATGGTGATCTAACTAAAAATGAATTTGTTAGGTAGGATTGTTTAAGCTCTCCTTATTGTAGTAGGGGAATTAGACCTTTGAAAATTTACCTTAGAGATATTTTTTTGTCTCTATTTGAGTAGGATGTGTGTTTTTATTACTTGAAAGAAGAGGATGATTGGTGTCTACACTAAATGAGGGCATGCTCTTCTGTTTGCTACTTTGCAAGCAATAAACCTCTGGGTATAGAAGTTTTAAAATGGATGGCATCAGTGTCAAAATATTTTTCATGCCTTGTGGTGTCCTTTTAGAAAAGATATTTTTCCTCACTCATTTTTTCTCTCTTGAATTTTGTGACTTTTTATGAGAGAAGGGTCCATAGTTTTTAAAAAGGTCATGGTTCTGTTTGTTCCCATGAGAACCATTTTTTGAGAAATGCATTACAAAGATTCTCATATTGACTCATTTTTACAACTTTCATTTGGATTTTCAATCCATGGATAATATTAATTAGCTTTTAGATACAAAATGGATGTTTGTGAAAATTTATTCTAACTAGAATGGAATTATCTCATCCTATTCTCAAGTCTATACTTTATTATACACATCTAAAATAATGTGTCATATTATTCATATTTTATCCATGTTCGGATGTCAGTTGCACATGTTCATTTCAAAAATATTCCCACTAGGGTTTTTGATGCAATAAAGTTTTCCACATAAATGTCATCTACTCTTCTCTCATCCCTAGTTGGAAATATCTTTATTAGAAGTGGATCTTAGTTACAAAAAATGGAGGTTAACCTCTTCCATCATTTACCAAAAGAACTCTACCAGTACTCTTAAGTCCTTTGTTAAGTCTAATTTTTTTTTGATAATTCTATTGATATCCTTGATTTTGATTATTCAAGTCTTTATAGAGCTAGTGATAGTTTTCAGAACCATGTGTCCTTAAGCAAGTTGTTTAGGTATAAGTTTTTGAGGAATATAAAAATTTAGAGGTTCCTAACCAAAAAATATCAATTATTGATCAAGGTTTGTGTAGAGAGGATTAAAAAGCAAGTTAGTCCAGCATTAGTCCATAAATAATGAAAATGCATAAAGAACTAACTAACTAAGCCTATCTATTCCTATGGGAATTACAAAGGATAGTAAGAAATAAATGAAAGAAAGCAACATCATATTACCTTCTAAAATGGATTCACCATACCTATGTGGCTCAAAAACATGTTCTCCCTTGATCAATCATCCTTGTCTTTGTCAACAATGGTGGCAAGCTCCTCTAATGTCTCATGAACACTCCATAAAACCTAGAATCATGATTTCAGATCACTAAACTAGCCTATCAATGAAGCTTGCAAATAAAATCAATGATCAAATGAAAAGCCTTGTGGAAACAATTTCACATTATAAATATTCAATATTCAAGCTTAAAATTCATGTCCATGGCCTCTCTATTTATAGATTTTTGAGATTGGTCAGGATCAACCATAACCGTCCATCTCAAGATTGAGATGTGTGGCCATGGATAATCCTAATATTTGGAATTAAATCCATAATTATCTTCATCATGACCTTGGAAGAAGGGGAATTAAAGAGGCATGGGAGGCATTAAATAGGCATGGGTGATGTATAATCCTAATGTTTGTGGCATTTATGGCCTAGGGATGTCTTCCCAAGAAATAATGTCACCTAATGATGTAGTTAATAGGAATAAATTTTCAAAAATAAATATTCAACAACTCTCATGGAAAATCCACTTAAGCTCTTGATTTGGATTAATTAGCCTTAAACAAGGTTAATCAACATTTGTGAAATTATTTGAAGATTGACCCTTAATTAATCAAAATGGTCAGAAAGTCATATTATTGGGTCATAATTTCAATTGGAGAGGAACTAAAAGGTGGTGTTAGATGCAGTGGAATTGTATTCCCATTTAAGATGTTTCCAACACCAAATAACAAAGGTACATGACATGCACGAATGAATTTGAAGAAAAAATTGATCCAGAGCACTAAATGGTGAAATTATCATTTTGACTCAAAATGATTTGATCAAATCTAGCTAGCCCATAAAATGGATTGCCCTATTTAGGGATACTTTAACCTAAACTGGCACTTTTAAGTGACAAGGTCAAACCATTTAAGGCATTTTATAGATTTTGAGCTAAAATGTGCATTTGAGTGCAATTTGAGTAAGATTAACAATTTTAACACAATGGTGTTAATAATTGGATGTTTGAATTTTGCCCCTATTTGAGAAGGCATAGAGATACATTAAAGTGAAGCAATGTTTCTTCAAAGAAAAGAGTTGTCAAGAAGAATTTGGAACATACCCATGATGCCCCCTCAAGAGGACATACTAGGATGGAAGAAAAGGATGGACTCTCAAAAAGAGAGAGAAAGTGAGAGATTAACCATGGAATATATCACATCCACATGAGCTAATGCTTGCACATGTGATTACCATCAATGATAAAAATATAATTAGAGGTATAATAGGCCCCAGAGACAGGGGAATTGGAAAGATACAATCCATAAATGTAGGGACACACTTTAAATGTACCCAATTTGAGAGTATGAGCTACACACTTATGGCATTGATCAATCCTGAGACAAGTTGCACACTAAAATATTTACATCATGGGATTTAATGTGGAGAGCTTGTAATTATAGGAAAAGAGAGAATTTTCTAATTCAAGAAGGGAAGCAGCACTAGAATGGGGTCTTCAAAGAGAATATAATAAGAAGTACTGTAGTAGAGAAGATTTGATCATGATAAAATGATTTTTCCCCAATAGGGTGAATCTTGATCATTGATAAAGAATAAAGAATGGTTTTCCCCTATAGAGCTGATTTGATCAGACATGGTTAAGATGTTGTGCCCTAGCGTGGGCAAATGGTAAGAAAAATAGCTCAAGGATATAATCAAAAACATAGGTTAAAGTGAGTGAGCATAAACGTACATGTGATGGTGTAATAGATTATAAAGACATATAAAACCAAGCATATGAGAATGCACAAAGTGATGAGAGAGATGACAAGAAGAATGGAGATAACTGAGCTGACCTTAATAGAAATTGAGTGTTGCCTATATAGTTCCATGGACTCATGTTCCAATATGAACTTCAAGCCAATGTATTTCACCCAAGTTTTGGAGAGAATGGAATGAGGAATGATTAAAAATGACCAATAATTGATTATACTTATAATTTATACAAAGATATGCACATATAATCATAGATAAAGAATCCTAAAATGCATGCTACCTAGAAGCCTAATTCCATATTATGATCCTAGGTTTTGCAAAGTTTTATTGACAATCATTCATCAGAGATGATGTTGATGTTAAGATGATGAGACTTGAGAAAAAAGTTCTTTCTATAGAAATATGAATTAGGCATCATAAGTATGAATAATTTAGAATGACATAAGATTCCAATTGGATTGAGCCAGTTCAAATGTGAACATATATAACTAAGGATAATCGTAAAACAATGACCAAAACCAGAGTTATAGTGATTTACATTTAAACAAAAAAGCAAAAGATAAAGAAAAAGATAAACATAAATGATCTTAACTTGAAATCAAGATATGATCAATCAAGACATAAGTAGGAACAAAAATGTTTAAACACAAAAGTCAAGAACATCCTAATGACATGAGACCAAGATATGAATAATCAAGATCCATGTGGACCATCAAGGCATTCTTGAACACAAAAGAGAACCAAAAAAAAAAAAAAAAACAAGACATCAACAATAATCAAATAAACAAAATGGTCCAAGAACAATGTAATAAAATAGGATCAAGATATAAACAATTGAGATCTATGTGAATCATCAAGATGTTTTGAAACACAAAAGATAAAAGAAAAAATAAACAAAAAAACAAGACAACAACAAAAATCAAATAAAAAAATGGTCCAAAAATAATGTAATAACATTGGATCAAGATATAAATAATTGAGATCCATGTGAATCATCAAGATGTTCTAAAACACAAAAGAGAAAACCAAAACCAGTCAAGGAAATACAAGACTAAGAAGAGACAAGAAGTAATAAAAAGATAAAATGATAAGAAATAAAAGGAGAGATGACACAAAAGAGAAAACCAAAACCAGTCAAGGAAATACAAGACTAAGAAGAGACAAGAAGTAATAAAAAGATAAAATGATAAGAAATAAAAGGAGAGATGCAAAAGCATAATCAAAAGACCAAAAAAAATCAAATAAACACACACAAACAAAAACTAAGTTATTATAGTTTAAAGACAAATGTTCATGCATGTGTGATAGAGGCGTTAATTTCTACCACATCATAACAAATAACAATGAAACGATAATTATTTCCTAATTAAAGAGGAACAACGATAGAAGAAATGGGGTAAGAGAAGAAAAGGAAGGGGTTAGCCGAGCTAACTCCAAATGTATAAGACAAGTAGACACTGCCTACATAGTTCTATGGATGCATGTTCCAACATGAACTTCAAGCTCAATGTAGTTCTCCTAGGAAATGGGATAGAATAAAAATGATGATCAGACCAGCATGATTTATAGAAGAAATGGAAGATACGACAAACAAATGAGAATGGTCTAGAAATCAAGAAGATGATGAGATGGGAAAGAATGATCTTGAAAAATGGCAAGTGCATGGGACAAGATAAAATTAACTAATGATTCTATGCTTACAAAATGACAAGAGTGTAGCATGGTGCAATGGGAATGTACAAATGTATATAAGTGTGAGATAATGTTTTTATTCTTTTTTGGATCATGTTATAATGCTTTTAATATTTTCAAAGTATTTATAATGTTTTTGGTGTTTTTAGGATAAAATATGCATAAGGTGGGACCATCTAGTCGAGGAGATGCACGTCCTAAAAGTAGAGGTTCCAATAAGATAGCTAAGGTGGTTACAATGACCCATGTTCACAAATCAATGAGAGTGAGGTTCTTGATTTATAATAGTGTAGCAATGGTATTAAATTGAGAAGATGTTTCTTTTCACTTTTCTAAAGCTGTACAACACTATCCCAGTGAACTGCTTTATAGAACTGTTGCTGAGGATATTCATAATGTTCATGAGACATAATCGAGATCATAATTGGTCAAGGGATAAAAAGTGTTCAAACCTATAACATGCCTTAGACATTACAAAAATATGCTTATCAAAGAGAGAAATCCAGAATGGGATGAAGAATATGTTTAGAGTGTCAAGGATTCAAAGCCTTTACTATCGAGAATCATGAAATGTGGGCCATGCTAGTGTAAAATGTGTTCAAGGTAAGATAGAAGGGTGGGATAAAATTATGGTAGCAAAAGTTTCCCTAATGGTTCAAATTTTTTCATGCATAGAACCTCTTAAGGTGCATGATGTTCATGGGCTATGAAAGTTCTTCACCATTAGGTTTAGCCAATCGATGTGCTCCTGATCCATAGTTTGTTGTGACAATATATGGTCTTAACCAATTAGGCCAAAACTTGCCTTTCTTTTTGGGTTCACCATTTGTATTCTTCTGGTTCTCTTTCAAAATTAAGTCACCAATCTCAAATTCTTGAGGGAGAATGCATTTGTTGTATCTTCTTCACAATCTATTCTGATAGGCCTGTAAATTTTCTAGGGCAGCCAAATGCTTACCATCAAGAAGCTCTAATTTGTGTATTCATGAGGTTCTATAGTCTTCATTAACTTCAATGTGCTCTAGTGATATTATTAATGATAGGATCTAAATCTTGTTCAAGATGATAGCTTCAATGCCAAAAATAAGGGAGTATGGAGTATCTCCAATTGGGGTGTGATGATTGGTTCTATAAGCCCAAAGGGTAGGAAAGAGTTGCAAGTGCCAATTATAGCCAACATCATTAAAAATATTCTTTAAGATGGCTATAATGGTTTTATTTTATGCCTCAACTTATCCATTTCCTTGTCGATTATATGGCATGAATTTCTTGTGCTTGATCTTGAATTTTCCATAAAGAGATTTCACATCTTGGTTCACAAATAATCCACCATTATCAGATATAATACAGGTTGGGATGACATATCAATAGATGATATGGTAATGAATGAGTTTGGCTATTTGTTTCTTGGTAACATAAGTGAGAGGAATGGCCTCAATCCACTTGGTAAAGTATTTAGTTTCAGTCAAAATGTGCTTATGGCCATTTGAAGATGTCAGGTTAATTTTCCCAATGAGTTTGAGACCACATGTTGAGAATAGCCATGGTGTTGTAATTGGCTGGAATGGTAAGGAAGGTGCATGTATCAAGTTACCATGATGATGATAAATAACACACTTCTTTACATAATTAAAAACATCTATCTCCATTTTGGGCCAATAATAGCCTATTTTGAGGAGTTTGTTTACTAGGACTACACCATTGGTATGGGCCCCACACAATCCTTTATGAACCTCCTTTAGTGCCATCTTGGATTCTCCCAAATATAAATAATGAAGAAGCATTCCATCATAGACTTTATGATAAATCATGTTTCCAAGGAGGATATAACATGTTAAATGATGAAGGAATAGTTTTTGTTGGTTGTTGGAAAGGTTGGTGGGAAATACATGACTATGTGAATAGTTATAAAAATCTTAGTACCATGGTAGCTCAGGTGAGGGATTAGGATCAGAAATTATGAACATCCTCTCTAAATATGATAGAATATGTGATGGATAAAGAAGATTTTTAATCAGGAACTCATACTCTTTAGCACTGTCATGCATTGGAATCATGGAACTAATTGTTTCCATGGAATCGACAGATCTATTATTGACTCACAAAACTTAATCAAATTGTAAATATTTAAAATGTGTTTTGAGGTTATCGACAATTTTCTTGTAAGGAAAAAGCTTATCATTCCGTGTTTGATAATGGTTAGTTGTTAGATTTATGATTAGCTATGAATCTCCATAGACTTTTAAGATTTGAATATTCCACTGTATGGAAATATAGATCCTTGTAAATAATGCCTCATATTCAACCATATTATTTGTACACTAAAATTGTATATGAAAGGATTTGGGGATCAAATCCCTCTATGGTGTGATCAACAATATGTCAGCTCCAAACCCTTGAGATGTGAAGGATGTATCAAAATAGAGCATCTACTATTTAGGTTCTTGTGATGCTTGTTCTATCACCAAGATAAAATCATCTAGAAGGTCAAAGTTGAGTGGTCGTAATAGGAGCTTCTACAAGTTGGCCAGCATGAACTTGTCCTTTGATTACCTTTTGATTTTGGTACTCAATATCAAACTCACTAAGGAGTATAATCCATTTAGCCATGCATCCTTGAAGAGTTGCTTTAGATAAGAGGAACTCGAGAGGATCTAATCTGGCAATAATAATAGTTTTGTTATTAACATATAATGTCACAACTTTTGAGTATTGAATACCATAGTTAAACATGCCTTTTCAATAGGCGTATAATTAGTTTCATAGGCTACCAATGTGTGGATTAAATAATAAACAATGTTTTCCTTACTATGATCACCATGCTAAGCCAAAAGTTTCCATAGTACTTGTTCTATGGCTGATATATAAAGAAGCAATGGCTTCCCTTGTGTTGGAGGTCATAAGATTGGTGGATTGGCCAAGTATGTTTACAGATTTGAAAATGCTATCTGATAATCTTCATCCCATTTAAATGTTACCCCTTTATTTAATATATGGGTAAATGGGTGGTACTCATCTTCCAATTGAGAAATGAACCTATGTATAGATTGGATCTTTCCTTGTAGACCTCACAATAGTTTAAAATTGTTTGGTGGAGGCATTTCTATAATAGCATTGACCTTTATAGGGTTGAATTAAATCCCTTGTTATGATACAATGAACCCTAGTAATTTTATTGATGTGACTCCAAAGACACATTTCTTAGGATTCAAGTGGACTTTTATGCATGAAGCCTCTCAAATATTATTCATAGAATATCAGGTTGTCTGGCCCTTGTTCTTGATTTTGCTAGTATATCATCAACATAGTCCTCAACAATGTCATGCATCATGTCATGGAAAATGATAGTCATTGCACATTGATATGTGGCCCCAACATTCTTCAAACCAAATGGCATGACTTGGTAATATAATACCCCCCATGGAGTGGTGACCATGGTCTTATGCTGATCTTTAGGGGCTATCTTGATCTAATTGTAACCAAAAAATCCATCCATTAAGGATAACATATCTTACCAAGCAATTGAGTCAACAATCATGTCAATGTTGGGTATAAGATAATCATCTTTTGGGTATGCTTTATTGATATCATGAAAATCATCATAAACATGTATGCCTAGGGTCTTTTTACTCACTGGTACTATGTTAGAAACCCATTTAGAGTAGTCTAGTGGTCTAGTAAAATTAGCTCCTAACAAAATTTTCAACTTGGCCTTAACCAAAAGGGCGATGCGCATATGAATATTTCTTAACTTTTGCTTGACTGGTTTAGCACCAAGATGAACAACAAGATGATGCATAACTAAATCTAGGTCCAAGCCTAGCATGTCAGAGTATGCCCATGTAAAGATGTTTGTATAATCCTTAAGAATGGATATAATATATTTAAATTCTGCTTTAGTAAGGGAAGATCCAAGATAAATCATTTTGGGATCCTCATGGGTTCCTAAATTCACTTTTATTGTGCTCTCCATAAGGAGTTTGGATCCATCTTCTAGGATTGTAGGAAATGTATGGTCATGATCATTTTCCTCTATTATATCTTCTTGTTGTTCCTCTTAAAGATCTAGATAATATGAAGAATCATAATCTACCTTCTCAAGTAAAGGCCAATTGGAAAAAACCTCTAGAAACTCAAGAGCAAGATGCTCAAATATTTGATGTTATCCTAAAGAAATTCTTGTACTAGCTATGGAACTTGGGCTATATGGGCTTTCTACATCCTGAGGGGATGAGCAAACTTTCATTCCTAAGAGGACCTGAAATAGGTTTTCACTGAAAGGCTTGTCTTTTTCTTTACTTTTTCCCTAATCTACAAGTGCCTCAAAGAGGTTTTCACTTGAAGATCTTGATGTTTTTTCTTTATTAAGACCAAAAAATTTTACTTGCTCTCCAAAGTAGGTATAAGGATCTAATGAAAAGGCAAAACCCTGCTTATGATCACCAATAGGGAATGCATCTTGTAGGCCCATGTATTCTGCAATCAGTTCTTCATTTTGAAACTCATTAAGGCATATGATCAAATTTTGTTGATCCTAATATATGAGTTCAAGATGGCAAAGGCATAGGTTATAATGAGGGTTTGCTTCAGGATGGGAAGAACCAATGGTAAAGATATAATGTCCTAATTTAGAAAGGGAAGAACCACTAAGATAGGTTTTTAATTGAGGATGAGAAGCTCCAATAGGCATTATGGTTAATATGGCATTTGAAACAAGAAAATCTAAGTCAGTAATCTCATCAAAAAGGCTATAATGGGATGTTGTGTCACTATTAGGAGTCTCGTTACTAGTCACTTCGGAAGAGTCACTATAAAATGTGATGGGGTCATCCTCTGGTGGTTTAAATCTGAGACCATGATTTCAATTGAAAAATCTAGCTGATAAGGGTTCTAAAATTTTGTGCGCCTATGGGCCAAGGACTTTCCCTATATAGTCAAGATGATCCATTATCTAGTTAGGGATAGGATACTTTAGATTCCAAAAACAATCAGTAAGGGCTTTAGAATATAACCAATCTCCCTCAGTAAAATCCTCTCAATCTTTCCTTGGTGTAATTGTAGGTACAAAAACCACAAGAGGTTTTGGTTGTTACTTCTTTGGTTGCCAAATCTAATAGGGTCTATTAGGAGTCTAGGAAGTTTCAAGTTTACCAAATGTTTTAGGGGATTTTTGTAATTTTGGAATATGGAGGATTGTCCTTCAAATGGTATGTGGAAATGCCTATATCTTTAATAATAACTTTCTTGGCTAGATTTATACAAAATGGACTGATCAAAGTGGAGGCTAGATCACTAGGGTCTATATAACTAGATGGAGGTGGATGAGAAATGATGGCTTTGTTCTTCTTTGTAATGAATTCAAAACCTAGGCAATAGTTATCATTACTAAAATCTACTTCAATATGTTTACAGTATTGATATGGTTACTAATCAATGAGAATAGTAACCTCAATCCCATCATGGGGAAACTTAAGGCATTGGTGAAGAGTAGATGGAACTATCTGTACTTCATAAATACAATGACAACCAAGAAGTATGTTATAAGGAAGCTTAATATCCACTATATGGAATAATATGCGTTGATAAATAGACCATCCATGACTGATAATACTAGATGACTCCCTCTCAGTGTTGCCATAAGGCTTGATTGTAATAATTTCTAGCTAAATGTCTTTATCCATATAGCCCAATCATCGTACCAATTTAAGAGATATTATGTTTAGCCCTAAACCATTATCTATAAAAACCCACTTGATCTTATGATCTATAAAGATTATCTCAATGTATAGTGGGTTATTATGGTTTAGGTCAAGGGTGGACATGTCTTTTTGATCAAATGTGACTTGCCAAAATAAAGAAAAGTGTCTAACTAGGTTCTGAAACTGATCAAGGTTTATATCATTAGGCACAATAGACTCTTGTAAAAGTTTGTCGAAGATGGTTTTATGGACACCAGATGTCTACAAGAGTTCTAATATAGAAATTTCTATAGGCATTTTATCTAATTAATTCATTAGACTATAAGGCCTTTGAATTATGGATTGAACTAGTTCAGTCTTTGTTGGGATAGTATTTAGATTTGGAACCATTGGCACAATGTTCTCATTGGGTTTTATGGAAGAAGTGAGCAAAGGGCTTTGGATGGTAACTTGCAGGAATTTAGTTGTGACTGCACAACCTAGAGGTGGCAAGGAGTTATTATAATTAGAAGAGGAAGGCAAAGGGCCTTGGATGGTGACATATGGGAGACTAACTATATTGCTACAATTTTGGGTCAGCTAGGAGCCTTTATAATTAGAATAAAGGTGTTATTATTTAGGATTAGTAACCCATGAAAATAGAATAACAACATGATGATGCAAACCTAACATGGTATTACTAGGGGGGGAGGGTGCTGA
Source organism: Torreya grandis (assembly GCA_037957365.1). Classification (NCBI taxonomy): domain Eukaryota; kingdom Viridiplantae; phylum Streptophyta; class Pinopsida; order Cupressales; family Taxaceae; genus Torreya; species Torreya grandis. Next base: position 263,903 of record JARHVA010006523.1, on the reverse strand, counting down.
CCTTATAATGATGGGTCTTATGTTAAGAGGAACATGATATTGTCCACATAGTTTTACAGTAATAGTGGTAATGTGGTTTAAAAAAATGTACCTCATAGTGTTATTATAGTCGTAAGGTATGTTTGTATAAGCTACATTATTACTATGGGCATTATGATCTTGATTATGATTATTATGATTCTAACCTTGTTGTTGGTTATGATTTTGCCTCTGTCCTTGATTGTGACCATTTTGATTGTTTCTTGGTGGTGGTGGATCATATCAAATAAAGGGGTCTTTGTAGATTCCCATATCCTAATTTGTGTCTTGATTAGGGGCCAACTTAATTTCTAGTTCACTACTTTCAATAAAGTCCTCAATAATACGTCATAATTGAATGCCATGATATGCATCATGACTAGTAACATGCTAAAAGTTACACCATTCATTTTCTTTGTACCAATCTAGTTTTGGTTGATCTTGAGGAAATGGTCTTGATACTGGCCATATAATTAAATTAGCTATAATGAGATTTTGTAACACTATTTTAACCAATTCTCCTAACTTTCTAAAGACTCTAAAATTGTTATGAAATCTCCTTCGTGGAGGTTGTCTTTGCAAAGTAGGTAGTGGATTTGGGGAAATTAATTCTACATTTGGAGGAGGCATAACATGTACCATTTATACATGTCTTGTTTTAGTCACCCCATTTTCACCCATGTTCTTATTTTTTTAAAAGCCCTTAGGCTTATCCTGCATAGCTATTTAAACTGATTATTTAGTCTGATAAGATGTTTGACCTTGCAAAAAAATCTTAACAAGGCCCTTAGTAATAAGAGCCTTCTCAATATGCACTCTTTTGTCAATAATTTCTTCAAATGAGTTAGCACAAGCTAACCATATATTATGTGCAACTTTGGGATACAAATTTTATGCAAATATATCATCCAACTATTTGTCTAGCAAATTATGTTGAAAGTAGCCTACCAATGCTCTCCACCTTTGTAGATATGCAACAAAAATTTTACCATCATGCTATTTGGCTTTGCATAAGTCAATAATTGTTAATTCATGTTCTATGTTATATTATAAATGGTTAACAAACTTTTTTGATAAGTCATTCAAATCTACAATTGATCCCTTGGGTAGTTTAAGTAGCCAATCAAGAGCTTGTCCCACTAAAATTTGTGAAAATAGTCATAGTAAGTACTCACTACTATAAGCAACCTCTTGACATAAGATGAATAATGCCTATATGTGCTCGCATTGATCTCCTTTTCCTTTATACTTGTAAAATTTGGGTGCCTCAAAATGAGGTGGAAAGGGGTTTTAGAGAATAGATAAATCAAATAGATATGGGCATATCTCATCGAATTTGTACTTTTTGACTCTATTATTTGTCTCCAATCTTTGAACAATTTCCTTCATAAAATTCCATTCTTTCATCTTTGGTGCATTTTTGGATTGAATAAGGTGTTGTTGGGGTGGAATGTGCCCCTGGTTTCATTGTTGTTGGGGTGAAATGTGCCCTTGGTTTTTTTGTTGTTAGGGTGGAATGTGTCTCTAGTTTTGTTACTATTGGGATGGAATGTGCCCCTGGTTTTGTTGTTGTTGGGGTGGAATGTGCCCCTATTTTTGTTGATGTTGGGGTGAAATGTTCCCCTGATTTTATGCGGATCTATAGGGAATGTATACCTTTTGATCCATGACTTCATTCTTATTTACTCCTTGAGTTGAGAACATAGGCCGTTGATTCTTGGATTGTAAAACTTTCCCTAAATTTGGTGATTTTGTATTTTGTTGATTTTGGAAATTTCTATGTTTATTTACCAATTTTTGGGTTGGTTGAAAATAACTAGCCAAATTGTCTTGAGGGATTTCCTCAATTCAAACTGAATGTTTGGGTTTTTGAGTTTGTAAAGTAACAAGAGGTTCTTGATGATTGAAGAATGTATGTTCCATGTCAAATGGAACACTTTGTAAGGTCTCTTGTGCCTTTAACTATTTATTTATATTACCTTGATCCACTATGGTAATGTCCTCATCTAATATTTATTGCATAATTTTAACCACATTACCATGTTCTTTTGAAGCATTATTGTGAATTAAAGTGGCAAATAGGGAGTTAGTTAAGTCTACGATAAGTTGATCTGCATATCATTGACTTATTATCTTGATCTTAGCTAGAAGATCCAAATTTGTGGGTTTTGGCTCTATTTGTATTTCATTTCGTTTGTTAGAGGAAGAACGTATGTCTATTTGTACAAAATCTTGATTTTGTCATCATTATTCTCCTTCTCTAAGGTATACAATTATTCTATAGGAAAGTTAGAAGGTAGTCTAGCTCCTGATTATTTTATTCTAAGAAGGGCTTCATCTTGATCTTCTTGGGGTTGATATTCATTGTAATCATCTTTAGATCCTACTATTGCAGGGATATCATAAAAAATAATGGAGTTATCTTGACCATCATAAAATTGCTTATATTCATAACTAATGCTGAAAGAGGCCCCACTATGAGTGAACCTTTGAGTCATGTCTAAAAGAGTTGTTTTGTATGTTTAACTAAATTTGGACCAATGTTTGGCAACCAAACAAAGTATGTTTTGGCTCTCTTTTAAACAAATAACCAAGGTACCGGTGAGACTATAAGGGAGGGTGGTTTGAAACTATGCACAATTTAGAATATTTTGTTCATAAGTTTACTCAAAATTTGGTAAGGTTGAAATCATATAGATCAAAAGAGGGTAAGGTAACTCAAAGACCCAAGGTGAAAAATAATACACCAAATCCTAGATCTTTGTGATACGCCCACACTGTAAAAGCTAGTTTCATCTTTGACAAGTTTGACCCTAGAAGTTTAGAGGAAATCTCTTCAAATAATGAAGAAGATAAAATGGACTAATCAACTCAAGATGTAAAAACATACATCAATCACTAAGTATATATCTAGGACCAAATAGGTAGCATAACATCGCCACATGATTCCAGTAGGATAAAATATGTTCTAGGACTCAAAGCATGAGAAATACATAAGATGACTTGAGTCCACCAAGATGATAATGTGGTTTTGAGTCTTAATAAATGACCTTAAATACAAATGGAAAATTGAACCCAAGTTAGAACAATCTTAGTGTGAAAATGGCAAACCCACTTTGACATACCAACCCTTATAACTTAGAAAGGTTCAATTTTGAATGTGGATTATAAATGAAGGATTTAAACAAATTGGATGAAAGATCTAGACTCAATTGGGCAGCATGACTGCACCAAAGTGGATAATCTGACACAAAGATTTTTATAACAATTTAAACAAGAAAAAGGTTAATTTTCTAATTATACAGCATAATGCCTCCCTTGCTCAAGAAAATTGAGGAAATGTGTTTTCATTAAGTTAATTGGGTTAACAAGCAGTTTTAGACACAAATCAAAACCAAGTAAGCTAATGACAAAAAACAAACGTCTTAAGTCTAAACTGATAAGCTATGGCAAAGTGGGGTCTACTAAAGCAACAAGATTTTGATCATTTTAGGGGATTCAATTACATAATGACCTTCACGTCAAATGATGAAAAAGACAATCATGGAAATTGGGTGACCAATGCATTGGCTATTTTCAAAAAGGTCTAGTCCCTTTTACAACCACTACATCTTGTAGTTCACTCAATGTAGTGCAATGTCCAAATGTAGATACATCCCATGTGCAACTCCAATTAAGAGGCAAATGAAGTCAATGATGGGAGATGAAACCCTGGGTCAAATCTTCCCTAAATAACTCGTAAGAGGTAATGACATCCCCATCAGAAGCCAAGTTTGCATAAAAATAAATAAAACATGAAATAGAAATACTTTAGGGCCATTTTCAAGGTCACCCAAACTTTGACAAGTTTTTGGGGAGTGCTTTAGATGGCATTCTTTCTAAGCCTTGGACTAGGATATTTGTAATAGGAATGGCACTTTTGATTACAAGGGTTCCCTAAAGGGGAAAAATGGAAGAGCATATAGATAACATTCCCCTTTTTTCCAAAGAAAATATAATTAAATAACTATTGCAAACAAAAATTGACAAGTGTGTTTAATTTTAAGAGCAAATGAAGGATTTGGTGGTGTTCATTTGACCCCTTGGTCTTAAGATTGTGAACTTTGAAGACATTCATCTAAGCATCTAAATGTTTCATGAAACACCAAAAAAAAAGTTCCTAATTGATTTTTAAAAATGAAAAAGGTAATTTAAAACATTTTTTTAGCAAATTTCAAGCTTGGTCCTATAGCAAAAATGTCAGCATGTCCTTTAGCTTTGAATCTCTTTTTGATTTGAAACAATAAACTTTAGAAAAAAAATCTCTTAAGTTTGTGTTTTAAGAAAAACATAGTGACTGACAATAGTTTATATAACCGATGATGGTTACATTTTCTAATCGATGTTAGTTATCTAACCAACATCAGTTATACCAATGTGACTAACGACATGTATACAATTGATGCCAATTTTGCTAATCAACGTCGATTAAGCTATACAACTGATGTCAATCTTACTAGTTGATGTTAGTTACTGTGTAAAACTGTGGCAAATAAAAATGGCAAAATAAAGTTAGAAAATCAATTTGTAAGAGTTTTAAGGGTCTAAATGAATATTTTAAAGTTAAAAAATGATCTTCTTCAGGTGTGAGATGCATCTTGTCCCACCAAGTGTGCCAAGATGTAGAGAGGATTACAAAGCAAGTTAGAAAAGCATTAGTCCATAAATAATGAAAAATACATAAAAAACTAACTGACTAAGCCTATATATTCCTATGGGAATTACAAAAGATAACAAGAAAAAAATGAAAGAAAGCAACATCATATTACCTTTCCAAATGGATTTGCCATACCTATGTGGCTCATGATTCCAAATAAATAAACTAGCCTATCAATGAAGCTTGCAAAGAAAATCAATGATAAAATTCAAAGCCTTGTGAAAATAATTTTACATTATAACTTTGCAATATTCAAGCTTAAAATTCATGCCCATGGCCTCTCTATTTATAGATTTTTGAGATTGGTCAGGATCAACCATGACCATCCATCTCAATATTGAGATTTGTGGCCATGTATAATCTTAATATTTGGAATTAAATCTATAATTACCTTCATCATGACCTTGGAATAAGGGGCATTGAAGAGTCATGGGAGGCATTAACTAGGCATGGGTGACCCATAATCTTGATATTTGTGGCATTTATAGCCTAGGGATGTCTTCCCAAGAAATGATATCACCTAATGATGTGGTTAATAAGAATCAATTTTAAAAAATAAATATTCAACAACTCTCATGTAAAATCCACTTAATCTCTTGGTTTGGATTAATTAGCCTTAAACAAGGTTAATTAACATTTGTGCAATTATTTGAAAATTGGCCCTCAATTAATCAAAATGGTTAGAAAGTCATATTACTAGGTCATAATTTGACTGGAGAGGAATTGGAAGGTGATGTTAGATGTTTTGGAGTTGTACTCCCATTTAAGATGTTTTCAATACCAAATAACAAAGGTATGTGACGTGTACCAATGAATTAGAAGAAAAGAGTGATCCAAAGCACTAAATGGCAAAATTTTCATTTTGACTTAAAATGATTTGATCAAAGTTAGATGGCCCAAAAAATGCATTTCCCTATTTAGGTATACTTTGACCTAAACTGGCACTTGTAAGTGACAAGTTTGAACTATTTAGGATGTTTTATAGATTTTGACCTAAAATATGAATTTGAGTGTAATTCGAGTAAGCTTGACAATTTCAGCACAAATGGTGTTTGGAATTGGATGTCTATAGTTTTTATGAATATTTAAATCAATAAAATGAATACTTAGCTTCTACATAAATATATATTATCTCTCAGAAGCATGTTTTGCTTATTCAACTTAATTGTGGATATTCTAGGTGAAGAGGTAGGAAAATAGATGTATAGAGTCTACAAATAGATATGTATTTTTCATATATGGGGAATTTTAATGGAATAGGGAGGATATGTTTAATATTAGAGGAAGGAGGGCACTTTCCATTCTTAGTTAGTTTTCCTTTGTTAAAAGTGGTGGTGGTTATCTTTGCTACAATTTGGATTTTGTAAAGGGTTTAAGTTTGTCACTATTGGTAGGGGTCAAAAGGTTGATGTTTAATTAATTTTTTTTATTAGAGATAGTTTTTATGTGGGTTTATTTCTATAAATTTGTGTTATAATATCTTTAATATATTCTAGTGTTTAAAGTTTTGTACCTTGTTCTGTTCCCCAACTATTTTATTTGATTTTATTATTCTTAATTAGATTTTAAGAAAGGGTGAGAGGCCCATAAAACACCCAATATGCATATAAAAAATAGATATAAACCTATTCCTTATTATTTCAATATAAAACACCTGTATTTATCATAAAGTGAGTTGATTTGAGTCTTAAAGATCTTCTCTATTATTTATTCAATTCTATAGGACAAGTCCCATTGAGAAAATATTGGATGATATGATCATAATAATCATTTATATAAAATTTTGTTTGATTTAATTGTATCATAGTGATCGTATGATATATTTAGGTCATAATTTGTGTGATGCCTTAACCACATATTAATATAGTCAGCCCAATCTCCAAATAATGTTATGGAAGATTTTATATCCATTTATTTATGTATTTCCCTAGTTCATTATGTCCCAAAATATGTTATAGAACAAGATTTGTGATAATGGCATAATACTTTGTTACATAGTATATAGTGTCTAGTTTTTTTTAATACTTTAACTAGTGCATATGCTTGTTTTTTAAGAATAGTAAAATTGAACAAAATAAGATTTTATTCATCATTCAAATTTTTTGTAGGAACAACTAAAATGGTATGACTAGATGGTAAATAATATATGCATTAAGTATTTAGTGAAATCTAGGCTAACCAATATTGGACCTTGAACAATGGCATCCTTAATTTATTGAAAAGAATTTTTATCTTCAATTTTACACTCCACCTTGGAACCATGTTTAATCATAAAATTAAAAGGTATTGTAAACTCAAAAAATATATAAATGGACCCCAAAATTTTAAAGTGGAACAATGGCGAAAGGCTTAGGAGATGATATTGACAAGGAAAATGAATCAAAAAAAAATCCTAGGTATACCTTGTTACAAGAATAGAGAAAGCATCTGAATAGGTTTTCAAACTAGTTATGGAGGAAAATGAGGTCATTATGGACATACCAAATTCCATCATAGAGAATACTATATCTTCTTTTGATAATTATTTACTAGCATGATTTTATGGATTTAGGCCTTAAATCGATGATTTTAGAGACTAGGTTGATAGGAAATGGAAAGCTATGGGACATGTGGAAGTGGTAACCATAGAAAAAATTATTCCTTGATCTCCTTTTATTTACTTGAGCACTACAAGAAAGCTATGGAAGGAGGACCATGGTATGTTGGAAAATATTTTTTGTCACTCAAAAAATGGAAGTGAGGTTTCAATTTACAGTGTGACATGTTAATGGATCTCCATATGTGGGTTTGCCTTCCTCAACTACCTCTAGAGTTATGGCAGGAAGAGGTGATTCTATAAATTGGTCAGGACATTGGGAAACTGATTTCAATTGAACCTACCACAAGATCAAAAATAAGATTAATTCAATCAAGGATCAATGTTTATGTCTATAAAAATAAACCAGTCCTTAGAAGCATCCTTCTAAAGTATCAATTTGGAAATTAGACCCAGAAGATTGTTTACAAAAGAGAGAATCTCACTTGCAAAGAGCATGATTCTGTGGGACATGAAGGAAGTCATTTCCCAAAAAATAAACAATTACATGATACCAAAAAAGAAACATAGAGCTAGGAAAGAAAGAGAAGGAATAAGCATACATAACTCCTTACATAGTATAAAGGTCATAATGAAAGTGGTGGAAATAGGGTATGATAAACATCAAACATGTTGTCCTATGTTTAATAGGGATATTTGCTTGACTACGAAAGAGGACCATAATAAAGAACCACTATGCTTCAATCAAACAATCCAAGGACCCACTGCTGATATAGGGAATTGAATATAGGCCTCTCCTTTTAAGAGGAGGTCTCCCAAAAATAGGTAAGATCCAAATATTTCCCCTCTTTTGGTAAAAATGAATCTGACAAAATCCTTCAAGACCCCCTCTCTAGAGAAGAATGATGATGATCAATAAGGTCATTAATTCCAATTGGGATTATCACCTAATCAAATCCTCTTATATAACATTTATTATCCTTGTAATGTCCAAAGTTCCCCTTTGAGAACCCCCACCCAAGGGGAGGAGAATTGGATGGAGGTTAAAACATTTTAAAATGAAAATAATCTAATTGTCCCTGAAGTCACCAAGAGAGGGAGAAAACTATATAATAATAAGGGAATAGATTTATAAATAATCAAAGGAATTTGACTGGGATCATCAAGGATCCTAAGATAGTGCAAACTTTTGTAACTCAATACTTCCTTGTATTATATCCAAGGATATTCTAGGGACCTCTATTTTAGTAGATATTTTTTTGGATTTTATGTTTTAGAATTATGACAAAATTTCAATTTTTATTGACATGTCTTCTCATGGCACAAAAGTTATTTACGATAGTTGGTATGGTGTGTTTGAAAATATATAATTGATCCCTTAAATTATTTCAATAGGATTTTTTGGATCATTTATTATGATTTATTTCCCATTCCAATTTTGAATTTTGAGTTCATTAATTCTCTTGAAAAACATTGGTGGGAGGCACATTCAATGGCTTCCCTACATGAGAAGAATCTAATTTTTTTAGTGGACTAGGTTTAATTCATGGATTGTTAGAGATGAAAAATAATCGAGTAATAGTGATAATTCATTCTCTATCAATAGTAGGATGAATAGGGTTGAGATCAATGCACACTCCAAGAACTTTTAGAAGTGTAATTACTTGAACCCAATCAATGACCAGATGAATAAGAGCATGAATATGTACATCCCTAACAAAATTATCAATAAATTAGAGGATGCATACAATAAAGGTCTTATCAAGAATCTAAGTGGAGGATGGTGTGACATAGATGATGTTAGAAACTAGATTACAAGAAAGTGGGCAAAATCTAGAATATGTCTAGGCTAGAATCCACATTAGTCGAATGCGAGGTTACCTTAAAATTAAAAAAATAGAAATGAGATTTTGTATAAAATTAATTTTACCAATAAAATATTATAAATTATTTCTTATTATTATGAAGACAAATATTAGAAATTTTATTTTCCCTTTCTATTGAGAAGTTTTGTCATTGATGTCAAGACTGATGTCATTGATGTGACAAGGAAGCCATGTGTAAAGATATAATTTGAAATAAACATAATGACTCTTATGTTGGTTGTTGGAAAGTTTATTATAGTTGTGTGAGATTATTATCTGATGAATGTTCTTATTTGATAGCATTGAGGTAGGCATGTTTGAGTACTAGTTCTTGAGTACAAGCTGTTTTGAGAAGCCTAGTCTAGAGCTTGTGAGATAGTGTGCATATTAAAGTTTGGTGAATTAATTAAGAAAAAAATTGTGAGATATTGTGTGGCATTATGTGACCATGTAAGTGAATTTTAGATACTTTCATATGAGTTTCAAGGTCATTTTTCAAGTTTTAAGTTATTAAGAATCCTAGTCATGGCACTAATCATAGCATGAAGTGACCTTGTGAGAAGGTATGAGTATGATAGTTTGGTGAGATGCATGAAAACATTCATGAGTGGTTTTATGAGGTTGATTTATCATGTATGTGAAGCATTGGAAGACTCTTAATATTCTTAGGGTGAGCCTATAGGGATAGGACCTACAGACCTAGTTTGCATCTAGATGACTTCTAGACCCTACTTGGCCTAATGAGGTATCATGAACTGTTGTCAAGACATATGAAGGATTTATGAAAATTTTTAAACATTTTTGAGGTTTATTGAGTATGTGTGAGTGTTATAGATCATATGGAAAGAGGGATAGAGGTCAACTTTAAGTCCTAATGTGGTTTGTAGGATAAGATCTATAGAGAGAGAGAGAGAGAGAGAGAGAGAGAGAGAGAGAGAGAGAGAGAGAGAGAGAGAGAGAGAGAGAGAGAGAGAGAGAGAGAGAGAGAGAGAGAGAGAGAGAGAGAGAGAGAGAGAGAGAGAGAGAGAGAGAGAGAGGCCTAATGAGGGGTCATGATCATTTTCAAGAAAAATTTGCATATGTAAGCATAGGTAGAGGTATTATACATTATTTCAATCATTTTCGAAAAAATTGAAGTTATATATTTTAATAAAAGATATGAAAAGTGGTTTTGAGGTCTATCAAGCACATAGAATGAAGGCATGCAAACTCAAGAAGGATTTTTAGGTGTTCATTGGCATGTGTAACATCTAGATGGAAGATTGATATATTAAGGAGATATGGGGAAGGGTCTTATATAATAACTACAAGAATTGGTTTTGTATTTAAGTGGTAATCCTTTATAGCAATCATTAACACCAAAACCTATGTTAAACCTGTCTAAAATCCTAACAAGGAACTGATGTGAAATTTCTTGTTAAAAACAACCTAATATGGTTTGAAATGACTATAAAACTTATTTTATAATGTATTAAACTCTCCTAGGTATCTCTATGTGGTGGTGGTTAGTCAGATGAGAAAGACAATACATAGATACAAGTTTGTTTGTGAAGAATTTACTATAGAAGTCAAAAATTGCATTGGTATAGAAAATAAAATGGATAGAGGATGAATATTGAGACAAATTTTTTATTTCCATGGATTTTTATACACAATTTAAATCACTCAAGTTCTCTAAACCATTCTTCAAAGTTAACCAGTTGCTAACATGCCTAATGGTGGAAATAATGAGAAACCGAATCAACAGTGAGAATCTAGATGATTAGGGATGTGTTATCATGATAGACTGATGAAACCAAGGTCATGGAGATGGTTTTTGAGAATTTATTTAATATTAATTATTGTATAAATCTTTAAATTTAGGTACAATGGTGAAAATGATGAAGGAAAAATGACTTGTCTGACTCAATGAGGTCTATGTATGAGGTCATAATATTGGTCTACATGACCAATATTTTTCATTTAACCATATAATATTTCTATCTAATAATAGTATAATGATCTCATAGGATAATATAATTTCATAATAATTCTTTGACAGTGGTCATACAGGTATTTAGGGTCAATGCCACTATGATTGTGCTTTAAGCTAATCTGATAGTTCTAGGTAAGCAAGTTACAGTGATGAGTTTGAGAATTTATGTCCTAAGTTGAAGTATAAAATGTACATGGTGTTGGTTTTTTTGAAATTAAATTCATTTTAATTATTTTTTAAATCTTGAAATTTTGTGAAATTGGTTGAAATATTGAATCCAAAATGACTTGTCTAGGCTTTGGTTTGACTATGTGTAGTGAGGTCAAAATATTGGTTTGCAACACTAATATTTGACATTAGAACTTATGATTTTTGTTTTTTAAATTTTTATAAATATTTAAAATTATATTTATAAATTATTATTGGTCATGGGAATTTCTCTTTTAGGTGTTGAAGATCAAGTTATTCATGACTGGGTTTTGGAGTGTTCTGACAGTTCTAAGTGGGCTAGTTGTAGATAAGTGTTTGAGTCCTTTTGCCATGTGTTATAGAGTATAAATAAATTTTTATTTGACCATAAGTTCATTTATTTTATGTATATGTTATTTATTTTTATTTTATTTTATATAATTTCTTTTTAATCTTTAATAGTTCAATATAGACTTTCTTTGTATGAGAACGCCTAATTGTGAACAATACAAATTATGTGCTTCAAGTGGTGATTGGATCTAAAAAGTATTATGGATCATATATAAGATTATAATTGGTATATTTGAGTGTTCTATTATATTTATCTATGATGTTTTTATTTTTAATGTGTTCCAAATAAGGCAAAGTATAATGGGTCTTAAAGTAGACCTAATGGAATTAGGTCTCCACGAGACCTAAAAGTGAGATGAGGTATAATAGAGTTATGAAAGACCAAAAGGGGATTAATATTCATTTGAATAATTTTTATAATATTTTATAAGACCTATTTCATGTCCAACCTAAGAGGTTAAGGGTGAATATCCAACTAAGTGGCATTTGAACAAGGAATGGTATATATACAAGGTAGTTTCAGGTCTATTAATATTGTATGAGATAATGTGAATAAGATAGCATATTGTGAGTAGAATGAGGTATTTTATATGATAATAAGATTTTATATTATCTATAATTAATAGCTGAAATTTTGTCTACATATGAATATCATGTTCATATGACCTAATCAGTCTTGAAGAGACCTAATTGAGTGAAGAGACCTAGAAGGTAGTTTAAGAGGTGGAAGAGAGAGAAGAGATGAAGAAGGTGATCATAATATATTTTATAATTAATAAGGTGTTATGAAGGTGATAAAAATATTTATGTGTTTGAATTGGTGCCGAGTCATTTAGGGGGTTGGTGTCTTCTTGAAAGTTGGTTCTTAACTAGTTGGGGTTGGTACTCCATGTGAAGTTGAAGATTCACTAAATTATGATATTTTGAATTATATGACTATAGTCCATTTTCATATATCAATGGTTTTTCTTCCCCTTAAGGGTTTCCCACATATATGGTCTGGTTATTTTGTGTCATTCTTTTATAGTTTATTGCTTATGCATTACTTAATCTATATGTTGATGTGATGGTTCATGTATGTAATGGAGAAATTGAAATAAAGTTTTAAAGATTATAATTAACCCCCATATTATTGATTATGATTCCAACATTTGGTATTATAATAGGTCCTTTGAAGAAGACTTAAAATCCTAAATAAGATCCTAGAAGCAAGGATGGTTAGTTACCAAGCTTAAGGTGGTTTCTCTACCAGTAAGGCACCATTATTTAATGAGACTAATTATGCCTTTTGGAGCATCAAAATGAGGACATATATAATTTCAATGTGCCATGATATATGGTAGTAAATTTTATATAGATAAACTACACCTTTTATAACACCAATTGATGTAACATGCAAGAAGGAAATTGACAGAAATTCCAAGACAATGAATGCCATTTTATGTGGCCTATCAGAGGTAGAGTTTGTGAAGGTGGTGAACTATATGTCATACAAATATATATGGGGAAAAATAATAATATATATGAAGGAGAAACCAAGGTGAAGATGGACAAGTTGCAGAACCACTAGAGATAGTTTTAAATTTTAAAGATGATTGAAGATGAAACCATTACATCCTACCTATTGAGGGTTGATGAAGTTGTCAATGTCCTTAGAGGGTTATGAGAAGAAGTGAAAGAGTATATAGTTTTTAAAAATGTATTAAGATTACTAACTCCTAATTTTTATTCAAAGTTATTTATAGTAGAAGAATTAAAAGATTTGGATAAGTTGGAAATGGATGGGCTTCATGGCATCTTGATTACCTATGATATGAGGGAAAATGAAAACCTCCCAAGAAGGAAAAAAAATTCAAATATTAGAAAACATAAATATCCAAGAAGGTAAAGGATGAGTTATGTTTATATATTGATGATGATGAACTAATATCCATGTTTACTAGGAAATTGATGGTTGGATATAGTAAGTACAATGGTAAGTTTCCTTTTAAATGATTCAACTATGGTAAGATTGGTGACTTTGTATCTATGTGTCATAAAAATGATAATTTTGAGCATGATGAAGAACATGATGAAAATCATGGATATGATAGGTATATCTATAAGCCTAACAAAACCAAGAAAGATTTTAGGAAGTATGAAGGTAGGAAAGGGTTATTTAAGAACAAAATAAGGTTTTATACCATAGAAGATAATAACTCATCTTATGTAAGTTACAAAAGCACATATGATAGTGATGATGATAATAATGAACATAAACATGAAAATAATGAAACCTTATTCATGGCTATAGAAATAGATAATAAGGGTTTGTCAAAAGGGAAAGTCCTTATGTATGGTAAATAAACAGATGAGGAAGATGTAGAAATGAACCTTGAGGAAGAATTGGTGAGTGATCTAGAGGAGTTGAAGTTACAAACAAGGAAGAATCATGAAACAAGATCATTAGTGAAGTAGTATGAAGATAAAATTGGTTTGTTTGAGGAGAGACTGAGTAACACATCCAAGGAGTATGATGAGATCATCAATCAAATTGAAACACAGATGCAAATATTCACTGCTAGCTTAAAATCTAAAGAGGAATAATACAACAAGTATAAAACTAAAATGGAATCCTTGAAAGCTGAGTTAGATCAAACATCTAACAATTTGAAGACCTTGGTGAAAGTTTGAAAAGAGTAATGATGCTCTAGATAACATATTGAGTAGTCAAAAGTCTACAAATGATAAGACATATCTTGGTTTCAAATAAGATGAAAAAGATGAAGCTCAAGTCAAAGAGAATTCTAATGAAGATAAAAAGGTCAACATGAAAATACCAATCATACAACTTATTGCTATGAGGTATGCTAATTCATTAAATGGTTACTCTTTTGCATACAATTAGTTTGGTCATAGAGTAAGAGAGTTTAAAAGACCCTCCAAAAATTAATATGCATGGGATTATGAAGGTAATCTTTAGTCAAAAAGTATGAATGAGGTTATCTTCTATAGTTGTCATAATGTGGGATACATTTCAAGATTATTTTCTAATAGAGTTAGAAGGCCATCAAGTCAAAACAAGAGGTTTGAAGCCCCTAGAGTGAAAAAGAGAAGATAAATGAATGTGTGGAAACCAAAGATAGTAAAGGTGAATCATGATTAGTTTACAAGCCCAAGTTTACAATTTTATATGGTAGAACATACTTCAGATGTGAAATCAAGTCAGGAATGTTCATTATCAACTTAGATTATTGACCACATGGATGATGAAGAAGTCAAGCCAAAGAGACTAATAAAAACTAAAAGGATATTGAAGGATATTAAACCTTATGAGATCATGTATATCTAGGAATATAATGATTTTTGATTTTTTAGTACCATATGGAAAAGGGTAACTCCATTAGGATTCATGGAGACACTCTTCAGTTAGTATAAGCATGATGGATGCTTGGTTTGAAGTGGAGTTATTCAAGTTTTTCATAAGCTCCTAATGTAGTTGTTGATAATAATAGAAGAGATGAATTTGTGAATTCAAAGGGGGAGCTTGGTAACTTTGAGTTATTTTATAGTTTTTTAGAGTAGTTGCCAAAAAGGGAGAATGAGTGGTTTTAAAAGTTGTAGTGTGTATGACCCTTTTTCATTAATGTCAAAATGGGAGAAATTTTGAGAAGGGAGAAATACCAAAAGTATAGATATGAGAGTGATTAAATTTAAGAATGTTTTTCCATCAATGACAAAGGGGGAGTTTGTTGAGAAGTATTGTCATTGATGTCAAGATGGATATCATTGATGTGATAAGGAACCATGTGACAAAAGAGAATTTGAAGGCAACATAATGATTGTTTTTTTGATTATAAATCTTGTTTTTAGTGGTTTCAGAGTGCTTTATTATTAGTGTTATTATTTTATAGCATTGAGGTAATCATGTTTGAGTACTAGTTCTTGAGTACAAGGTGTCTTGAGAAGCCTAGTCTAGACCCTATGAGAAAGTATGCATAGTAAAGTTTGGTGAATTAAGTAAGCACAATATTTATATAGTTTGTGCGTAATTTTGTGACCATTTAGGTGAAGAGTAGATACTTTCATAAGTGTTTCAAGGTTAGTTTTCATGTTTAAAGTACTTAAGAAACCTAGTCATGACACTAGTCATAACATGAAGAGACCTTGTGAGAAGATATGAGTATGAGGTCTTGGTGAGATGAGTGTAAAAAGGCATTAGTGTTTATAGGATGTTTCTTGAACATGTATGTGAAGAATTTGAATACTCATGATATTCTCAAGGTAAGCCTACAAGGGTAAGACCTACAAACCTAATCTGCATTTAGACCACTTCCAAACCCTACTTGGCCTAATGAGGTATCATGATCTATTGTTAATACATATGAAGGATGTATGATAGTTTTTAAACATTTAATATGTTATTTATTATGTGAGAGTGTCATATATAACATGGAAAGAGGCATGAAGGTCAGATTTAAGGCCTAATGTAGTTTGTAGGATAAGGTATAGATAATAAAGAGATAGGGAGTGTGGCCTAATGAGAGGTCATGATCAGTTTTAAAGACAAATTTTCATATGTAAGTATGGATATAGGTATGATATGTTGTTTAAATAATGTTCACAAAGTTTTAGGTTATGTTTTGTAATAAAAGGTATGAAAAGTGGTTTTGAGGTCTCTCGAGTACACAAAATGAAGGCATGCAAACCTGAGAAAGACTTTTAGGTATCCATTGGAATGTGTAACCTATATATGGTAAATTTATGTGTTAATAAAATATTTGGAATGGTATTATATAATAACTAAAAACATTGGTTTTGGATTTAAGAGGCAATACTTTATGAACAATCGTTAACACCAGAATCTATGTTAAACCTCTCTAAAACCATAAGAAGGATGTAATGAAAGATATTATTAAAAATAGAATATAATGGTCTGAAATGAATATAAAAACTATCGTATCATGTATCAAAAAAATTTAGATACCTCTAGGTGGTGTTGGTTAGTAAGACTAGAGATAAAATGCATAGATACAAGGTTGTTTATGAAGAATTTATTATGGTAGTCAAAAGTTACATTGATCAATAAATTAAAATGGATGAAAGAAAAATATTTACAATAATGTAAAATTTAAATCCATCAAGTGTGCTAAAATGATCATCCAATTTAGTTATTTGCTAATAGGCCTAATGGTGGAAATAATGAAAAACCTAAGCAGTAGTGAGTAGATGATCAAGGATGTGTTATCATGATAGAGTCATGAAAAAAAGTGCATGGATATGTTAATTTGGAATGGTATTTCCTAATAATGCTTGGTATAAATCTTTAAATTCAGGTACAATGGTGAAAATGATGAAGCCAAAATGACTTACCTGGCTTAGTGAGGTCTATGTACAGTGAGGTCATATGATTGGTCTACAAGACTAATATTTGTCATTTGAACATATTATATTTATATATTATAATGTTTTAATGATATAATATTATCATATAATTTCATAATAAGTATTTTAAATCAGTCATAAATTTATTGAAGGTTAATGTCACTATGACTATGCTTATAGGTAAAGTAGTAGTTCTCGGTAAGCAAGTTGCAGTGATGAGTTTGAGACTCTATGTCCTAAGTGGAACTATCCAATGCATATGATGTTTATTTTTTTGAATTTAAAGTCATGTTAATTTTTTTTTAAATCTTTTAAGTTAGTGAAAGTGGTTGAAATATTGAAGCCAAAATGACTTATGTAGGCTCTGGTTTGATTATGTGTAGTGAGGTCAAATGATTAGTTTGCAAGACCAATATTTAACAATAGACCTTATGATTTTTGTACTTTAAATTGGTATAGAGATGTCAAAGGATGTTTTTAAAGTATCAGTGGTTATGAGAAGTTATTTTTCAAGTGTTGAATATCAATTTGTTCATGATTGGATTTTGGAGTGTTCTAGGAGTTCTGAGTGAGTTATTTGCATAGAAGTGTTTGAGTCATTTTCCCCTATGTTGTGAAGTATAAAAAATATGGTGATTAAATTGAGGTCATGTAGATTTTTAATATTTCATTTACTTCCATGGTTTTTTAGGTAATTTGTGTTTAATCTTTAGTAGTTCAAGATAGACATTTTGTGTATGAGAAGGCCTAATTGTGAATAGTATAAATGGTGTGATTCAAGTGGTGGTTGGATATAAAAAGTATTATGGATCCTAGATGATCTTAACATATGTATATTTTATTATTATATGATATGTCCCACTATTTTTGGAGTTTTAATTTGTTTGAAGGAAGGCAAAGTACAATGGGTCCTAAAGTAGACCTAATGGAATTTGGTCTCCTTGAGACCTAAAAGTGAGATGAGGTCTAATATAGTTATGAAAGACCAAAAGGGACTCAATATTAATTTTAATAATGTTTATAATATATAATAAGACCTATTTCATTTCCTAGCTAAGAGGTTAAGGTTGAATATCTAACCAAGTGGTATTTGAACAAGGAATTGTATATATAAAGGGCAGTTTTAGGCCTATCAATGTATGTATGAGATAATGTGAATAAGTTAGAATATTGTGTGAATAAAGAGGTTTTTGAGACAAATAGAGGAGTGTATAGGATTTTTAATGAATATCTGAAAGTGTTTATACATATGAATATCAAGGTCATATTACCTAATAAATCTTAAAGAGACCCAATTGAGTGAAGAGGCCTAGAAGGTAGTTTGAGAGGTAGAATACAAAGAATATATGAATAAGGTGATCATCATATATTATATAATAAACATGGTGGTCTAAATGTGATCAAAGGTTTCAGGTGGTAATTTTACTTTTGAGTCATCTAGGGGGTTGGTGCCTCCTTGTAAGTTGGTGTTTGTTAAAACCTAGCTGGGTTGGTGCTTAGCTAGTTAGGGTTGGTGCTTCACTAAATTGTGATATTTTTAATTATAGGACTATATTCAATTTTTAGGGATCAGTGTATTTTCTTCCCCTTGAGTATTTCCCACATATATGATGTGATTGTCTTGTGTCATGCTTTTATAGTTGTTTTTATATGCATTACTTGAACTATATGTTGATCTGATGGTTCATATATACTAAGAAGGAATTGAAATAAAGTTTTTAAGACACTGATTCACCCCATTTCATTTAATTTGATTCCAAAACTTTATATGTCAATAATGATAACTTTGTTTATAATAAAATAAGCAAGAAAATTACCATTTGTAATTATAAAATTTCTTGTGTTTGGATTTATTGATATACCATACCTTTTGCATCTATCAATTTTTATTTAGAATGGTGAAAACACTAAGACCAATTATTAGAAACCATAATTATATCATTCATATATATTATGATAATCTCAAAAATCAAACCTTTAAAATTACATTCTCAGAAGTAAAATGTATGGCATGGTATAAGGTTGCCCCCACATTTATCAAACCAAAAGTCATTCTTTTATAACAATTTCTCCGCTACTTGGTGGTAGTTATTATTTTAATTTTCTCTTCTTTGTCAATTAGAAATTTATTGTATTCTATAAATTGATCTATAAAATACATCACCTTAGAACCACTATTAATATGAATTACCTCATCCAAGAATAACAATACATAATTTTCCATATCTAATTTTTGTTAATATTTAGATTCAAAGTATAATATCTCCATTATTATTACATAAATGTACTAATTTTACAAGCCATGTAAATTTTATGATTGTAAAAATGATTTGGGATTTGAGAATTTTTTGTACCTCTTATGTACGAGGGACTCTAACAATATACTCAATGGTCTTTCTCTTTGTCTAAAATGATTTTTTATTACCTTAAGAAAAATGGTGTGAGTGAAGACCCTTGGGTCATAGATGTTATAGTCATCATCAGACCATGTAATCATGTATTTTTAATATTAAATAAGATATTTTAATTCCTTTTTAGTATTTTCAGAGGAGTTTGGGACAATGTTAACAAATTAGGGTGTTCTATTGTTCTGAGGTTAATAAGGGAAAATTAATTTTCACTACACCTTGAATTTTTAATTATTTAAGCATGTATGTCTAAGTCAAACATCCTTTCCATTGAAACCATTCCTTTATAAATTTTATTTTCCTTCAACTACATATTCTCATTATCAATTTAACTCATTTTTATAAAGTATTTTTAAAAAAATCTTTTTATCTATTACTAGGGATTTGAAAACACCTGAATTATAAGTAAACTTGATTTGTTTCTCATTATGAAACACAAAGAATATGTAAATTTTATCCCTAATATAAGGTTAGGGATCCTACTAAATCAAAAACTTATGTAAATAGATTCCTTCAAAGGAAGAAAAAATTATATCCAAGGCTACTAGACATTCAAGAATCTGGTTTTGATCTCTAGGAATGGATACACTTTTAAAAGAATCAAATGACTCAATATGGTCCTAGGATCTATGTTTACATTTATCTAGGTATGAAATATTTCACTAAAACTTAATTTTTACCTATTTAATAACTAATTCTTAATCTCTAGACATTTAAAATTATTACACACCATGGTTCAAATAAGAACCCAAACCAAGGATTAAAGCTTCACATTTAGAAATATTATTATTGCATGGAAAGTGTAAGTGATATTAATTGAGGTAATATTTTCATTAAGGGTAAAATAAATAGATCCATACACTATCCCCTTTGCTTAGAATGAGATTCATCAAAGTAAAGGTTCCATTGTACTAGTGAATTAATGTTTATGTCTTTTCCAACAATAAACTCAATAATAACAATATAAAACCCAATATTTGATGAAACAATTTGACTTTTACATTTATTAGGATTATATTCATTAATCTTATGTTTCATTTTGTGTTCCATTTATACCTTTGTATGTTTTTCCACATGACTCTAAATAAACCACATATGTGGGAAATTAGTAACCATATATCCATTAAGTATGTTAGACTATTTGCACCTCGGTAACATCCCATACATTTTAGGGATATTTCATACCTATATGTCAATAAATTTGTGTATCTTAGGATTAGATGTCATCTACATGTAAACGTTCAATAGCTTCCAAACCACATTTACTTAAGATTTATCTAATTATACCACAATTTAATTACATTTTTTTTGGATATAGGCTTAATTTATCTAATTATAAATATCAAATAGAGATATATTTGATGAGTACCCCTAATAAACAAAATTATGAAGGTTCTCCCAAATAAAATTTATAGTGAATAGGAATAGAGGAACCTTATTTTTGGTACTATGAATTAAAACATTTGCATGTGATGTCTTTTGCTTGTTTGAAATAGGCTTCTCAATTAGTGAATTTAATAATTAATATTATTGATTTGCATTGTAATCGGGTTCAGTTATCATGATATTTTACTTAATGTTATTTATGTCATTTACTATATTGTAAAAACAATAATTGAATGTAGTTTGTATGTTAGTAACACTTTGTTGATTTATACCTTTTAGAGGTGGGGGATCATTCTTCACTTTATGATTAGGAGGAAGGACATTTTTTGGGTGTATAAGTCAGTTAGGGTGGTTGTATTTTTATTCTCAACACATATTTGTTTCATTGGCATTGGTGAAAATCATTTACCTAAGTTATGTTTTGATCAGGATCATTGCCATCTTGATTATGTAAACAAAAAGTCTCCAACATCATGTTTTTACTATGTGTGGTGTATGTATTGGAAAAATTAAAGGTAATAGATTTATTGGAACAATTCAGAATCAACTCATAGCCATCCATCTTATTTAAATGATCACAAAATTTGACATAACCAAGTTTAACATACTAAGATGTTTTGTGTAGTATATACCAATTAGGCAAAACTACCTTGAAAATTTTAATCTCGGGGAGTCTATTTGGTGACTTCTTAGGACTTTTAGATTAACTACTTGGGATATTAAATCTATGATAGGTATTATTCCAAGCATTATTTTACATATTTATGTTACTTACATGTCTTTATAGATTCATAAAATCATTATTGGTCTTTTCAACTACTATTTGTATTGCATCTAATTTTCCTTTCATTAAATATTGAGAGACATTTAGTGATTTTTAATATAAATAATCAAGCCTTGGTTATGATTTGAGGTTGAAGTTTGATCATTCAAAAAACCAAGTTCTTGATTTTTGGAAACTCAACTTTATGGAAACCTATTGCTAAATGGGGGGAAATTTATCAAATAATATTATGATTAACATTTGGAATTTTATTGAGAATTAGAATATTAGTATTAATATTTAGAAGAATCAATCCTTATGGTTTAAATTGTTTATTAATATTTATAGATTTATAATAGGACTATGCTAAATCATTTACATGTGAAACTAATATAAGGAACACAAAATTCATGAGGTTCAATTAATTTTTATACATTTTAAGAGACAATTGACCATTAGGTTTGTACGGATCAAAAAATTATGTGTAAATCTTATATAAAATTGCATTGAATGATTTGATGGACTCATGGGGTTATCTTCTTATGCTAGAATTTTTTTGGTATAGGAAACTACAATCTATCACTTTTCCAAATTATGCTAGGAAAGTGAATTAAAATTCATTCCAATTATCAATGTAATTTTATGATAGATTAAGAACCAATCATAGGCGACATATTCTAATTAAAAAGGAAAACATTGACTAACTAGATCTTTGTATTCTACATTATAAATTTTGAGACATTATTTCAAATAATTTTTATTATGTTTTGTTATTTTCAATGTAGTAGGAGTGAATAGAGATATGTATCTATTATGATTTATTGGGATTTCATAAAATTAGTTTTTTGAAATGAATTTTTGTTCTATCCAACCATGCCACCATTAGTGCAAAAGGTATGAAATTAGGATTAATCAGTGAACTTGGTTGAGTATGTGGAAGTATAGGTCTTCCTTTATTAGATCCACTATCCCTATATACTTATAATGGTTGAATTATTAATAAGATAGATTTAGAGTTTGATATAGTTAATCTTGCAAGTATCTTAAAAAATAATTTAACTCAACCTAATAAAGAACTTACAAATAGTTAAGAATTATGTCCCTCCTTATAGTGCAACCTAACCTATTGATCCAAGTTATTTACCCATCCATCATGTAGATGGGAAAACTCCCTATAGTATTAGGATTATAAGGTGTAACCTATGGAATGAGTTGCAGGTATTCAATTTTATAAGTAACTACATGGTGTAGTAGTGGTTGAGTGAAATGGTTGTCACCTATGAAGATCCCTCTCGATCATAAGTAAACTCCGTAAAAATATTTTAAAAATTATCCTAAAATGGATACTAACAATGATTCAATTGTAAAAATTATTTTTTGATTAAAATAAATAAAAAAAGGCAAGTTAGAAAATAAATTATCTGAGATAATGAAGATATATTATTAAATAAATTAACCTATGAAATACACTATGTTATTTAAATTAATGTTCATTAACTCTAGTTTATACTATTATTTGAGAAAAACATGGAGTCTACGGGATTTTTTTTTAAAAAAAATCTTGTGACATTTACTTGATAGATTTCGATTTATGGTAAATTGTGAAACTTGAAATTCATTCACAAACTACAGTTATATAAAAACTATTAATCACAATATAGTCACACTAATTATTAGTCAATTAAATTGATCTAAAACTCACATAAACAAATCTCATATACTAATCAATATATTTAAACATCTTAGGCATTAATTTTTTTTTATAAAAATCACAAGATAACTCAATAAACATTTTCAAATAATTTATAGATTCTATTGGAAAATATTACTCAATTTGAGAGATAAATATAAAATGTATTTAAAAGTTTAGATGGGCACTTCAATATCTGAAAATAAATCTTACATTCATAACTAAAACATATTTTCTCAAATAAAACAAAGGATACAACATGAATTTTTATTAAAATGCATTCTAAAAGAAATATAAAGCCAAATATAACTTCAACTTCTTATATAAATTTGAATTATCTAGAGCTTTAAAAGATCTAGCCTATTGTTTTTGAAATCCTAATAGTCTTAATTTATCTGTGTCATGTTTATTATTGGTGATCTATGTATACATAATATTTTAAACTTTTATCAAATACTGACACTTTACAACTTGCAGGAACTCATCGAGACTCAATCTCTCTAAGTGAATGCCCTAAGGGGTGCATCGAGAAAGGGGTGGGAAGACCATTGGTGATTTAAAATATTGTTGTCAATTTTTTTCACATTATTACCAATCTAACCAATCCATAAAATCATTCTCTAAACTATTACTCCTCTTTTTCACACTCTTACAATATTTTTTCACTTTCTATCCTTCTTTTGCTCACCTAACTCCATTTTGTCAGTTGTTTATAATGGGTTGACTGGGTCGACCCTATATAGTTTTAAGGTATTTTTAACTTAAGAGATAGTTGATATTTGGTTGATATAGCTCATGACCTAGTGAATTATTATCTAGAATTATACTAGGACGATTGGGTCGATCTTGTCGATTGACATATTTAGAAGGGTTTACGAAAAGATTTTCCTATATATATAATATCTTCTTATCATTATTTTAATATGCAATCAAGATTTATTATTTTCTCATGTTTCTTAATAATCTACTCTTCCACCATTCTACTTGAGGAGTCTAAGCATGGGGTTTTTACATGGAGAATCTAGTCTTGTGGATAAGTCTTGGATGCTTTGAACTTTATCAATGATCCTTACAAATTGAAACAACCTCTTATTAATCCCCATTGACCAAGGTATATATTGAGTCTCGATGGTTTCACATTCATGTAGGTATTCTCTAACTTTGATCCTCTCTTTAGTAGAAAGAAGTAGCATAGGTATTGGATTCAAATAATATTACTCTTTATATTCCATGTATTAGGGTCTTACTCATACTTGGTTTAATTGAGATTATCTGATACATGTTTTGATTGTTTACTAACCCCTCGTGTTGTTCCATAAACTTTGGTGATAATTATATTATATTTACTTTTCTTATTATTAGAAGAGGTGAAATATCAAAACCTAAAACCCCCTTAGGTTATTTCATGATTGTGTTAGACTAGAGGATTTTAAACCCTTCATAGTATGGTGTATTGTGATAAATGATCCCCTAATAAGGTCTAGTGGATCCCCATATTTGTCATGCTCCTCCTTAACAAATGTATTCCCAATCAAAAGTGCAGGTATGCTCTATCTTCTTTGAGTTAGGATTGATTTATAGACATGATGCATTTTTTATTACATACATTCTAGTGAACCTAATGTGAACTAACCCTTGCAAGATTTTTTCACTTATTTTATCATTAATTTTATCATACATTTTCCATACTAGGTCGACTGCATTGAGATAGTTCTAACTTATGTGTGTAAGTTTAACACAATCACATCTAAATGACTCTATTCTTTCTATGCAGGTTCATTTTCAGGTACAAGCTATTGGATTGACCTAGTCAACCCAATATAGTATTTCAAACTTTTAGACATATAGTCTAGAATACTAGGTGACCTAGTTGACCTTGTACATTTTAGGCACTCAGTAGTAGGTTTTTACAAAGCTAGATCAACCCAATCGACCCTGTTAGCAGGATTCATAGGCATTTATGAAGGTTCTTTGACAACAATCTAATTTCTCTACATCTTCAAACTCACTAAGGTTTCTTTCTATACTTTATCTCTTTCCTTATAGTATTTCTTTTAATAGTTTGTAGTTTTAAAATTTCCCCTATACAGTCAACTAGATCGACTCTATCGACCTAGTTCTATATTCTGTATGCTATCTAGATAACTAGGTCAACTATATCGACCCTATTAATTTTTAGACCTTTTATTTCTATAGTATAGAGGTAACATTGTTAACTATATTCTGTATTATATGCATACATTATCAATTGAATCGAAACTATATTGTGTTTTAAAGTTGAAATTAACCTTTATATGCTAGTAATTAGCTCACACTTTCATTTCTTATTGCTTACATGTTAGAATAGATCACATAGTATAATTAAGTTGTTTTTAATATACTATTGAGTTTCATTATTTTATATTATATGCACGCATGACCAAATCAGAATATATTAAATAAACACTTTAACAATTATCTACCCAAGACCAACTTACTTGGATTTCTTCACCAAGGGGGAAGCTAACCTATTTTTTTGGCCAAGTATAAACACATGGTTAATGGTATATTATGTCTAAGAACCCAACACCTTTATCATTGTGATGTGTGAAGGAGGGGGTAGAACCTAATACCAAGATTTTATTATTACCAATATAGATCCCTTTCAGTCGAAATGTCTTAAAACCATCCTTAGATTGATTTTTAGTTCCTTGCTTGCATCCAACTTCCTATCACATTGAAAATTATACTCTAATAGTCTAAAAAAAATTAAGTCGACCACTTAGTTATCTTTTACTTTATGATTTAATTGCTTTCTCTTTACTTTATTATATTTTGTATTGTAAAAACTTATATTAGCTTGTGTTGGTGTAAGGTTTTATGTTGGGTGCCTCAATTGGATCATCCTCATTGATCTAATTAATTGTCTATTTCACTTCAATTCTTGATTTTCTATATAATTGAAAAATTATGCTTGTCTCAATACATGATCAATTCACTTGACATAGTCTACTATAGGCTATCTAATTTTCCTTGTCTACTATACTTGGTTGAGCTAGCTAACCCTTTATACTTTCTAATTCTTTGTTTCTATGCTAGGTCAACCTAGTCAACCTTGTACTATAAATAGGCCCTATTTTCTATACTAATTCAATCCAATCAACCATGTACTATATTCTACCTTCCCTATTTATTGATCTAATTCACTATCTTTCTTTGTTAGTATTATGTTCATTTCCTTCTGGTCATAATGAATGCTCTTATCATAATCTTCTTGGATAGCTTGAATCCATTCATATAATATATGCAATGTTCATTTCTCCCTCTCTTTTCTTCCCAAGATCACCATCACTCTTGGGGCACCTCTTCCCCTTCTTCATTTATGACCTATAACATGGTGTAAATCACACCTCTAGATGAAGTTTATGAGTTTGATCCTTTTTATACTTACCAAGATACTTCTCATCTTCAAACCTTTCAAACTAAGGTGGGAGCAATTGACATAAGTTTAATCAATAATCCCACTAATAATTAATATTCTAGTAATCTTCCCCCTAATACCAATTTAGGGAGTGCTCCTACCAACACCAACTGACCTCCTGATATAACTCAACCTCTTGCTCAAGTTATTCAAAAAAAAACATAATGCAAAACTCTAACACCAATAAATTGATGCAGCTTCAATAACATTTGATTAATTTGGGTAATCAAACCCCAAATATCCATCCTCAATCTAACCCAAATAAAATTCCTCCACCTTTATATATGCGTTAGACAATATTATTCCTCAACCCATAATGAATAACAAGATGATTAAAAATATTCAAAATGAGCCTTTATCCCTTTTTATTATATCTATTGATATTGGTAACATATATCCAACTATCAAGTATGATGGGACTAAAAACACTACCTCATTTATTAAATCTTTTGGCATTATTTAAAAAGAGTGGATCCAAACTAATACTTCTACCATAATGAAAAACTTAGTTAAAACCTTTAATTGTGATGTATTAGAATGGTATAACTAATTAGCCCAACATTTTATTTAGAAACTTGAATATTTGGTCAATCCCTTATTTAAAGAATTTCAACACAATGATCTTCCCAAAAATTTTCTTAACCACTTTATCACTGATAAATAATCTCCCATTGAATCAACTCATGACTTTATCAAATAATGGAAATCATTAGCCCATAAAGCTGACCATAACATGACTAATGATAACTTGTTCAAACTCTTTATCACTGCTTTGAATCCTTCTCTTCAATACAAGTTTTGAACCTTTCCCCCCTAAACACTTAATGAAGGTCTTTACCTAGATAAACGTTAAGACTTTATCATGAAGAAATTCAATCCTAATCCTAAACTTTTAAAAGGATGTTTTCAAACATCTAACAATGTTATTACTAGTAATACTTTGTAAACCAAACCTTAAGTTACCAAAACCAATATTCCTTCATCTTCTCACACACCTCTCTCAGTGTAGTAAATGAAACACTTTTTACCACCCTCTAAGCCTTTTAATTATCCTAATAATCCTCCCAAGTGGTATGACACTAATCAATTTTGCTGGTTCCATGCCGACATTGGTCATTCCTATGAATTTTGTAATGGGATCACCAAATTTTATGTCTCCTATATGATTGGTGATTCATTTAATAATGAATCCATGATCAAACTTCATCATCAAGAGTACAATGCTACTTCTCAAAATGATAGGCTTTGAAATCTTCTACCTCAAATAACCAAAAATCATTTTCTACAACCAATAATCAACCCAATACTAAGGATGTTTATGTCATTGATGTTGACTATGATCAATATATTAAAAATTATCAATTTGTTAACACTTATAAGGTCAACTATCATCACAAACCATCTCACAAAGATCCTATTACCAAGCCTAAGAAACCATTTTTAGAAGAATAACTTCTCAAGGATACTACCACCACTAATCTAGCTTTAGAAGCACATGAGGAACCACTTCCTCCTTTTAAACCTCCAACCACATATATTCCTTAAAAATATAATTTACTCCTATACCTCATGTTATTTCTTCTTCTAAATCTCATTGTAACTATTTTGAAGAACTTCACTCTATACCTTGTAATATTCCACTTCTAGATTTAGTTTCTACTTTACCCTATCATCATAAGTTCCTTATGGGAAAAATCCAAGAAATTGAATATCCATCCTCTATAGATGAAGAACCACCTTATATTGAATCTTAACCTACCAACATCAATACCATTAAAACTATGTGTCCTTATTCTAAGCCTTCTATTTAATTTCTTGAAGAGGACATGATCAATGATGAAATTATTTTTCATGCTGATGATCTGCCACTCTTTATTAAAATATCAACTAGTACTATCCTCATTCATAAATTTATAGTTGATGAAGGCTCTAGTATTAATGTGACATATTTATGGCTTATCCAACAACTTAATTATAAAAAGGATGGTCTCAAGAAAACCCATCTTACTTTTCATGGTTTTGATAAAATAAATAAAAAACCACTCGGTTGTATTTGGCTTCCATTAACCATTAGACCTAATACCATTCAAACTAACCTTATGGTCCTCAATTTACCTTTATCTTATAATATACTTCTTGGTCACCCTTGGACTCATAGAACGAGGGACACTATTTATTCTAGTAGCTAATACATTAAATTCTTACATAATGGGAAACAATATAAGCATGAAGATGATCCCAACCCATAGAGTATTCATCTTCCTAATCCTAAATCTCAGTATCATATTCCCATAATTACTAAAATCAATAGTGTTCTTTTACCTGAGTTCATCAACATGAATCCTAATTTACATGTTACTCTTGTAGATTTTGATGATTATAAACCCAATTATTTATAACATACTTGTAATACTACCAAGCTACCTCCATAAATTTTGTAGTGGCTTCCTCCTTTTCTACCTTGAGACCGTATTATTATTCTTATTGATGAGATAACTAACTTTTCACCTATATGCAATTCTTAGGAGCCTTATCTACCTGAAAATGCCTTCACTTATAATGACTTTGGAGTAGCCAAACTATTTCAATATCTTGTCATCATGCCTCATCGTACATTTAGTAATATCATAATTTCACCTTATGAAACCCCACAACTCTAAAGTTGTATTATTTCTCCAACATATGATGACAATTACATAATGGCCCAAGCTCAATCTCAAGACTTGGATGTCTAGCATTATGAGAAAACCTTAGCTTAAATTCATGCTTTTAATTAGGATGTGCATACCATTTCTATGGATCATAAATTAGATCCTTAGCATCATGTGCCTCCTGCCAATTATCCAGTTCTTGATAACCTTGGGTGGTAGAGCAAATTATTCCTTCTAAACCTCCATACTTGCCTACATATTTCTTACCACCTATAGATCCAATCATTACATCTGATCCTTCTTTTGTCTTTGAAACCATCAACACTCCAATTCCTTCTAGTCTATCTACTTCCCCTACTCCTGAGATTACACTAGATGCAAAGGCAACCAATGTCTGTCGGATCTATTCTGAATACAATCACCATGGTAATCAAATTCTAGATCTCAAAGTAGATGTTTAATATCATGGTCCTCTTCCTACTTTCCCTGGTGATGAAGATATTATTGAAATATATCATTCCCACGAACCTCACCTTCCTTGATAACATCATAAAATTGGGAATTTTAAAATTAAAACCCCTTATTTCAACAACTTCATTGCTAGAATTGATCCCAAAGCTAATCCAATCTCTTCTTTACCTAATGCACCATATCACTTTTAAGATGTAAATTCCATACTTATCAAAGAAACCACTCACATCGAATATGGTACTCCATCTTGTCCTTGACCAATTACAGTTTCCTATGAACTCTCACCTACTGAATATGATAATTTTAGCTTCTTATTTAATAAGTATAGTGAAAGTTTTACTTGGTATTATGAATACATGCCTAGTGTTGACCATAGTATTGTGGTGCATAACATCATTACTTATCATGTTGCTAAACCTTTGCATAAAAAGCAAAGGAAATTTCCACCTGAGGTTTCTACATCATGTCAGAAGGAAATATAAAATTACATGATTCTAAATTTATCAAACCAATGGACTATTTTTAATGGGTTTCTAACATTATTCCCATTTGGAAAAAATTTCACTATGGTTATTCACATTTTTATTGATTTCCATAATCTTTATCTCACTTATCCTAAGGATAATTTACCTTTACCCTTGATAGATACCATTATTGATTCCATGGTTAGTTAAAAAATGTTATCTCTTATGGATGGATTCTTGGGATATAATTAAATTCACATTTCCCTTGAGGACCAACATAAGACCACTTTCACCATAGAATGGGGTACCTATTGCTATGTCAAAATTCCCTTTGAACTCAAAAATGTTGGAGCCACATACCAATGAGAAATGAATCACATTTTCATGATCTTGTCCAAAAAATTATTGAAACCTATGTGGATGATGTCATTAATAAATCCAAAATTCATAAGAATCATCTATCTGATATTGCTATCATCTATTATCATATTTTTAAATATTGAGTTATACTTAATTCTTGTAAATGTGTCTTTGGCATCACATCTGGAAAATTGATAAGATTCCTAGTCTCTCTCTACAACATCAATGTTGATTCATCTAAGATAAGTGTTATTGTTAGCATGCCCATTCCTTGTTCTATTCCTAAAATTTGTACTTAGGCAAATGTGGGGAAATTAGATGATTAATCCCTAAAGTGGCTTATCACATTCACTCTATCAATTATCTTCTCAAGAAAGGTACTACTCTAGAATGGATGGATCCTTGTCAAAAATCCTTTGATAACATGAAAGAGTCATTGCTTCATCCACCTATACTTTGTCCTCCTTATATTTATTAACCCTTGATCTTTTATACTTCTTCCACACCATTATCAGTTGGGGTAATGTTTTTCCAATGTGATGATACCAGAAGAGAGTATGTTATCTACTACATTATCCTAAGTCTCATCAATTATGAAACTCATTATACCAAAATTGAACTTGATTGCCTTGCAATCTATTTCATTGCTAAATTTTTTTCCCATTACATGCTTTATCAAACTAATTATGTCATCATTCATTTTGCCCCCCTTCATCACATTTTATCCAAATCCTTTTTCCCTGGAGATAAAATTAGAAAATGGATGGTCCTCCTTATGGAATTTGATCTTTGCATCATCACTCAAAAAGATATTAAAGGGAAAATGATAGATAATAAACTTGTCATAGCTCCCATTCCATCTACTTCTCCCCTCCAAAATAGTCTTCCCAATGAAAACATTCTCTCTATTGAAGGTCTTAATCAAGCTATTTCTCTCAAAGATTATTTTCATAAATTTAGCATTGATCTCAAAGAAAATAATATTGATGAATCCTCTATTCCAAATACTAATAAACCTAAAATATTTATTTAATATCTTGAACTTAATATAGACTTACATGAGGGTACTTGGACCCTTCACTTTGATGGTGATAAATGCCTTCATGGAGTTGGGGTAGGTTGTATCCTCACAAGTCCTCTTGGAAAAATCATACCCTTAGATTTTAGTGTCACCTTTGATGTCACCAATAATATGGCCAAATACAAATTTATAATCTTAGGCATGTGAGTTTCTCTTGACTTAGACATTTAATACTTACATGTCTTAGGTGATTATAAACTTATTTATTGCTAAGTCAATGGTGATTACCAATGAAAAGCGAAAACCTCATTTCCTATCATCAAATTATAAAAAATATTGCTAAGGATTTCATCTCTTTAAATATTTAGCCTATCCCTAGAGATAAAAATTTCATTTTTGATCCTTGGATTTTTTATCTTCTCTCTTTCATCCCTGCCAAGTTCTTTGCAATCCTACTTTTCTTATACAAAGAAGAAAATCTATGTCTTCAAATCAACCATTAGATTTTCTTATCTACCACATTGAGGATATCACCATATAATAAATCCCATTGTATAAATACATCCTTCAATTCTTGGAACATCAAAGTTATCCTCCTAACTTAGATTCTCATGAAAAGACATGCATTTGTAAACAAGCTTTGAAGTATGTATTTTAACATAATGTCCTTTATTATTTCAATACAGAAGGTACCTTGATCTATTATGTTATGCAAGACAAGGTCCCTCCTGTTATTGAACAAACACATGGGGGCATTTATGGTGGTCACTAGAGCAGGCATGCTACATCCTACATATGCCTATGTATGGGTTACTTTTAGCTTACTCTTGAAAAGGATGCAATCAAACTCATTAGAAAGTGTACTCCTTTCCAATTTCATGATGATCTAGTTCATTCATGTCTAGCCAAAATTCAAAATATTTAATCTCCTTTGCCATTTTCCACA
Source organism: Torreya grandis (assembly GCA_037957365.1). Taxonomy (NCBI): domain Eukaryota; kingdom Viridiplantae; phylum Streptophyta; class Pinopsida; order Cupressales; family Taxaceae; genus Torreya; species Torreya grandis. Next base: position 231,289 of record JARHVA010006523.1, on the reverse strand, counting down.
TGGGGATTTGATGTCATTGGAAAATTACCTTACTCCCAAGATGGGCATGTTTTTATCATCACTACTACTGAATATTTTACCAAATGGGTTGAATCTATACTTGTTATTAATGTCATCAGTCCCACCATTTCCAAATTTATTTTTAATAAAATCATTTTCCACTTTGGTTTTCCCCATATCATCATTTTAGATAATGTTGGTAATTTGAAAAATAAACATGTTAAATAACTTTGTGCTAAATTCAAGATTAATCACAAATTTTCCATGCCTTATCATCCACAATACAATGGTCAAGATGAGGCAAATAATAAAATTATCAAAAAAAATTTTCAAAAGATAATTAATGAAACCTGCATGGATTGACATCTTCATCTTGAAGCTACTCTTTGGGCGTATTAGACTGGCATATGCATTTCCACTATGGCAATGCCATTTTCTCTAGTTTATGGTTCTAAGTCAATTCTTCCTTGGGAAGTTGAGCTTACTTCTCTCTATATATATCTTCATGGTATTATTCTTGATGAATAATCATGTGAAGCTCTCATTCATTCCCTTGATCTCCTTAATGATCATCATCTTTCTACCTTACAACATAACCACCAATACAAGGCCTGTATTGCCAAACAAGATAGAAAAAATGTCAAAATTTGCACATTTAATGTTGGTGATCTTCTCTTTAAATTAGAATACACCCATGATAAAAAATTTAAATATGCCCAAAATTGGTGGGGTCTTTATTTATTCAAATATATTCTTGGTCTAAGTACATATCACCTTCAAACTAATGAAGGCCTTATTTTTAAAGAGCCCACCAATGCATAGTTCCTCAAAAAGTACTTTACCTAAGCATTTACTTTTTTACGTGATTTATATTTACATATATCTAACACTTTTTGTAGGTTACTTATACAATTATCTCCCTCTATAGTTGTTCTCTCTTATTACAAACCTTTAGTCCTTCCTCTTTGGTCTTTTGGTTTCCCTCTTTGTCTCATGAATTATATTGTAAGACCATGGATAGGACTTGGTCTTCGTCATGATGTACCATAGTCTTAGTTATTTTCATATTATTTTTACAAACTTTTTTGGCACCCCTTACATTTATATTTTATGTTTTTAGTGTAAAACAATGGATAGGACCTGGACTTCCTCATAAAATTACCATCTTATCATTCCTTTTATAATAAAATATGTTATTGATATTTGTACTCAGCTTTAGCTTTTGCTTCTTCTGATAGATGTGAATTGCACAACAATATATGCTAGCAGGTTTTCCTCTATTTCCCTTATTCTTATGATAACGAATCACATTTTACTATCATTGTATCCCCTTTTTTTTCTTTTTCCCTTGGTCATAATTTTTTGTGATTTGAAGTAATTCAAATTATTCCATGTGTCATTCCTCTTGATTTCCTTTCCTTTCACTCCATATTGGATAAAAAAAGGTTGAAGTCAAGATAACACTTTTATTTTACCTAGTTTTTTGAGACTCTTAGACCCCATGCTCTTTGAAGATCTCTTTCTTTGTAACCAAGTCCCAAGTATTCAAGTTAAAGTCATCTTTAGCACCCATGTTTGGTTTTCCAAATCTGTATGGAGGAGGAATAGAAAAACACTTCAATAAATTTAAAATCCAAATCATTTGAAATAAAATGCAATGATATACAAGAGGAAACATACAAATCTCAAAATTTCAAATCAGACCAAAAACATGATTCCAAGCACATTTATTATTTCTAATCGAAGATCAAACTCCATAGTTGGCCTCACAATAGAGTCAAGGTCCATTGGGGTGTGGTAGGATAGTCTATTGGAATAGGAGAATTCAATAAAATCTATGGTGTTTCCTACTTTTTCACTCATTTACCTAATCTTCGTAGTAGACTGAAAACTCTATAAGGGGTCCTAAGGAAATGGGAACACATTGTGAGAAGGTAGGCCCATTTTAATTTTCATGCATATAGACTTCATGGGATGATCTATATACTTAATTTGTTGACCTATGACTTGTATGGATAATATAAATTCTTTAGAGTTCTTAAGTTTGAAATTCCTCTTGTTTTGAGAAACATAATTTGAGTGTCTTGACTTTGATAAAGAGTTATTCTACCTTGGTTTTTCCTTCATTCTCCCCTCCAACCATTTCATTTCCCCCCTTTATAGGCAAATTATGATTCCAAAATTTGTTCCCCTCTTCTATATTCTCTTCTTATTCACCTTTGAAAAATATGCTAGCACTAGTTTGTTTCATTTTTATTTATCCTTAGAAGCAAAACAACATGTTTGAGAAACTATGGGTTACCTTTATTTACACCATAGATTTACATTCCTAGACTTGTTTTGCTCTCTTGTTATCATTTGTATTACTATCTTGATGTTATGGACACTAAAGTTTGTATCCTTTTTCTATTGTTGAGTGAGATAAGGATTGTTACTGCTCACCCATCAATGTTGTTTTTCCATTTTGTTTCTACTTTTACATTTGATCTTTGATTACCTTTATTTTTGACATGTATCCTTGGTTTGAATTGGTGAGTTTGCCTTTATTACTTAATGTTTACTTGTTTGAGTCTTTTGATCTTTAGTAGCCTTGGATTTTTGGTTACCTAATTCACTCTTGTTTTTTACTTGGTCATTTGGTCTAACATAGCACCTGTCACCCTAGCTTGCCAAATTCCCAAGTACATCCCATCCTTATAGCACCAATTATCTTATCTTTCTTGAGTTTGTGTGTTTTTTCTCTTTAATTTTGTATTCTTGGGTTTATCAAAAGTAGTCTCTTCATTCTAAACAATCAAAACTAATAACATTGTAGATAACCATCCAATAATAAAGGTAAGTCCAAGTACACATCACATTTAATTTTTAGTAATTTACTTTTTAGTCATTTCATTTTTAGTAATTTAATTTTTAGTTATTTCTCTTTCAATCATTTACTTTTAGTTATTTTATGCTTTAAAATACTACAATTTTTTAACATCAACATTATGTGTTCTTATGTTCTTTCTCGAAGCACCATCCCCTGTTGCACCTTAGTGACATGTGATGAGATTCTTGTGGGGCATATGTATACACATAATATTTTAAACTTTTATCAAATATAGACACTTTACATCCTACAGGAACCTGTTCAGACTCAATCTCTCTAAGTGCATGCCCTAAGGGGTGCACCAAGAAAGGGGTGGGTAGACTATTTTTTCTTCATAGGATTATTGTCCCTTTTTGTCACATTATTACATGTCTAACCAATCCCTAAAATCATTCCTTAATATATTACTCCTCTTTTGCACACTCATATAGTCTTTTTCCTCTTTACATCCTTCTTTTCCTTACCTAAATCCCTTTTTGTCAATAAGCTATATTGGGTCTACTGGGTCAAACCTATATAGTTTCAGTGTATTTTTCACTTAGGAGCTAGTTGATCTTTGGCTGACCTGGCTCATAACCTAGTGAATTACTATTCAAAATTGTAGTGGGTCAACCCTGTTAGCCGACATATACAAAAGGGTTTAAAGAAATATCTACCTATAAATTTAAGATCATTTAGTCATTATTTCAATATGCAATCAAGATTTATTATTTTTTCATGCTTCTTTATAATATGTTCTTCCATCATTCTATTTGAGGAGTATTAACTTAGGGTTTCTGCTTGGATAATATAGTCTTGTGGATAAGTATTAGATGTTTTGGCCTTTCTTAGTTATCATTACAAATTGAAGAAACCTCTTGTCAAGCCCTATTGGCTAAGGGAGAGATTGAGTCTCGATAGGTTCACATTCATGTAAGTATTTTCTAACTTTTATCCTCTCTTTTGTAGATATAAGTATCATAAGTATTATCTTTGAATAATATTAATCTTCATATTCCATGTATTAGAGTCTTACTCATACTTATCTTAATTGATATTCTCCTATACATATTTTTATTGTTTACTAACCCCTCATGTCATGCCACAATCTTTGGTGAGCACTATATTAGATTTAATTTTATTGTTATTAGAATAGGTGAAATATCAAAACCTAGGACCCCCTTATGGTTATTGTGTGATTGTGTTAGATTGGAGACTTTGGAACCCTCCTTATCATGGTGTATTGTGATAAATGATCCCCTAATCAGGGCTAGCAAATCCCCATATTGGTCATGTTCCCACTTATTTTTTTTTCAATTGAAAGTGTAGGTATTCTCTATCTTCATCAAGTTAAGATTGATTTATAGACATGATGTATTTATAATTACATAAAATCTAAACATGGAATTTAATTTTCCCATGAGCATTTAATGGTTATACAATGAGTTGTGGAGAGTTTAATTCATTTTATTATCCCATTCAATTTTTTCTTTGGCATAGGTGATTAGGTAATTAGCCTCAATGATTCCCCAATTTTTTTGCCTCCAAAACATTCCCTTTAAATTCTATCATATACTTGGCCAGCTTGGAGGTAAATTATGTTAGGGATACTAACTTATAATATAGATAAATTAATAAAAATATACCAAATTTTTAAAATAAATCCAAAATTATATCGTTTACATTATTAATAAAATTAATGAATATGCTCATGTTATCTTACAATACCTATTGGTAAGTCCACACATGCACAAAAAATACCTATAATAAACCAATTACAAATAGTATCACCAAATTTAAATGAGTAAACAATTTTTTATTTACACTTTATAAGTTACCAATATTTACTTCCATTAAACAAATATACTCTTGATACAATTGTAATTTCTGTTCTTATGGGGAACATTTATTATTTGCTTGGCGATTTTGAATTAATACCTCATACAATTATTTCAAGTCCTTTTCTACTTAATTAAATTAGTATTCTAAGGGATTGAAAAATATTTTGAATTTTATATCCTTTTCATATTTTGTTTCATTCCTTGTAAAATAATTTTTTATAATACTCATGTGGTTTCCATTATAGACTCAAGGTCTTCTTAAAATTCATCTCACCCACCTACACTATCTTTCCTATTCCTTGTCCAAAGTAAACAATTATTATTTTGTCTCATAATGTAGGAGTTTCATTTTTGATTATTTTTACTTTGGTATCTCATTTGAATTCTCCTATGTCTTTATCAAAGTCAAGTTTAACCTCATATTCCTTGACTATTATGATTTACTTCCCCATGACTTTGTCAAGATGGACGATCTCAATCAAATTATCATATTCTTGTGAGATGGAAAATTTAAAGGCTAATGGTGGCTTGGACAATGTGGGTGATGATGAGTGAAGTAAATTAGGCATTAGTGTAGTGATATTATAGTTAAAAATAATTATGGTTGTACATGTGTTAGATGAAGGGGTCTAAATAGTAGTTTTAGGAATATTATGTGGATATGAAGGATAAGTGTTAGTTTTATAGGAATGGGTAGTTTATTTATAAGAGATGAAAAGTGGGAATTTTTCAACACAATTATAGGAATTTTCAATTTTTTGTTTGGATACTTGGGTTTAGATGTATAATGATTAATAATACTAGTTAACCTAGACATGAAAATGATATTTGATGTGGTAAATATACTCAATAGATCCATTGTTATTGGTGGGTCCCTTATAATAAATGGTGTATGGTTAATATGGAGTTTCCCACAAATTTTAAACATAGTGACAACTAGAGAAGGGAAGGTTTCCACACTAATATAGAGAGGGTAAACAGTTTCATGTGTAATGGATTTCCCCTGAGTGGAGATATAAAAAATAGACACTTGGAGGATCATTGTGGGAGTGCATGGAGAAAACTACCATGTATAAACTTTAATTATTTTAATGATGCTTATTATATAATCATGGGTTGAGTTTTCCACTTATGGGAAGAGTAGAATGTCAAGTAGAACATCCTAAAGTTGAGGTATTGACCAATTTCAACCCCTAAGGTCAAAATGTCAACCCCTATAGGTGAATTTTTTTTTTATCATGTCTTTTTATCCCTATTCATAGAATTATCATGCTTTAGGATGTCTTAAAATAGCCTTCATAAAACCTTATTAGCATTGTTTAAGGTTTATTTGGAGAAATTAAGGTGATGTCTTGTTTTGGTGTTATAGTAGTCTAACCATGTCATGGAATAATGAAACTTTGTCAAGTTGTGACATAGGTCCTTAGGTTTCCTTCAAAGTAATTTCATGCCTTAATCAACTTATACAAGCATTTCGTGATGTTTTGGATAAGTTGAGGTTCTTTTGTGGACTTTAAGGTATGAGAAAATGAGGAAAACAATGATTTTTGCTAAATTTCATGTATTACAAAGGCAACCCAAGTGAATAATATTTAAAATACACTTTAAAATGACCTTAGAGTAATTTTATAACTTCCCTTTATGCCAATATGTCATAAAATGGTCAGAATCTTGAAATTCAACACTTAGAAGGGAGTTTGATGCACTTGTATGAATTTCAAGAACCCACTTTCAAGTGGAAATAGATCAGGAGTGTCCTTTAATATTATACAGGTCATACTCATGTATGAAATGAATTTTTAGGTTTAGAAATTGTAGAATACTCTTTTTCTCTCCCATCACTCACTTCATAAGCTTATGAAGGAAATTTTCAATTAAATAGTACAAGTTGTACATGTAGAGTTGGGGACTAAGAATTTGAATAAAGTTTGGAACCCATTTATTAAATAAAATAGTATAATTGGTAATTTAATTGAGATAGTATCTTTATAAACAATTGCTAAGGAGCTAAGGTGCTTTTTTAAGACTCAAAACCCCACTATCTCATTATTGGGTAGCATAGTTGCAGGTGTGAATTTATGGAAGCAAGGATAAACTTTTAGAGGATTTTAATAGGTCTATAAAACCATCCTAAAACATTATTCATCACCATATATCCAATATATACACTAGTCAAGAAAGAAGTTACTCTTATGCATTGTTGGTATGGGTTTTATGCACACTACAGTTGTAACGAGGTAGCCTCTTAACATTTTAGAATCTCAATGGAGATAAAATCCACTATAAGACATGAGTGTCAGGTATGTGGTTTATTTTAACCTATTGATGGAATAGTGGGTAGTGCACTCAGGTTGTTGACAAGGATCTAGATGGAGGTGTGGTTCTAATAGGGGTAGTGAATCTCTACATGAGTTAGTTGGTTGTTAAACTAGAGTGGGAAGGTCTTTAAAATAAAGTAAAAAAAAGAGGGTAGGGTAAGGTAGAAAATAAGACTCTATGGTTCTCAAAAATAACTTCACTGGTTAGTTTCTGAACAGATCTATGATTTCAAAAGCTATGTTTATTTCTAGTAGCAATTGCACACATAAAATCAAACATGGCAAAGAAGTCTAGGAAAATAAAGATGTAGAAATTTCATAAGCCTCAGATAAAGGTTGCTTCTTTTAGGGAAGAAATTTCAAAATCATAGGATTTTATGGCTTAGGCTAATGAATTATCTAAAGCAATTATTGCACACACACATAAAGCTACACCAAAGAAAGCACTAGTACATATTCATAAATATGATTAAATTTGAACTTAACTATTATAATGAATATATTCACTAATCCTTCAATAGTTGTTGCACATCTACATATCAATACATCAATCAAAATAATCAAGAATATATTCATAGGTATTTCACACTAAAGATTATCAAAACATATAACCATGGAAATAGAAACTAATTGCACATAATTTCGAAATAAAATAATCAGACACTTTAATGATGATCAAAATTGTTTTGCTACTTTGTATTCAAAATTCTTTGAAAAAAATAAAGTTGGGTTGGGTTACAACTATATATATATATATATATATATATATATATATGTATGTATGTATGTATGTATGTATGTATGTATGTATGTATGTATGTATGTATGTATGTATGTATGTACACTTGGGGAAGGTGTCACCTCATCCTCCAAGTCCATGTAAGTTCGTTAATGTGGTAGTTAAAACACGTGTTTTAACTATAGTCTAAAATCGTATAAGAGAAAACTTATAGTTATTAATAAAATAAGTTGGCCTTTTCAAAACTATGCAACGTGTGCATGTGTACAAAATATAGAGTCAATTTTTACAATGAAAGGCTCAAACTAGATGAAAATTAAAAATACATCTGCTTTTATAAAATTGTACATGCCTAAAATCTTAACCTATCAAGGCTTAGTTGTATGAAGCACTAAATTCATATTAATTAACATGGTCATTGAGGTGGTAGTTGTAGATGTTGATGCACCACCAAAAGCCTACTTTTTATTCACTTCATAAACTTTATACACTATATCATGTTGATGCCATATAATATTCAAATTTAGCATTGATGGTTGATGAATTATTTTAACCTTCCCAAGGATCTTTGCATGCTCATCCTTGGTTATCTAAAATTTACTCTTTAAAATTTTGAGCTCAGTTACTTTCTTTTAGGCCTTACTTAATTCTGATTCTATCTCTTCAAGTGTTAGGCCTTGTAAACTTTAATTGAAGTCATTCACCACTTCTTGAATAAGTTTATCAAAATTGATCCTATTGATCAATTTACTGGTGGTGTCCTTCACTTTAGATAATTTCAACTCATGCAAAATTAGGAGGAGTTAGGCCTCATGCACTTGATACTTGGGGTTTAAATCTCCAAATGATTGTAGTCATTTTTTACTTCTTTTTGGCTGATGATAACTAAAGTTAAGGTATTAGATGCCTCTAATGTTTTCATGAGGTCAAGATGACTATATAGGGAGTTGCCCATGTATATAACTAGAATATATAATTTATCACTATCATCTCTCAAGGAATTGAACAATTGGTTGGAATTGATATCATGAGGGGCCATCTCAGCGTTCATGAACTCCATTGCCTCCAAAGAGTTATAACATCTGGAAGTGGCTTCTTATACCTCACCTTCTATACTTGAAGGAATGTGTACTATCTTTGCCTAATTCTTTAGCTACTCTACTGCAGCCTCTAGTTCCTACACTTCAGTCTCAAGCTCATGTCAATCCAATTATATGCTTTCATGGATATTAACTATTACATCCTTGTGTGCCTGTATCAAGTCTAGACACCTAAATTGTGTCGACCCCCCCTTGGTCCTAACCCACATCTTATTATATTATATTAAATTAAACAACTTATTTTAAATTATGACCTCACAATGACACATCACCTAGGACACCTCACCTAGGACACCTCGCCTTGGACCATTTCCCACCCTATGACTCATCTGGAGACTAAGTCATCTCCCTAAGACCTATTCTCACTCCTTTCCAACTGCCTAACTAACCCTCATGCTTAATAACCCTGCCATTTGACCGTTCCCCAACCAACAATTGCACTTGGCGGATGGAGAATGGGCTTCGTAGCCCTCTTACTCATTCTGCACCTACTAACATTGGTCAACTATCGACCGATGCCAGTGAAACTACCTACGTTAGTTACATAAACTAAATTCAAATGATGAGTTACAGGCTCTTGGACTCTTAGATGCACTCTTAGATAGACTCAGACTCTCTCTCTCTCTCTCTCTCTCTCTCTCTCTCTCTCTCTCTCTCTCTCTCTCAGCTCCAAATTGGACATCACTAGGTATCAGACTTCAAATAATGCTCCCTTGGACACAAAGACTCTACAAAAATCACTCCAGGTTGAATTAGAACATTGCAAGAGGTCTTCAGTATCAAGTCACAATAGGTACAAGCATTCAACACCTTGGTTCTTCATCTTGCGAGAGCTAAGTATTTCTTCTACCTTTTCATTTCAGTAATTTAGAATGTATTAGTGATTAGTTTTTAGTTACTACTTCTAAATCCCATCAACCAGACTAGACCCGACCCAACCTTCAACTATACCAGACTCGAATTCTTTCTAGAGAGGCTGAAAAGCCTTCCTCTCACCCTTACCCTATTTAATAACCTAGCCTCTACATTTGTCCTTATACAGACCTTATTCATCTCCCTTCAACCCTGTATAGACCCTTTAAACCCACAGAGTCCCTCTGCTGACTACAGACATTCTCAGAGACCCATCTAAGGACCATTGCCCCTACCGACGTCGGCTATATTGACAAAATGATGCCGACAGACTAACTGACATTGGTGACTGTGGAAGACTGACAATAGAATACAGGTACACATTATCTCCATTTTTTTATTTAAGTCTTTCACTATTTCTTTAATCGACACTCTTTTATCAAAATGTGGACTGTCATCCCTCCAGAAAGTCTTTGCACTTCTGGGACCGAGCATGTGCTTGGCAGTCCACTTTATCTTATCTAACATTTTTCTGTTCAAAGTCTTCTTATCTATAGGTGTCTTCCTCCATAGCCAAAGAGGAGTCCCTTCAATGTCTGGATACAGTGCGCAGCTTCATTCGGGTATCATCTAACCCCTAACCATAATCCTTAGTTTCTTATTTCTTCTGAATGTAGAAAAGCAAAAATATTTAGAAACATTCTGGCACACTCAGTGGGACCCCTAGAATTTCCTTGGGTTCATCATTCTTTTTTTCTTCTAAAGGCAATATTTCATATAGCTGCATTAGGAAAATATTTCTTCTTGCATCCTTCTTCCATCTCTTTATCTTGGAAAGACATCATAAGCACAAGTTAAAAAGAATCTTTCTTTTTCTTGTCATTTCTTTCCGCATCTTAGAGTAGTAACATTCATGCTCTTAAACCCTTTCTCCACTTGTCTACATCTCAACATAACATTTCAATTTGGGTTAAAAGTTAAATGCATTTCACACCTGCTTGAATGCATATTTAGCTCATCTAGTAATTAACCACATTATGAATAAATCGTAGTGCACTTATGTTACACGACCAGACCACATTCACAAAATCAAAAATATAACATAACTAAGACAAGGCCTGACTAGGATTTCACCACCTAGCATATACCTTACCCTTCCTAGCGATCCTACTTGGACTTCACAACCAAGAGGAGGACCCACTATGTTCTCTAGCAGAGTATAAACTCTAGGGGAAGTATATATTGGCTAAGCGACCCAGCTTGGCTCTGGGCTCGTGAAGTGAGGGGAGCAAGCTCCTAGCACCAGGCCATGTACAAAACCTAATACAGACTTTTGAGCACCAAAACTAACCCAAAACCAGCTTTAAACTGCTTCTTTAGGACCCTTTCTAAAGGCCCATCCCCAAACATATTCTTCTAAGGCATAAGCCACCATGACTCAAAAAATTAATTCTTAGCAATTAAACGTTTAGAGGTTGCTTGCCTTCATCTTTTTTGCTATTTTTATCTAGTTTTTTGAGCTGGTGAGGACGCATTACTTTGAATTCTGAAACAACTCAGAATTTCTCCTTTTCTTCCAAAAACTTTTAGTTTTTTGAGTTTCTGGAAACACACAGACACCGATATCAGTTTTTCCACCTACGTTGGCAAATTTTACTCACTAGCATTGGTTTTTAAACCAAATTTGGCAACTTATATTCACTAACATCAGTTTATCAACCGATGTCGATCACTATCAACAATTTTTTTTCAAAATAGCAAGCTAAAAATAGACTTTCTTACTATAAAACACCCCCTCTAGTTTTCTGAAATTGAAATATATAGTTTCTAGAACCTAGACACCTTTCACCTTGGATGGATTTGACACGCAGTCAAACTGAATCCCTTATTGACCACGTGAGGCAACAACCACTTCCACCTTTGCCTTTCATATCAAGTCCCCAAATGGAGCATACTTCAAATATTGAACATAATTCTATCTAGCCTACCCTCGACCAACATCCAATTGTTCCTGAAGGGGATCAAAACTTTGAGAGACTCCTTGACCACAATGTCAAGGCTCTCCGACACTATCTTTTGATAATCCAAATGCGAGACCCTTCAGGTAATCCTATTTTTGGGATGACAACTTCTCTTGCTGAAGCGGCAATTGCATCAACACCATCCACTATTCAGGCCACTACCTCAACTATTTACCCGACCATGGTCAATCATCAAGGTTTGGCCTCTCCTTCCTTTTTTAGACCCACCTCCATCAGAGTTTACGTACCCCCTCAACCACAAACAATTCAACTAAGTTCTACACCATATCAGAACTTGATTGTCTCGACTCCACACACTCTTGCACCTATAAACATGGGAGTGACTACCTATCCTTTTACCAATGCTGCCATTCAACCACCTTCGGTGGTATTTAGTCAATTTGTGCCCTCCAACTTCATGGCATGTGCCCCCTTAACCTCAACATCAATCCCTATGACGAACTACCAATACGTTGCACCTATACAAACACAATCAAGTACATCATACGCCCCTCCTAACACCTTCCAAGTACCTTACAACCTAGGGGGTGCTCCACCTGCCAATCTATCAGCCAACCTAATCAAGATGCTGATGGATAAGATGTCTAGCCTTGAGACATCCATTTCTAGTTCAAGCAATGTTCTGTCATATGAACAAGTCTGCAACGAACCCATTCACCCTTCGGTGCCTATTAGACCATATTCTAACCAGTGGTAACTCCCTAAATTTACTCGCTTTCAGAGTAAAGAGGACCCATAACAACATTTATGAGTGTTTAGACACGCTTGTTACCTTATAGCCCACGATGATGCATTATTACTATGCACATTTCCCATGTCACTTTCTGACGCCGCCCTTGACTGGTATAGCTCCATTACCAGTCATTCACTCTTTTCCTTTACGCAACTCGCCCAATTATTCCTAGACCACTTTTAAATCAACATCACCATGAAGGTCTCCATTACAGACCTCTATTCTATTAAACAATTTGATGCTAAATCAATAGCTGACTTCGTCGCCTATTAGAGAGGTTTGATTAACCAAGTTTCCTTTTCTCTACCTCAAACTGAGCTCATTGAGCTCTTTTCACGAGCATGTGTCAAGCACATCTCATCTACTTTGTGGGTTTAGACATTCTGCACATTTGACGAAGCTTTCACCATGGCTAGAAAGCTTGAACTCCGCACGGTCGAAGAAGACAAGGTCACATTACGTAGTAAAAATACCAATGCAAAATCCAATGACCCTTCTTCATCCAAAACTTCTTTTTCCCACTCCAAGTCTAAAGGAGCAGCAAATGATGTGGTCGTTAGACCATCATCTTCAACCACAACTAACTAGTCTCAACCTTCAACATCATAATACATCAATAATCAATTCCAACAACGATACCTACATCGTCAATACACTCCAATAGGAGAGTCATATGCTTTCATGTTGGATAAACTAGTCAAGAAGGGGGTCCTCAATATCCCTCAAATTCGACCACCTCAATTCAACCCCTCGAAAGCCATCCCTACATGGCATAGGGAAAATGAATTTTGCAACTATCATCATGTCAATGGACATGACATCAAAAACTGCAAAACTTTCAAGAACATCACTCAAGACATGTTAGACAAAGGGGATCTTGTTTTGGATAACCCATATGCACCAGCTAACCAAAACATGGATGTCTTTAGACAACCATTCCCTAACCATCCCCCTAGTCAGCATAACATTTAGACCATAGTCAATGACCTTCAAGAGCATAATATACGCACGGTCAACATGGTTTCTAACCAACCTCTCCCACAGGTAGAAGAGCCTTCTTCTCCTATTTGTCTACCACAGGTAGAAGAACTCTCTTCTCCTATTTGTCCACCACAGGAAGAAAACCCTTCTTTTCATATTTGTCCTCTATCCAACCCCCTTTCACACGTGGAAGAGTCTCCTTTGACTTCTCCCATATTGGAGGATGATTTGATGGCACCAATGTTGGCTGCCTTGCCCTCATCCTTCTTATCATCATTAGGGGATCATACTTTCCCTGCTATTCGACCACACATAGAAGCCATAACCATCCCATGCCTCTCAAAATTCACTCACCCACAAGTGAAGGTAGACTTGAACCTCGCCTCGCCTAATAGTAGTCCTTGCAATAAACCAAAGAAGGATGCTAAACTACATCGGAGAACTTCTCCCCCACCATCACCATTGCCCTCTATTTTGGGCCCACACCCATCCACCTTAATAGGAGTGCTTCCTACTCCAACACCTCACAGAGGCAAATTTCCTCCATTACTTTCTCAACCTAACACAAACACACTTCCTCTAAGACATCCAACACCTCCCATTAAGCAAGTGTCATCTACACGTGTGGCCATGCCACAACCCATGAAAAAGATGGTATGACAAAATCCTCAAACAAATTCTAAAAAGAAGTTGTCCACCTCTACTACAACAAAAAGCACAAAGCCATTAAGGGGATCCTATGCTTTGATGTTATGCCAATTGTTGCAGTCATCTAGCATCACTCTTCCGCCTACAAAACCATATCAACCTCTCAGATCAAAATCATCTCGGTTCAATGACACTAAAATCTGCTGGTATCATCGCACACCTGGACATGATACTGAGCATTGTTGTGCCCTTAAGGCTGTCATTCATCAACACTTGAAAAAGGACACCCCTCACATTGAGGCTTCTTCTGACCACTCTTTTGACAAAAATTTGACACCATCCCATGCCTCCCAAACCTCTTCACCTAAATCAAGATCCCCACACAAGACTATGGTCCCTTTACCACCATCCAATCCTTTATTCAAAATCAACACAATTGATGTGGCCATTAGGCCCCAAGCTATGAGGAGTAAAGGAAAAGACCAGACTTCTACACCTTTGACATATCCATTATTCATCAAGACCTCTCAACCAACACAACCCAATATTTCTATCTTGGACATGTCTCGACCAACATCACTGGGGGAAATTCTTCCTAACCTCTCTAGTCCACATGACATCTGGTATAAGCGACTTGTGGACTACTTGACATATTTTATCATACCTCCCAATCTATGTAGCAATGGACAGCGGGATTTTATCAAAAGCACTGCTCGCTACACCATGTTGTGGGGACATCTCTACAAACGAGGTCAAGATGGCCTCTTTATCCAATGCCTAACAACCACTGAGACTTTCCATGTCATCAAACATGTCCATGATAGGACTTATGGGGAACACTTCAATGATAACTCTATTGCCAAGCACATCCTTTGCCTGGGCTATTATTGGCCCACCCTTAACTAAGACTATAACAACTATGTTCAGTGTTGTACCAAATGCCAACATCATACTAACCGACTTCACAACCAACATCGATCACAACCTACCTACAACAACGACCAACATGTGACCAATTTAGAACAAAGCGAATGGAGCAAATTTGATCCTAATTGATTCGGACCTTACATCAACACACAAGCATGGATTAGGCACTTATCCTTTGTCTTCTTTTGAAGGCCAGTCAAAATCTGAGCCTCTTAATGCCTTAGTTCTATGACTATTTTACTATTAGTCAAGTAATCATTCACTTGACATTTAACTTGAGCTCATTCCTTGAGCAATCCCCGTCATCATCATTCTTATTCCTTTCAACCCCTTTTTCTTTACACACATTATTCAACCCTTTTGTCAAGCATGAATGCTTTGTCCTAATAAAAGGGAAACCCTTAAACCTCTATAGTCTAGTCCATGACTAAAACTTCAGTCTAGTCAAATATACACAAAAATAAAATAGGGACACCTATTCAAAGGTCATAAGCTATAAATGTAGACTAATCCCTCGAAGGACAGCTGCATCATTGCTATGATAAATAGATTGTTCCCTTGAAGGATAGCTATTCACATATATCCAAACATATAAAGGAAACCATAGACCACTCCCTCAAAGGATGGATATGACCAAATTTTGATATATACATAGCACAACATGACCATAAAACACAAACACATCCCTACGCGGACTTCCCTCATTGATTAGTCTACCAAAAAAAAAATGATGGCTGACAAACTACTAAGTCATGGAAATTTACGTATTTTTAGCATTGTATATGCATATATGACATTCACCAAAAATTAGATACTATGTTTATAGATTTAATTTTTTGTATGCCTATGATGACAATCTATGTATTAATGACATTTCACACATGTGGCTATATTATATGCCTATCATGAAAATCTATCTAATTTATATTCAATTTTTATCTCATTATGTGTTATTGTATAGTGTTGTTTTGATATTCCTAACTATTATCTACTAGATCTTGTATTTAATGTTGTACTCAAATGAGGATTAAAAAATTATTCTTTTCAATGCTATTAATCTTGGATCTCCCTTTTTATTAAATTAAAATTTTTATTTCATTATGTGTAGTGGAAATGACTAATGATAGTCTTGTCATTAAGGATTAATCACCTTATTATATTTTTTCCTACTTCTTGTATAATTTAGATACACTTATTAGTGTCATTATAAATCTTAAAAACCTCTCACATTCATTATTTAACTCATTTCATTCATTCCATTCACAAACATCCTCTCACGCTTTCACTATCTTCTCACTACGCAATCCTCTTAGGTTTCAAGTACCAAATATTGATATAGAATCCGTGAGTACAATATATTATCATATATAATATTTTATGATCATATAATACTTTCTTTAACCTCATTAAAAACTTTAATCACACTTAAATACTCATTTTCACATACAAATCTACTAATGACCCCATTCGGCTTGTAGCTATTTATTGACCTTTTCACTTTGTTTGAAAAATATATAAACTCCCCAAAAGATCCAAAAGAATTTTATACAACCTTATATCTTGATATAACTCTCCCTAAATTTCTATTCTTCAATTCTCTCTATAAGTTACCTTTTCCTTTATAAGCCCTTGTCTAATTAGGCCTTTCTAACCCTCTATTCATGACACAATCATCAAAACCATTCAAATATATAATATATGGAGTAAAAACAACTTTAATCCTTCTTGGGTCACCAAAATATGTTATAATACCAAATTTCAATAATTTTACATGATTGGAATGTGATTTATAGGGTTTTTACGATTAAAACCCTAGCTACCTGCATACAAAGGCTGAGAGGGTTCATAATTCAATTTATTTAGTTTTAAGTCCTTACAAAGGAACATAAAACCTTCCTCAATTATATGTTACTATTATCCACATTACCCAATAGGTAAGAGCCTTTGATCAACCTTCAATCACTTTAACCAACTCAAAACATAGAAATCTGTCACTCTTTAGTGGATTGTCTGCACTTTAAAGGTTACTAAACCCCTAATCAAATATTGTCACAATGAAATTTACTATTACATGTGCTAAAAAATTTATCAATTTCATAACTATATATTTTATCAACCATACACATCATTTCATTGGTACACTAACCAAATAGACATAGGGTAATTGAGCAAAATAGGGGTTTGTTGTGTTAGGTCTATTTGTGTTCAACAGTTCCAAAATCCCAAAAGATATTTATAGTGATTTTTACTCTCCTATATTACACAAATTTATACCAACTCCATGGACATTTACCTTATTTAGGCATAAATCAAACTTTCATGGCATTTGATTGCATAAGAAGGCATTGATTGTGTACCAAATAGAGTGCTAACTATGTAAACATGGTAACCTTTCAAATAACAGGGCAATGAAAATTTGTTAATTATTTTCAATCCAACCTAGAAATCCAAATACTCACTTATAGTCTCTTGTTTAAACATAGCAATACACATAAAAATGACTTGATCATGGCCTCTAGGGCCTTTAAAAGAAGATAGAAAAATTGATGACAGTACAATACTATTCCATGAAATATAAATACACAATATCATTCCATAGTTATTCAATTTTATAAATATTGATTACAAAACACAACTAATGAAAAGGACTATATCATCATCTTTTGAAAGGTATGTTATCTTATCCTCATTTCCCCCTTTTTCTGTGGTCATAGAGATCTCTCTCACCTCTCTCTCTTCTCTCTATCCATTCTATGCCACACAACACCCACAACTTCCAATCTATCCCAATTCAATGTTAGTTTAGGCACTTAAATAAATTATTATCTTACATCCAATGTGATGATAATGTTAACATGAATAAACATGATTCTTAATGGTTATCACCTTTATAAATTTGACATGACATGTCTTGAACCCCCTTTTACATGACTTAGGAGACCTTTTAATACAACTTATCTCACCTAACCATTTCAAAATACGTTAATACATCACAAAATATCATTCCATTATGCCACCTAATATGTCAATATTCCAATTAATCATTAAGTTTTTAGGTCTCTAGTTTAAGTTGTCAAAGTTGTCAAAGTTTATGTTGTGGTTGCATAAATCTAGTTTCAATGCTTCCTGAATAAAACCTGAAACTACCAACATGTATGGGGGGGAGGAATATAAAATATAATACCATGTCCTTGGATTACTATTAGGGCTAATTGACAAACCCACCACCCATTCTAGGATCAAGAATAACCTTCCCAATACAAGAAAAATGCAATTATTTTAGCCTGAGTTCAAACTTGCATAAAAAAAAATTGCAAGTCATTTTTTTGAACCATCAGATCCATACCATGACTATTTAATCCCTATAATTTCATTATATATCACTCATGTGGAATATTTTAGATAAATTCATTGGACAAGTTGTAGTGAGGTGTCCAAAAATGCAACTTTTTTGGTAGTGAACAAGCAACTTCTTGAGCTCCAATTGGCATTTATACCTCTGGGACCTACACCTATGAATTTATCACTTTTATCACATATAGATAGAAAAATTACATGTTATCACACTACCATAATTTTCAAATCCACTTATAAGTGAATTTTCACTACCATTTTGGAGCATGGAAACACTGACAATAAATGTTGTCAATGTTTAACTTATGGTTGAAAAACTCTAGTTTTGATGCTTCTTGACTAAAAATAACATTAAAAACCCATTTAGAGGTACACATAACATTTGGTAATAGGTTATTTCCCTCCCATTAGGTTTGATTGATAAATACACCATCTATTTTGGACTCATGAACCCCCTTCCCAATGTAAGAAAAATGCATTTTTTAATCTTAAGTTCAAACACACGTAAAAAAACTATAAGTAATTTATGTAAACCATAAAATAATTACCATAAATATTTAATCCCTATAATAACACCCTAGATCACTTAGGTGGAATCTTAGAGAACATTCTATTGGACAAGTTATAGTTACGGGTCAAAAATGCAACTTTTTGGTAGTGAACAAGAAACCTCTTGAGATCCAACTAACATTTATACCTTCAAGAACTTCATCTATTAATATATCACTTTGATCACATATATATAGGTAAATTACATGTTATCACACTTACACGATGTTCAAATCCACCTAGAAGTGCATTTTCACTACCATTCTAGAGTGCGGAAACACTGACAATAAATATTATGAATGTTTAAATTATGGTTGAAGAACTCTATTTTTGATGATTCTTAATTGAAAATTGACACTAAAAACACATCCAATGGGGTGGAAAACATTTATGATGATGTTTTAGGCCTCCTATCAGGCCTAATTGATAAACGCACCACCCACTCCGGACTCAAGAACACCCTTCCCAATACAAGAAAAATGCAAATTTTTAGCCTAAATTCAAAATTACATAAAATGAAAACTATAATACATTTACACAAACCATCAAATCCATAACCTACCTATTTAATCCCTATAGTTTCACTTTAGATCACTTAGGTGGAATATTTTATATTAATTTGTCAGACAAGTTGCAGTTAGGGGTCTAAAAATATAACTTTTTAGTATTAAACAAGCAACTTCTTGAGCTCCAACTGGCATTTATGCCTTTAGGACCTCCATATAAAAATATATAAATAAAATAAAATACATATAGGTAAATTAAATGTTTTTCACACCACCATGACATTCAAATCCACCTAGAATTTCATTTTCACTACAATTCCATAACACAGAAACACTAGTAACAAATGTTGTCAAAGATTAAGTTATGGTTACAAAAATCTAGTTTCAATGCTTCTTGACTAAAAAATGTATAATGTGGTGGATAATGTATATTAATAGGTTATTGGACTCCCATTATTCCTAATCTATAAAGCCACCACCCATTCCAACCTCAAGAACAACCTTCCCAATACAAGAAAAATGCAACTATTTAGCCTAAGTTCAAACACACGTAAAACAAAAATTGTAAGTCATTTACATAAACCATAAAATATATCCCATAACTATTTAAGACCTATATTTTCACCCCAGTTCAATAAGGTGGAAGATTTGAGATAAATTTGTTGGACAAGTTGTAATGAGGGGTCAAAAAATGCAACTTTTTGGTATTGAACAAGCAACTTCTTGAGCTTCAACTAGAATTTATGCCTCTGAGACCTTCACCTCAAAATATATAACTAAAATGATGTCCAGATAGGAAAATTAAATATTATAAAACTTATACAATGTTTAAATCCACCCAAAAATGCATTTTCACTACCGTTCCAGAGCGTGGAAACACTGACAACAAATGTTGACAAAGTTGAAGTTGTGATTACAAAGATCTAGTTCCGATGATTGTTGACTTAAAAATGATGATACCAACCTATATAGGGGGTGGATAAAATATATAACCTGGTTTTGGGCCTCCCATTATCCTTTACTGACAAACCCACCACCCATTTTGGCCTCAAGAATACCCTTCTCATTACAAGAAAAATGCATTTTTCTACTGTAAGTTCAAATACCCATAAAATGAAAAATGTAAATCATTTCTTGACATTCAATCACATCTAACCTAAGATTCAATCATGTCCAGCCTAAGATTATCTTAGCTTTAAGAATAAATAATTATTTATTTATAGTGCCAACCATGTGAAGGTGGAATCTTATCTGTCACCACTAACCTACAAAAATTTATTAGTAAGCAATTAAAAAAGAAATTTATATGTACTACCTAAAAAATAAAAAATATTGGTAAAATTTATTACATATACATTTGAAAAATCAACATACCTATACATTTAAATATAATTAACCACTAGGATATACTCTAACCTTGATAGTATCAAAAATAGCTTCATGGTCTGACTCCCAAACTTTCCATGGTTTCCTATTTAATGGCCTCCCATGATAATTTTACAATTGAATAGTCATGAAAAGAATCAAATTTGAACAGTACATTATCTTCCTATGCATTTCAAACTCTTTAAATAACAATTGATGTAAATATTTTATATGATATATTTGAAACCAAGTTGCAATGACTACCACTGACCCAATGGGATAGTCAATGTTTTCTCTATCTATAACTAAGGAAGTACATTTTTTATCTCTCTCTACACATAGACACAAGTAGTAATTAGTGTCCTCTTCATTATCCTCATTTGAAATAAATGCAAAAACATGCCCTATATCACAAAAAATAATTTTTAGTGACAATATGAAGATATATAATGAATTTTTTTTTATCTAGCTGCACTAGATCAGATATATAGTCAAAACCATCTGATGATGTCATATTTTTAAGTTACAATACTTTTAGAACTTGATATGTGTTGATTGGAATTATAGGTTTGGAACTCCAACCATCCACCCACTCTTGTGATTCACACTCATTCCAAATAAAGTCTATGCATGCAGAATAGAAACATACTAAGTATCTCATATGAATATTACAAGAACTTGTATTTTAGGTACAAAATGAGTGGAGGTCATTTGAACCTGTTAGAGTCATACAATCCTCATACTTTACCAAGTGTTCTTCTTCCATTAACTAGAAATGTCTATGAATAGTAAAATTTAGTTGATCACCATGACACATGTTCTCATTACACCATTCAACCATACATTTTACATTTGTCAAATGGAAACCCTCTTTAAATTTAAACTTTTCCCTTGCAATAGATCTTTTCACACATGCTTCAGCATCATCATGCTCCCCTTTTCCATGGCTAGCCTTGGTGAAACTGCAAATGTGCTCTACACCAGTGGTAATGTGCATCTTGCTCAACCAATAAAACATCCATGCATTTTTGAATTGTAATGTGCAATTGTTTGACCAAATTTAATGTTTATTGAAAGTAATGTTCCTCTAACACAACTATTCATATAACTTTTAAAAACAACCTTACACATACTCTAACCAATGTGATCTAATCACTAATATGATAATGGTACTCCTTTAATATTTTTTGTTGTTGCTCTATAATATTAGGTACATGCATGAGTGCTATATGAATAAATATGGAAACTTGTGATTAGTTGTAATAATATGATTAAACTTTCATTTTCGGTTTGAATTTGTAATTTGATATAAAATCAACTACTAAAACAATTGAACCATGTATCCTTGTGTATCATGAAATGTTTATCCAACCATATCATGATGTGTATGTGCCTTACATACTCATAAATAATATTCTCCCTAAATTTGACCAAAAATTTGGAAATATGTATCTTTTTGTAATAAGCTCACACCTTTTAGATTCTTTGCCATCTTTTGCTTGATAAGCCACTAATTTATATTTAATTAAACCAACTAATTCATGTTCAATTTCACTTGTAATCTCATCATGGATACATTTTTTTTAATTTTGGAAATCCACCTTAAATGTTGTAATTTCCATTTAAACATGATTTATTGTAAAATAACTATCCATTTGATCTTTTGCAAAAGATAGTTGGAATAAATTCTCTGGCTGATTTTGGTGGCAATTCAATGCCACACTCTTGAAATATGTTGTGAGTACGCAAAGTACAATGAATATGGAAAAAAAACATCATATTTCATTGAAAATTCAACATGTTGCCTACAACAACAAGTGGTGTGTGTGTGATTTATTTTTACATAAAAAAGTTTGGCCATCTCAAAATATATTTGATAAATAGAAATTTATGGATGTTTTTTTTCAAAAATTTAGAGTAAAATTATGTTTGATTCATATCCAATAAATTTTTTGGATGAAATTTATGATTATGATAACCACCTTTTGTTTTCACAACATCTCTTGCATTGGGTTAATCTCTTGTATTGTCTTTCCAAAATTGTGAAAGTAACTCTTTGAGAGTATCGGCTATAGCCTTGTCCTTTCATGGAAGTCTACTAGAGAATGCCTAGAGCTCATTGGTATTAGAAACATTAAGACATTCACGTATTTCAATTAATTTCATTATTATTTTTATATTTATATTAATTGTTGATCTTATTTTTGAAACCATTCATTTTTTCCCTATTTTGTCACTTACTGCACAAGTTGTAAATATATGCCGAGAAACATTTTAACATTTGGTGCATGATTTTGGGCTTATAGTATGATATGTATCACGTAGATTTTTAATAATTTCATTGTTTTCATCATCCATTTTAGATGTTCTTAGTCCTAATGTGTATATTATAGGTGTCATATTAATAAATTTTATCATTGAAACAAATAATTGACATCTTTGACTATCATAATCTAAATTATGAAATAAAGTATCCAAAATTTGTTAAACCAATATTATTAAATGATGATCAATTTTTTTTTTATGCATTAGTTCTAAAATATTTTCATCAACTTTAATTAGGTACTTATCCTTTCTATGCACAATTCTTGGAGGTGTTGGTAATGATGGAATTTGTTGAGAGGGCATTTGAAAATCATTATTACTTTCATTGTTGAGAGGTGGGATGACATTTTATTCATTGTTTATTTATTCATTATATGTTTCCATGAAATTTTATTGATGGTTAGTTTCATCATTATTTATTTCTATCAAATTTTATTCATTCATGGGGGGTGAAGCGTCATACATAGACTCATTATCAATAAAATAAAAAACATGAAACTTTGAATGCAAACTTCCAACTTTAACTAATTACTTATTTTCAATTTCATTACTATTCATATCATTATGGTCAAATTAATCATTATTCAATTCATTATGGTCAATTTCATCATTGTTTAATTCATTATTATAAATTGGATAATTATCTATGGCATTAGGATTAGGGTTTGTACCTTGTATACCATAAAGTTTTTGCATTTATATCTTGTGTTTCTCTCTCAAATCTTCTAATTCCTATGGTATTGTGGTATTCAATATCTTCCTCGTCTTCGAATGTGATCAATCACCCATCAAGGATAATTGACAACTTTTCCAATATGGGGTCAAGTATACAAGTACCAAAATACTTGAAAAAGTACATAGAGAATGTTTGTGGGATAGAAATCTTGATTTGGGTTAAAAATAAATGTTGAAAAGTAAGCTTAGTCTATAATAATCATAAAATGATCATGTTATATAATGATATTGTGTTACTACATAACATGATCACATTATTTGTTGTACAAGGTTCTACTTCATCCAACATATGGAGAAGTGTATATGAATATTAGTATGATCATGTTATGTAATAAAACAATTGTGTTATTCCTAATAATCATTTTGGGTTAGAAAATGGCCTTGAGAACCAAGGTGTTGTCTAGATTAAGAATAAAATGATCACATTATTAAATAATGTGATCATGTTATACTTAATATAGATTAGGGATTAGGGATTAAGGAATTAGTGCATAGGGTTTAGGGATTATGGATTATAAATTATGTTTTATTGTTTAGATATTAGGGATTAGGGCATGTAGGGTTTAGGTTTAAGGGTGTGTATAAGGTCAAATCACTCTATGCCATGTGTGAACCTAATTTTTCCTACAAAGGATGTTAATTAGGACTAAATTGATTGATTAATAGGGAATGTTTTTGGTTTATAATTTAGGGTATAGTGCTTAGGGATTAGGTTTAGGGTACATGGGGTCAATCATGAAGATAATTATTAGTTTAAATGATGTTAATCTAGAAAAAAAATGTTTAGTTCAGGGTTTAAAGACTTTATATTTATGGTTTAGAGTTTAGGGATTAGGAACTTTAAGTATTAGGGATTGTCATATAGGTTTTAGGGTATATAAGGTACAATTATGATGAAAATTAAGACAAATCAGAGTTGATCAAACCATTAATAATATTTTATAGTCATGTAACTAGGTTGAAGGGGCTTGAAATAACACTAATTTACTTCAGATGCATAACTAGATGGTACTCCAAAGCCTAAGTTTTGGCCATAGATTTAAAAAATGCATTTTATGACATCTTGTGATAAAATTAGTTATATCATAAGGCATGAATGTTTGCAACATGTAGTGGGTATTACGGCATAAGGCTTACAATTTATGTTTTAGGGATTATGGATTAGGGCATAGCGTTTAGTTTTAAGGACTTGTATATAATGTATAATCACTCTATGCCATGTGAACCTAATTATTAATACAAAGGATAATAATTGGGACTAAATTAATTGGTAAATGGGGAAAACTTATGATTTACAATTTATGGTATTGTGTTTAGGGTTTATGATTTAGGGCTTAGGTTTTAACATATATATGGTTTAGGGTATACATGGTCAATCACAAAGATAATTGAGGATAATTTGAATCACTTGGAACTATTTGTGGCTATATAATATGTTTTTGGGTTGTCATTATACCCTAGATTTCATCGTGTAGATTGAGAGATTTAGTCAAATAGGGCAATCAGTCATGTGATTTAGGCCAAACTGAGCCTTGTGAACTTAATTCTTAGTCTAAATGATGTTAATTTGGGACAAAATGATTGGTTCAAGTTTTAAAGAGTTTATATTTATGGTTTAGAGTTTTGGGATTAGGAGCTTTAAGGATTAGGGATTAGGGTATAGGTTTTAGGGTAAATAAGGTGCAATTGTGAAGGAAATTGGGGTAAATTTGAGTTTCTTAAACCTATATTTACAAGTAAAGAATGTGATTTTAGGATCAATTATCCCCAACATCATCACATATTGAGCCAATTACATCGATTATTATTTAATAATTTGTGCAATTTTGTTAAAGTTCATCCATGTGAACCTAATTCTTACTATATATATATATATATATATATATATATATATATAAAGGATGTTAATTAGGGATAAATTTATTGTTTTAGGGTCTATAATTTTAAGGGTTTAGGTTTTAGGGATGATGCCTCAAGGTTTAATGTAAATGATACATGGTTTAGGTTTAATTTTAAATGGTATATGTTTTAGGGTTTATGATATCAAATATAGGGTCCAATCACTAAGGTAATTGAAAGACATTTCATTTGCTTGTTCACCTATTTATGAAAATTACCTTCATGTTTCCATTTTTTTATTAGTTATGCCATGTACATGTTTCATATATGTTATACAATTGATTGATCTATAAATTTGGTTTAGGGCCTTAATTTTTACTAGATCACACCCCTTATTTCACAAATTGACTAATTAGATCCATTCATGATATAATAGATCTTTTAATTTTGTCCTAAATCATATCTTGCTCTTAAAGGGCTTAAAATTGGCCTCAAATTATTGCTTGATTAAAATAATAAACTATCCTCCTCTTTTGTTAATTAGATTGAAAGGGGTCAAAATAGCCCCAATTTACTTTAGATGCACA